>CM076582.1:891084944-891662069 GCA_034641835.2 Pinus albicaulis | reverse complement strand
TCCTGGAAAGAATGTATTGATGTTGCACGGAATATGAGGACTTGGTTACTAATGCGCTTATGCTACCACCATTGGATGATGCTTGAAGACACAACTACTCTGATCTATCTATCTGTAGTCCAGGGAAGCACTCAAATATCTCAGAAATAAGCTGAAAACTGTCTTTGCCTCACAGAGAATCAGATCTGGTTGAAATTTAGAAGATGGCTTGGGATACGCGATTTTCTGGCTCTGATGCATTATATACGCGTTTCTACAAAGAAAACGCGTGTGTAAATTCTTCGCTTAATTTTTGATCATCTCTTAATATGATCGATCTTATTTAGTATCTAAATCTTGTTTGACCTTGGTGTTCAAGTTCTCATAATTCTGTTTCTAATGTTTTGATGAAGATGCCTTGATGATTTGTTGGTGGAAGTTTTCAGGATGCACAAACTAAGGGGGAGCCTTAGTCATATGAAAAGGATGCATGGATGCACAGATTCAGGGGGAGCATTAGCGTTGTTGAGTATAATGCATTGTTGGCATTATGATGGTTCGATATATGATCTCTCTTGAGGTCTTTTGGTATTATTGGTTCTGAAAAGTCATATTTGTATTTTTGATGAAAAGGTCATGTTGAGACCCATGATGTAAAAATTGTAATATTCAGTCATGTAAGGACTTGTCAAATTTGTAAACCCACTTGGTTGGGTAGCTGAGTCAAATTTTGTAAACCCACTTGGTTGGGTAGTTGAATTGAAATGTGTAAACCCACTTGGTTGGGTACTTGAGTCTCATATGTAAATCCACTTGGATGGATCTTTGATGTAAGTATGAGTCATTGGTGATAGGAAAGTCATAGAGTCATGTACTTCATTGAAAATATGTTTAAAGATTCAGCATGAACTCAGGGGGAGCTTGGTCACTTCAGTATATATCTGCAGAATGCTTCTTCCACATGAGGAGAAAAGGGGGAGAGTATGTTGGCTTTTGGTCCGCCCTTTGCCCTTGATGTCAAAGGGGGAGAGTGACATGGTGTTTGAATGCAGATAATGGTGTCAAAGAATTGGGAGAGTGACATGGTGTCAATGTACTTATCTGTTGTGGAAACCAAACACCATCGTGGTTGCCATCAATTCCAAAGGGGGAGATTGTTGGAAATATGATGCAGAAGTGTTGTCCTTGATGGCAACCCACTGAATGAAGATGAAGACACGCGACTGTTGACATGTGTTGTCCTTGATGGCAATCCACCTGATGAATTTATTCTTGACTTGATGGACTTGGTAAATGATGTAAATATGATATGAAGTGATGTTTGTTAGCAATATGATGATGAGTGTTGTCCTTGAATGGCAAGATGATGGCAACTTACTTGATGAAGTTGTGCTTGATAGAACATGTCTTGATGAACTAAATCTGATGTATCTACAGTAAGTACAGAAGGCAATGAAGAAAGGAATTCAGAATGTGCTCAAAGTATGATGAAAAGAGTATGTCTCTATGAATACGTGGATATGTCTAAGGGAAGTCGCGTATGCACGCGGAAAAGAACGTGCCAAGTCGCGTATGGGAAAAAGCGCTCAAAAAGTGCAAATCCAGGGGCCCGTGGTATTGAAGGCTCATGGTATTGGTTTGGCCCGTGGTATTGAAAAAGGATAAACCTATATAAGGAGAAGAAATTCATTGTGCAAATCATGGTTGTGGGAGCAAGATGTCTGAGCTTGAATGAAAACTTCTCTGTGAAGTATATCTGTATGGAAAGGGTAAAGGTTTGATGATAGATCTGAATCTATGATGCACCTATGAAGAAATGATGAAGCGGGATATCTAGATCTGAAATGTACTTGTATTTGCTAGATCTGTTTATGGAGTGATTGGATATGTGATGAGGCGAACATCTGTCTGAAGTAAAGGGTTGAATCTGAACCGAATGGCTGATCTGAAGAAGTATGCAGCTCTATAATGGTTGAAGATCTATACGCGAGTTTGCTGAAGAGGAAGCGCGTATATACGTGGCTTCGCTGAAGAAAAAGAGCGTATGCGCAGTGAAGTGTGTACAGATGTATACGCTGGTTGATGTGGACGAAAGCGCGTATATACGTGACATCAGTGAAAGGAAAGCACGTATGCAAACTAGGGTTTGCTGAAGCAAAGGGTATGAAATATCTGATCTGTTCTGCTGTGTTTCTGCTATCTGATCTGTGTTGATAAGTATCTGTTGGTGATGTATGTTTGTGCTTAAAAGAATGGAAAGGGTCCAGTCTGAAAATATGATGAAAAGTGGCCTGCAAGTTGTATTCTATTGAAGTGGTTGGATCCAGTGTGAAAATTGATGAAACGTGGTCCAAGGTGGTGCTGAAGGTTGTAGCCTTCAGTCAGGGGGTAGTAGCTCCCTTCCAGGAGAGGCTGGTAAATGAGATCGGGGGGTCGTAGCTCCCTTCCAGGAGAGGCTGGTAAACGAGCGCAGGTGGGTGCCTGCGTGCTGGTCAAGTCTGCGCCAGCACATATGTTGTAATATGTTTTCTCTATAATAAAATATTGAAGGCTGAGCAACTGCAGCGGTGGTTTTCTCCCGACTTGGGTTTCCACCTAAAAATCTTGGTGTTCATATGTGATGCTTTGTGTGATGGTTTGTGCAATGCATTGCCACCGCCATTTCTTACGTTTATAGAACATCTAATGAATGAATGATGGAATGATATAAGTGGAGAACTAATGGCATAATTAGATCTCTGGGTATACGCGAGTTTCATGAAGAATATCCGCGTGTATACGCTAGTTGGATTCAGCAAAGTAGCGTATGGGTTTTAGAGCATGAAAAAGTAAAAAGTTTGAATATGCTGAAAATACTGATTCACCCCCCCCTCTCAGTATTTTTCCCAACAATTGGTATCAGAGCAGGTCCTTGTGCAGAAGCTTGATCGCTTGAAGGAGATCCGTCGCAATGGGAAGTCAAGAAGGAGTGATGTCTATAAAGCCACCTCTATTCAATGGAAGCAATCTGATATTCTAGAAGGTACGAACAAAAGCATATCTGCAAAGTCTTGGTGCAGATGTATGGGCAATCGTGGAAGAAGGTTATCAATACCCAGCAAGTATTCCTACTGATGCAGCAGAAAGAAAGAAGTATGAAATCAATGCCAAAGCAGTGAATGTCCTGTTAGGAAGCATGTTTGAATCAGAATTTGCTAAAGTGATGCAGCTACATTCAGCAAAAGAAATATGGGACAAAATCATTCTAAGCTATGAAGGAGATACAAAGGTAAAAAGTGCAAAACTCCAAACTCTTAGAATTGAATATGAAAATGATATGAAAATTTGAAGATGTATAGTGATGAGAGTGTTGCCAGTTTCTTTCTTCGTCTGGATGATATTGTAAATCGAATGAGAAATTTGGGTGAAACCATAACTGATACTACTCTGGTGGAAACGGTCTTAAGATCCTTGACTTCAAAATTTGACTCTAAAGTTTCAGCCATTGAAGAAAGGCAAGATCTGCAAACGATTACTATTGTTCAATTACATGGTACTCTGACTGCTTTTGAAATGAGACAAGGAGGTCCTTCTCAAATAAGAGAAGCTGCTTTTAAGGCATCTACAAAAGGAAAGGAAAAGGAAGTTATCAAAGAATCTAGCTATATATCCGATGAAGAAGAAGCAAATTTCGTGAGAAAGCTCCAACTAGGTACTGGAAGATTCAAAGGTAAGCTTCCCTTCAAATTTTTTGAGTGTGGAAAAGTTGGTCACTATGCTGCTAAATGTCCTTATAGAGAAAAGCATGGTAAAGAGAAACAATTTGAAAAGAGAAAGAGTTATTATGCAAAAGAAGATGATGATGAAGTGTCGAGTGAAGATGAAGAAGATTCTGACCATGATCTGAAAGTACTCATGGCTAAGAAGCAAAAGAAGAAGGTTACTCAAGGAAAGGGGATACCTCAGAAATCATGTATAGCAAAAATTGAAGAAAATGAAACAGGTATTAATCATTGTTCTTGTCTCTTACTTAACTGTATATGTAAAGACTATGATAGTGGAAGTGACAGTATGGATCTAGAAATTTTTGACGAAGCTCTTCAAGCACTCATGGCAAAGAAGAAAAAGGAGAAGGCCACTTGTAGTACTCTTCTATGTGCAAACAATAGTGAAGATAGTGAAAGTAAAGTTGTGAATCTACAAGAAGCTCTCAAGACTAAAGTTGAAGAACTACAAAGTTCAACTAATAAGCAAGAAACTATTTACAAAGAGATGATCTCTCAAATGGAAAAACAAATAGAAATGTTGAATGGACAGGTGGACAAGTATCAAAGGTTTCGTACTTATGCATCCAATCGAATTAAAGAATTAGAAGCAGAAATCAACAATCTAAATGCAGATCTCAAAAATTCAAGCAAGAAGAATGAAGGACTTGAAGCTGCAGTCATCTCTCTGCAAGAAGATCTAGAAGCCTAAAGTAAGAAAAATGAGGAACCTCTACAATCATTTGAAAAGGAAGGCCTTGAAGCAGAAATCATATCTCTCAAAGAAGATCTGGAAAAATCAAATAAGAAGAATGAAGAGCTAGAACAAACATGTGAAGAAAACGAAAATTGGTTGAAAGAAGAAATTCTAAATATGAAGGATCAAGTAGAAGAGGGAAGAAGGAAAGAAGAAAACATGACAAAGCAATGTCAAGCCTTGGAGGTTGAGGTAAACATTCTCAAAGGTAAATTAGAAGAAAAAGTAACACTTTTGAGGTTTCAAGATAGTACTAATATTTTGGACAATATTCTGAGTAATCAAAGGTCTCCTGCTATCAAACTTGGTCTTGGTTTCAATGAAACTGTTAAAGGAGAATCTAGCTCACAAGGAAGTGCAAAAAATTTAGAGGGTGTCAATGCGAAACCTGAAGTATTGAAAGAGACAAACGGTCAACCAAAAATGATGAAATCTCAAAGGAAATCAGTCAATGATGTTGAATGCTTTAAATGTCATAATTATGGGCATGTTGCAGCGAATTGCAGGAGCAGATCATTTCAGCCACAAACTAACAAATCCTACATAGAAAGGTACTCTGGTTTCTTCAGGGGATATTGTTTTTCATGTAACAAGTATGGACATAAAGCAGTTGATTGTAAAAGGAGGAAGATTAGAAATACTCATTATGATTCCTATGCTTATTTTTCTGGACATATGAGATGTTATTCTTGTAACAAGTATGGTCATGTAGAAAAAGAATGTAGGTTGAACAGATATGAGAAATTGGATAAATTCCGGCACACAAATAGAAAGTTCAAACAAATCTGGAAAAAGATGGAGGACCGATCAGAAACGTAGGGAATTCTGACCCTACTGCAGTCATCCGCTTCTGAAGCTGACCTTTCTTATTGACTGCAGGAATGATGTGGGATACATTATGAGATTTAGTAATGTATCGTCACAGGGGGAGCAATGCATGATGAATCTCATGGTTGATTTGATTATTCTGGTTATGTTTACTTCTGACAGCGCATCTGATGTAGAAAAGACAGGTACAGGAGGTACAAGCTCAGGAAGAAATGAAGGAAGATGAAAATTTTCTATGCTTCACTTTCCATACGCGGGTTCTATGAAACCAAGTCGCGTATATACGCGAGTTCCAGCTGACATAGCCGCGTATGCATTGATGATAAGAAAATTTATCTGATAGCTGAAGATCTGGAGCAGAGGTCTAGGGGAAGCATCAGTCTGACTGCTGATGATTGCACTGTTAGCATCATTCTGGTTATACTCATGATAATGAAATGATACATGGGTTCTTATGTTGAAGATTATGGATGAGTTCTGTTTGTTGAAGAGTATTCGTTGCTGAGATGAAAGTCTTAGTATTCAGAGATAAGGACAGATCATGCAGAGATGGTTGCTGATGGCTTGCTGATAAAGGTATTCAGGTTGCAGAAGTTAAGCAATAGCACTGGTTTAGGGGGAGTAGCAGGTTGATGATTGCATTGTTTGAAGTATGATTGATTATTCTTTGGTCTTTGTGATACTCATGCTCAAATGATGATGACTTGGTACATGGATTATTATGATGAGATTTTGAGCCCTAGTTGCTGATAAGTATCTTGTTGTGCTCACACATGGATGAGTTGGATGTCGTTTGATTCAAAAATAAGAATAGATCATGCAGAGTTGGTTACTATGGTTGAGATCTTTTGCCTACATATGTTACTTCATGTTAAATCTTGAAAGACTACAGATATTGGACCACATGGATGATTTCTCGACACTTATTTGAAAGATTTTGTTATGGTATGATAATCTCTCTCGAAATAATGTATTGATGTTGCACGGAATATGAAGATCAAGTTACTAATGCGCTTATGCTACCACCATTGATGACGTCGAAGACACAACTACTCCGATCTATCTATCTCAGAAACCAGTAAAGCACTCAAATATCTCAGAAATAAGCTGAAAACTATCTTTGCCTACGAGAATCCGTATCCGGTTGAAATTTAGAAGATGGCTTGGGATACGCGGTTTTCCGAAAACACGCTCGCGTATATACGCGAGTTCCCCGCACGTAAATCGCGTATGTCCGATTGCTGCAATTTTTTGAAGTCGCCTCTCTTCTCAAAGACAATCCGTAGTGTTGTTTGGTATCTCCGATATCGTTTGGTATATCCGATACCGTTTGGTATCTCTCCGGTGGTGTTCCAGCTTCTCATAATTCTATTTCTCATGTTGTTGATAAAGATGCCTCGATGATTTGTTGGTGAAAGTGTTCGTGATGCACAAACTAAGGGGAGCCTTAGTCATATGAAAAGGATGCATGGATGCATAGATTCAGTGGGGAGCATTAGTTTGCCGAGTATAATGCATTGTTGGCATTATGATGGTTTCGAGATATGATCTCTATTGAGGTATTTTTGGTATTGGTTATGAAAAGTCATATTTGTATTTTTGATGAAAAGGTCATGTTGAGACCCATGATGTAATCTCGTAATATTCACCATGTAAAGGACTTGTCAAATTTGTAAACCCACTTGGTTGGGCCGAGAGTCAAATTTTGTAAACCCACTTGGTTGGGTAGCCGAATTGAAATGTGTAAACCCACTGTCAGTACTTGAGTCTCATATGTAAATCCACTGGATGGATCTTTGATGTAAGTATGAGTCATTGGTGATAGGAAAGTCATGCAGTCATGTACTTCATTGACAATATGTTTAAAGATTCAAGATGAACCTTTGTGGGGAGCTTGGTCACTTCAAGAGATATCCTAATGCTTCTTCCACATGAGGAGAAAAGGGGGAGAGTATGTTGGCTTTTGGTTCGCCTTGCCCTCGATGTCAAAGGGGGAGAGTGACATGGGTGTTTGGAATGCAGATAATGGTGTCAAAGAATTGGGAGAGTGACATGGTGTCAATGTACTTATCTCCGTTGTGGTAACCAAACACCATCGTGGTTGCCATCAAGTCCAAATGGGGAGATTGTTGGAAATATGATGCGTAAGTGTTGTCCTTGATGGCAACCCACCGAATGAAGATGAAGACATGCGATCGTTGACATGTGTTGTCCTCGATGACAATCCACCGATGAAGTTATTCTCGACTTGATGGACTCTGGTAAATGATGTAAATCTGATATGAAGTGATGTTTGTTAGCAATATGATGATGAGTGTTGTCCTTGAATGGAAAGTGATGATGGCAACTTACTTCATGAAGTTGTGCTTGCTAGGACATGTTCGATGAACTAAACTGGCTGCATTCCACAAAGTAAGGCTTAAGGCAATGAAGAAAGGAATTCGAATGTGCTCAAAGTATGATGAAAAGTGTATGTCTCTATGAATACGGATATGTCTATGTCGCGTATGCACGGAAAAGAACGTGCGAAGTCGCGTATGGGAAAAAGCGCTGTGCAACCAGTCTGCAGGCTGAAGGCTCATGGTATTGGTTTCACCGTGGTATTGAAAAAGGATAAACCTATATAAGGAGAAGAAATTCATTGAAAATCATGGTTGTGGGAGCAAGATGTCCGAGCTTGAATGAAAACTTCTCTCGTGAAGTATATCTTTATGGAAAGGGTAAAGGCTCCGATGATAGATCTTAATCTATGATGCACCTATGAAGAAATGATGAAGCGGATATCTAGATCTGAAATGTACTTGTATTTTCTAGATCCGTTTATGGAGTGATTGGATATGTGATGAGGCGAACATCTATCCGAAGTAAAGGGTTGAATCTGAACCGAATGTCCCATCCGAAGTATGCAGCTCTATAATGGTTGAAGATCTATACGATTTTGTCAAGAGAGCGCGTATATACGCGGCTTTGCCGAAGAAAAAGAGCGTATGTGCAAGTGAAGTGTGCGCGCATGTATACGCCGGTTGATGTGGGATGAAAGTGCGTATATACGCGACATCGTTGAAAGGAAAGACGATGTAAACTAGGGTTTGCTGAAGCAAAGGGTATGAAATATCCGATCCGTTCGCCGTGCTTCGCTATCCGATCCGTGTTGATAAGTATCTCGTTGGTGATGTATGTTTGTGCTTAAAAGAATGGAAAGGGTCCACCGAAATATGATGAAAAGTGGCCTGGTAAGTTGTATTCTATTGAAGTGGTTGGATCCGTGCTGTGAAAATTGATGAAACGTGGTCCAAGGTAGCGTCGAAGGTTGTAGCCTTCTACTGTGGGTGGCTCCCTTCCAGGAGAGGCCGGGTAAACGAGATCGGGGGGTCGTAGCTCCCTTCCAGGAGAGACTCGGCAAACGAGTCGTGGGCTCGAGCTCCCTTCCAGGAGAGGCCGGTAAACGAGCGTAGGTGGGTGCTCGCGTGTCGGTCAAGTTCGCGCTCAAAGACATATGTTGTAATATGTTTTCTCTATAATAAAATATTGAAGGTCGCAGCAACCGCAATGTGGTTTTCTCCCCCGATTTGGGTTTCCACCTAAAAATCCCGGTGTTCATGTGTGATGCTTCGTGTGATGGTTTATTCTATTCTCATCGCACATGTTTACTCGTTTATAGAACATCTAATGAATGAATGATGGAATGATATAAGTGGAGAACTAATGGCATAATTAGATCTTCCTAGTATACGCGAGTTTCATGAAGAATATCCGCGTGTATACGCTAGTTGGATTCAAACAAAGTAGCGTATGGGTTTTAGAGCATGAAAAAGTAAAATGTTTAAAAATGCTGAAAATATCGATTCACCCCCCCTCTCGCATTTTCCAACAAGGGGCTTAGGGGTTAGGAGGTTTGAGGTTTAGGGGTTAGGGGGAATAATGATTTAGTTAGCTAAGGGGTTAAGGATTATGGGCTTAGGGGTTAAGGGTTCAAGATTGGGGGCTTAGGGGTTAGGGAGATTTAGGCCCATTTAGGTTAGGGAATAATGAGTTAGTGGTTAAGGGGTTAAGACTGGGGTTAGGGGATTTAGGTGCATTTAGGGTTAGGGGAATAATGAGTTAGTGTTTAAGGGATTGGGGCTAGGGCTTAGGGGTTAGGGGATTTAGGCCAATTAGGGGTTAGAGAATAATGAGTTAGTGGTTAAGGGATTAGGGGGCTTAGGGGTGGGGGTTTGGCAGCTAAGGATTTTAAGGGTTAGAAGAGGGGTTACGGGGTTATGGGATAAGCATTAACGATTTAGGGGTTTAGGGGTTAGGGGGTTTAGGTGTTAGTGGTTTACGCTGCTTAAGGGTTTAGAGGTTTAGGTTTAGGGGGTTAAATGGGTTAGGGTTTTAGGGTTTAGGGGTTAAATGGGTTAGGGGTTGGGAATTAGGTCAAGGGTTAATGATGATGCTGAAGGTTTAAGGGGTTAAACGGTTAGGGTCTAAGGGCATGGGGTTAAATGGGTTAGGGGTTAAGGGGTTAGGGGTTAAGGGGTTAGACGTTTAGGGTTTAGGGGGTTAAATGGGTTGGGGTTTAGAGGTTTATGCTGGGTGTTAGGGGATTTAGCAAGCAGTATGATTTAGGGGTTAGGCTGTTAGAGATTAATGGGGTTAGGGTTTAGGGGGTTAAATGGGTTAGGGTTTTAGGGGTTTTAGGGGTTTAGGGGGTTAAATGGGTTAGGGGTTGGGAATTAGGGTTTAAGGGGTTAGGGGTTAAGGATTAGAGGTTTAAGGTTTAGGGTGTTAAATGAGTTAGGGGTGTTAGCCACCTATAATATTTGTTATAAAAAAAAAAAGGTGGCCAAGACTTTTGAGCCTTCAAGGAAAAAAATTTTATTACTAAAAGGTGTTGGCCTGGGTTGTTCTCAAGACCTCATGCCTTTCCTTCGTGTCCAAACTTCACCGTCAAGTTTCTCGAACTCATAAATCCTACTAATTTCCGTGCCGTAATTACCGCAAGCACCATTTCCTTTTCCCCCTTCTTCCAAAACTAACCTTCATTTGCTCCCCGTTTCTCCATAAAATTGCCTATTTTTTCATGAGTTCTCTTCTTCCATTCATGAAAACCCATTTTTATAAGGTTTGCGACTCACTCTTTTAAGCCTTACCGAGACCCTCGAATCCCTTTGAAAGCATTGGAAATCCATTAAAACACACGTTTGTGCATAAGGGTTTAAGCCCCTTTGGGCTAGGTCTCAACCACTTCCCCCACAATCCCACACCCTAGAAATAGGTGCTAAACCCCTCACAGTGCTTATCGCATCGCTAAATTCCAAAGGCGCAAGTCTTTTGCCGTGGTTCTAAGAACTCCGATGTGATTAGCTCCTCCTTTCTAGCCCCCAGTCATATCATCCTCCCATGTGCCCTAAGGCCCCGCAATCGGGCACCAAGTCATCTTATATTTCCTCTGACTAAAGTTTAAAACCTTTGGATATATATTAAAACTCGTCAATTTATTAAATTTTAGACATCCGCCGGTCCGAATTTCAAATTAACCTCCACTGTCGATCTAATCTGTAGATCGATGGTGCAGAGTTCGTCTCCCTATGGTCCCTGGCATCCATAAGTCGATTTCCCAAAACCAGCAGTATCCATCGCACCGCCTTTGGGCGAAAGCTGTTTTCCCCGATCACTAGCGATTCCATACGCTGGTCAACACGCGTCCTGGGCACTTTTCAGAAAACCACCATCCATCGCGTGTTATTGTTCGGACGTAGACACCGAGTGATATTTCCGTACACCGTCCGATCTGAGGCCGCCCATCCGATGGCTACCGCTCACCGAAGATGCCCGATAGTTAACCGGGCTACGGCGCGCCATCCAGTTAATCTCCATTGTCGATCTGATCTGCAGTTCGACGGTCCATATTCCATCACCCTGATTCTGTCGCCCAGTCAACGATTCTCCGTTTTGATATTCCCCCCTTGCCCTCGACCGTCGATCTCTCTGCGATCGACGGCTCTAATTTAATATTTCTTCCGCCTTCTCCAATCAATCCTAACCGTCGAATGATGCCATCCAACGACCACGCTTCCTCCACATGCCTCCGCAGCAATAAACCTATAAACGCAGGATTATATAATGTTTGTTCGTATTTTGCAGGGTTTAAATGATTTTCCGCTATGCTGAAGAAAGATTGAAGTTTGAGGGTGACGATCCTCCTGCCTTCGATTCACCAAATGAAATTCATCGCAAGGTTTTGAACTTCACATTTTATCAAGGTTTCATGAGGCCTCGATGTCATATCGCCCCTACATAAACCCACACTCCAGCAAAAACACAATAAATCAAACACAATCAAAGAGTATCAGTGTCGAAGACAAAAATGCACCAGGACAGAGGATGGAAAACAGATTTACGGGGATCACGAATAAGAATTATTATCAAAATCCTAATCCTCGATTTAAAACACAGTTTAAGGAAAACCTAAAGTGTTTTATCAGACAGGAAAGCCTCCACCGCCACATCTAAGGCAAATTGATTTATCAGCTACCACAGTGCCACCTGTTGCCTCAAAGTATTCAAACATAGGCCGAAGTTATTGATCAAATGAAGATATTTGCCTCAACACAGCCATAAGAGATACTTCTGTAAGGAAAATTAATGCAAGAAATATCTGCAGAGTTACTCCAAACATGATACAGAGCCTCAAAGTCAACAAAAGCTCCCATCGAGCTAAATCTTTATGTAAAAACATTTAATACGGAAGGACACCTATGTAAGTTTCTTAATGAACCCTCAAGGGCGAGAAACCATTAAGTACGTAGTAATTGTAGTCAGAATCTTATCGGATCTCACCTCCATCACCTCCTCATTATTACATATATGTACACGTAGAAGATGAGAAATTGTTGGTTGCGAATTTGCGAACTTTGAAATACATTTGAGCTTAAAATTCTGATTGTAGATAGTGTCCACTAGCCCTTGGAGCTCTACTTGTGATAGATAGGTTAGGCTGAGATGAGAAGATGACTGCTGAATTGAAACATTGGACTTGAAGACTGTAACTGGTCTGACATCAATAAAAAGCTTTTTCTTAGGATCCTGGTCTATATCATTGGTGAAGTGCCCCTTCCTTTGTTATTGTTTTTCCTTCTATGTATGCCATATTTTTCACTATTCTCTGATAAAGAACAACATTTATAGAGTTAGGATTTACTGTTTACCTGTACCCTTCTCTCACTGATAAGCTTTATCTCAATGTTTTCCTCCAATTTTTTTATTTAAGAATGATTCAATATAGTTTAATCAGTTAGGAATGTTTGCGTTCCCTCGTCCTATTGTTTGCTTTAAACATTGTTCTTGAAAGTTATTTTCATCATTTGCTTATTAAAGTTAGACTAGAAAAGTGATGGTTTTCCCTGTTTCTAGTTTCTATTCTCCAAAGGCAGATTCTGAAGGTTTCCCTTGGTGGTGACTAAAAGCAGACCAAGTTTAAAAGTACCTTATCTGATCTTAGGTTACACTTTGTTTTCTCTTATGTGTTTTCATACTTTCTGAAGGTAATCATGCGGATTACTGGATTGTTTGTCAATTAAGCTGCTTTAATAAAAACTTGCCCAAGAAGTCTACGGTTAGCCCTGTTCTTGGTTGGTTTTAAACAGTTACTTAAGAGGCTTTTCTTGTTTGGACTAACTATAAATCCTTGATGAAATTATTATCAGTTTCCACCCCTCCAACACTTTATTGTTTCCATTCCATCATTTTAATCTCAATAATCTTGTGATATAGATGACTTTCCCCTTGGATCACTCTTGATGTTGTTGCTCAATTAAAGCCTCGTTATGACTCCATAGCCCAATGGACTAAAAACCAGCGTTATATCTATCTTTTTAGCCAAATTTGTTCTATTCGCTTGCAACTTCTCACCTTTGAAACTTTTTGCACTTAGAACTTTCTCCTCAAATAATAATCATGCTCAACCATCCAAAAAACAAAAAAAACCCTCGGCCTTCATAACTAGCCTAATATCATTACCCCAAACTTCAAAGACAAATCCATATTTGCACTCATTGGATAGATCCCTCTCCGAATTCAGGAGGAATAGATCCTAGAATCCAAAAGTGGTTGAAACGATGTTGTTTCTGTGATCGGACTTTGCCAATCTCGCTGATTACAAATTCCTAACATTTACGGTGACTCCCGTTGGGGGCTGAGTTGAGCCTTCATCTCAATTTCCTTTAAAATTCATAAAACTTGTGAGTAAAAGAATCATTTTCAAGCACTACCAATAAATGTTAATCATGGTGAAACTTGTTTGAATCAGTGACAAACTAGGTAAACCCTAGGATTCTCATAAGACTTTATCTAAACCTTGAAAAATCAGCTGGCATAGCCATAAGTGTGGACTGTCTTTGTCTCATAAATGTAGAAAAGTTTTGAAATAGAGCTAGGGCATTCTTAGAAACCACACAACTGAAAAGGAACTCAGAAAACACAAAAATATTTTAGATTGGTATCCAATAAACATGGTGGTGGACCATAAAACCTTTTACCTCCTTAGGAGCTAAAAACTGCCACTTGGTGACTCCACAATCCTTAGCAGACCCTAAGAATCCACTGGGAAGAACCCTCATCATTGTAACATTAGTCAAACTCAGTTAGAGAATTGTAGGATTGAAATCTCTGCAAACAGATCAGGTTAACCTTTCAAATATTTTCATACCCAGTTGAAATTTTCTTGTTTATTTTGGGTCTGAAAAACACAACATAGTGGCTCCTAGAACGATTCATACTAGAGCCTATCTTGACCCTGATCCACCTAAATTAGTTGATAACCCAAAAAGTATCCTTAGGAAGTCTCCTAGGAATAAATTATCAACTATTTTCGGATCACCCTTGAGAACTAGTTCGAGTTCTTGAAAACCTTGCTGACTCTGAGAGTCATATGAGTCTTTGGAACATAAAAAAAATTTACCTACGAAAAGAGCTAAAAATTTCGAGTGACTCCACGATACAAGAAACTTCAAAGGACAAATGACTCCCCTGGTAGAAGACCTTGAACTAATTGACCGGACACGGTGACCTCTTTCTCGGTTACAAACATGATTCCAAGAATACAACGAAGATATGCCCCAATGAGTAGAGATCATATCCCTGGGTTTCCACATAAGATGCCCTAGGTGAATTGGGATGACAATCTGCCTGTTTTTCAAGGTGAAAAGTTTGATGACCCTCTACTACATCTCATCAAATTGCATATACATGTATGGAGGTTGAAAATTGAATGGCATGAAGACTACCTAATGAAAATTTTCATGTTAACATTAGAAGGAAAATCTAGGGATTGGTATGAATGCTTAAGATCTAGTAGTTTGTTTTCTTTAAGAGACCTAGAATATTTGTTCTATGAGAACTATAAAGAAAAAACTACATCATTATCATTGGGTGAAATATATTATGATCCATCACAAAACATCACCCAACACATTATAGATAATGAGGAAGCTTTGGAAGAGATGTGCCCTGAAGATCTTTTAACAACCATTCATGAGTTTAATCTCCTATTGAAAAATTTTAAGAATATAGATGAATCAGTTGAGGAAGAGATGATCCAAAAAATAAAGAACCTTCCTCAAGATATCCCCGAAAACTCACATATTGATTCATCATCCCTTATAGCTGAGGCTCAAGAAGACATCCAGCCTCAAAATCGGTCTTCGCAAGAGACAAAGAATTGTTGTACTTCTGTTCAAAAGAACATGGAAACATCTTCCCCTTTGATAGAAAAGGAGATAGATCAGACTATTTATAAATAGTTAGCCTCTGAAACTTTCTGCAAAACAAACACTCTTTCCCATTCACATAGAGAACTTTGTTGTACAGATTTAGAAAGTTCTTTTGTGGATCAGAATGAAGAAGGACCTGTTGATAACCCAGTATGTTTGATTGGTAGTATTACTTATATTCTTGATTCTCCTAACTTTGATCTATCTAGTGATGATGCTTCCCAAACAGAAGTTACTTTTGCAGGATCATCATTAGCAGATTTATGGGAGGAATATCAGTTCCTACAAAGAAGTAATGAGCCAGTGCAGACTATTTATGATACTGACGATGAAAGTTTTCAAAGCCTAGAAGTAAGTGAAGATTCATTTGATCTTTGCTCCTATTCATTTCAGATCATCAGTAATAGTTTCCATGTGATCAGGAATCAACAGACTTTCATCTCAAAGGATGAGGAGGAAAGAAACGAAGAAATTTTTGAGCAGGTTGAAATCAAGGAGCCTTCTCTTGAAAAATAGGGAGCAATTAAACATACCCTCGCTCAAGAATATAATAACCTCCTCATAGAGTACAATCCACTAAACCAGAGCATACTAGGGCTACAAGAAAACAACACTACCAAATATGATGATTCCTCCAGTTCAGATGATGATGAAGAAGAGGGAGAGAAACAGATAGAAGACTGTCCTACTGAGGATATACCATATTCTCAAGAAGAATATTTTTCCTTTTCTGTTAAGAATAATGAAGCTTCCAAACAAATTTCTGAAGATATGCTCCTCAAAGCTAAAGTCTTGGAATCAGACAAGCTACCAGACATAGAGGACCAAAAAGAAGAGAATCTTCATCTTTTCTTTGTTGATCCAATGGAAGAGTGTGTAGAAATCCCAACTGGCTCAAATTATCAAGCAACGATCCTTTGCATGAGCCAGAGACATGAAAAGTTGTCACCTTCTATGATAGCCTTGATATTGAAGGTTAATATTCAATATGTTCTATGGATACCTCTGACAAGAAGCCAGAGTTTCTACTTATTCTTGACATTACTCAGCTGGCTACATTGGCATTTTTGTATCATATGATAAATGTAAATACTCCATGTTTAGAATAGGTTATAATTTCAATAAAGCTCAGTTCTGAGCATGTAGATTAGTTGCTGTTTTTCTGCTTTGAAGAAAAATCAAAGATTCAAAAATACAAAAACAAACAAAGAAAGAAAAGAGGGCAGATTGTCAAAACAAGAAAGGTATACCCCCATACCAAAAAAGAGAAACAAATCTGAAAGTGTGAAAGCTTAAATGCCACTCGTACAAAATGCACTTCTAGTCAATCAAACAGCCTAATCTTGACTAATTAGCTTTAAATTCTCTGCTGATAGGATAGTGAATTCGATTTGCCAAAATGTTTAATATTGGCTTATCGGTAGATAGATTAGGATATAAATTAAAGGTTCAAACATGATCAAAATCTAAACCTCATTTTCCACAAAGAAAATGACTCAAAACTGATTTATTTTCTGAGTCAAAAAATAATAATAATAATAATATAAATCTAGTTCTAACATGCTCAAAGTACGAACCATAGGACAAAGAGAATAGCTCAAACATAAGAGTCAACGAGAGTTGTAGAAAGAGAAGGCGATTACTTTGAGTTTTCAAATCTTAAGCCTTCTATTTTGATTTGCTTAATTTTACGCAAAATAATATCTGTGTGCAGCTTGTTTTTATGCCATAGATCACAGCAAGTCAAATAGTTTAATCTTGACTTGGCTGTTTTTCAATTTCTGTTGTAGAATTTAGAGAATGAAAATCTGTTGGACAGTTTAATCCCAACAGATAGTAGATTAGGTAGAGAAACATCTGAGCTCAACTGTTTAATCTGAGTTCAGGGAGAAATAAGGGGTAGAATTAGATTAGATTTCCTATTTTCAAAAGAATAAAATGTTGAAAAAGAGTTTTCCAGTCCAAGTGCACTCTAAATGAAGAAAAAATGTTAGATCGGTAGGATTGGGTAGGTAGAAAGCTTGGGTTAATGAAGATTCATTGTTATGTTTTCTGGTGCTAAATATGTTTTCGAGAGGAGATCATCTGACAAAGGAAGAGCGGCCCAATGGATCGGGCATAGCTCAACCTCCCGGAAGGGAACACAACGGATGAGGCAGGCGATCGGCCCCTCCCCCGGAGAATGCAAGTCTGAAGTTCTTGATGCCCAAGAAGACATCATCCCCGAGTGGAGCCTTTTGTTAGCCACCTATAATATTTGCTATAGCAAAAGGTGGCTAAGACTTTTGAGCCTTCAGGAACAAATTTTATTACTAAAAAGTGTTGGCTCTTGAAGACTCTTGAAGGCCTCATCGCCTTTCCTCATCCCAAAACTTCAATGTTGTTTCCCTTTAGAACTCGAGAAATCCTGATTTCCGAGGCTAGAATCCTCTTTTGCAAGCACCATTTCCCTTTTTCCCCTTCTCTCACTCCAACTAACCTTCATTTTCTTCCCTATTTTTCCATAAAATTCCCCTATTTTTCATGAGTTCTCTTCTTCCATTCATGAAAATCTATTTTTATAAGGTTTGAAACCCACTTTTAAGCCTTATCGGAACCCTCAAATCCCCTTGAAAAGCATTGGAAATCCATAAAAATACATGTTTGTGCATAAGGGTTTAAGCCCCTTTGGGCCAGGTCTCAACCACTTCCCCCTCATGCTCGCACCTTAGAACTGGATGCTAAACCCCTCACAGCACTTATCGCATCGCTAAATTCCAAAGGCGCAAGTCTTTTGCCATGGTTCTAAAAACTCTGATGCGATTAGCTCCTCCTTTCTAGCCCCGGTCATATCATCCTCCCATGCGCCCTAAGGCCCCACAATCGGGCGCCAAGCCATCTTATATTTCCTCTGCCCAAAGTTTAAAACCTCTGGATATATATTAAAACTCATCGGTTTATTATATTTTAGACATCCGCTGGTCCGAATTTCAAATTAACCTCCACCGTTGATCAGATCTGCAAATCGATGGTGTGGAGTCCATCTCCCTGTGGTCCCCGCCGTCCATAATCTGATTGCCCAAAACCGGCGGTATCCATCGCACCACCTTTGGGCAAAAGCTGTTTTCCCCTGATCGCCAGCGATTCCATATATTGGCCGACACGCATCCTGGGCACTGTTCAGAAACTGTTGTCCATTGCACGTTATTGTTTGGACGTAGACGCCGAGCGATATTGCCGTACACCATCTGATCTGAGGCCACCCATCCGATGAATATCGCTCAATGAAGTTGCCCGACACTTAACATGGTCCCGGCACAACATTAAATCAATCTCCGTCGTCGATCTGATCTGCAGATCGACGGTCCATATTCCATCGCTCCGTTTCCATCACCCAGTCAACGATTCTCCATTTGACTTTCCCCCCTCGCTCTTGACCGTCGATCTCTGCGCGATCGACTGCTTTGATTTAATCTCTCTTCCACCTTCTCCGATCAATCCTGACCGTTGGATGATGCCATCCAATGGCTGCGCTTCCTCCACATGCCTCCGCAGCAATAAACCTATAAACGCAGGATTATATAATGTTTGTTCATATTTTGCAGGGTTTAAATGATTTTCCGCTATGTCGAAGAAATATCGAAGTTTGAGGGTGACGATCCTCCTGCCTTCGATTCACCAAATGAAATTCATCGCAAGGTTTCGAATTTCACGTTTCGTCAAGGTTTCATGAGGCCTCGATGCCATATCGCCCCTGCATAACCCTGCACACCAGCAAAAACACAGTAAATCAAACACAGTCAAAGAGTATCAGTGTCAAAGGAAAAATTGCACCAGGACAGAGGATGGAAAATAGATTTGTGGGGATCACGACTAAGAATGATTATAAAAATCCTAATCCCCGATTTAAAACACAGTTTAAAGAAAACCTAAAGTGTTTTATCAGAAAGGAAAGCCTCTACTGCCACATCTGAGGCAAATTGATTTCTCAGCTACCTTAGTGCCACCTGTTGCCTCAAATTATTCAAACAGAGGCTGAAGCTATTGATCAAATGAAGATAGGTCGCCTCGGCATAGCCCCGGAAAGTTAGTTACGCAAGAAAATTAATGCGAAATATGCGAGTGACTCCAAACATGACACAGAGCCTCAAAGTCAACAAAAGCTCCCACCGAGCTAAATCTTTATGTAAAAACATTTAATACAAAGGACACCTATGTAAGTTTCTTATTGATCCCCTCAAGGGCCAAAGAAAACATTAAGTCTGTATTAATTGTAATTGGAGATCTTTTATCGGATCTGCACCTCCTCATTCTTACATAAATACTTCGCCAGAAGATGAGGAGTGACAGTTGTGAGAACTTGAAATACATTTGAGCTTAAGCTTGATTGTAAATAGTGTTCAACGGCCTTTGTAGCTCTTGTGATGAATTAGTTAGGTTGAATATGGTAGAAATGATTGTTGAAGTGAAACATTGGACTTAAAAAAGGCGTAGCTGGTTTGACATCAATAACAATGCATTTCTTGGGATCCTGGTCTATATCACTGGTGAAGTGCCTCTTTCTTTGTTATTGTTTTTCCTTCTATGTATGTCATATTGTTCACTTTTCTCTTATAAAGAACAACATGCATAGAGTCAGGACCTACTGTATACCAGTAACCTTCTCTGACTGAAAATATTTATCTCAATGTTTTCCTCAAATTTGTTTATTTAAGAATCGTTCAATACAGTTTAAGCAGCTAGGAATGCTGGCGTTCCCTCGTCCTACTGTTTTCTTTAAACATTGTTCTTGAAAGTTATTTTCATCATTCGCTTATTAAATTTAAACTAGAAAGTTCATGGTTAGCCCTATTTCTAGTTTCTATTCTCCAAAGGCAGGTTCTGAAGATTTCCCTTGGCGTTGGCCGAAAGTAGACCAGGTTTAAAAGTACCTTATCTGATCTTAGGTTACACTTTGTTTCTCTTATGTGTTTTCATACTTTCTGAAAGTAATTATGTGGATTTCTGGATTGTTTGTCAATTAAGCTTCTTTAATACAAACTTGCCCAAGAATTTTATGGTTAGCCCTGTCCTTGGTTGGTTTTAAACAGTTACTTAAGAGGCTTTTCTTGTTTGGACTGACTATAAATCCCTTGTGAAATTATTATCAGTTTCCACCCCTCCAACACTTTATTGTTTCCATTTCATCATTTTAATCTCAATAATCTTGTGATATAGATGACTTTCCCCTTGGATCACTCTTGATTTTGTTGCTCAATTAAAGCCCAGATATGACTCCATAGCCCAATGGACTAAAAACCAGCGTTATATCTATCTTTTAGCCAAAGATGTTATATTTTCTTGCAACTTTTCACCTTTGAAACTTTCTACACTTAGAACTTTTCCCTCAAAAATAATCATGCTCAACCATCCAAAAACAAAACAAACCCTTGGCCTTCATAACTAGCCTAATATTATTACCCCAAACTTCAAAGACAAATCCATCTTTGCAATTATTGGAGAGATCCCTCTCCGGATTCAGGAGGGCTAGATCCTAGAATCCCTAAGTGGTTGAAACGATGTTGTTTTTGTGATCGGACTTTGCCAATCTTGCTGATTACAGATTCCTAACAAGGGGTTTAGAGGTTTAGGGGTTTAGGGGATTTAGAAGTTAAGGATTTTCGGGGTTAGCGGTTAGGGGTTAAGAGGTTAAGGGGTTAGAGGTTTAGGGTTTAGGGGGTTAAAATGGTTAGGGATTTAGAGGTTTAGGGGGGTTGAGGGATTTAGCAGTTAAGGATTTTATGGGTTAGGGGTTAGGGGTTAATGGGGATATGGTAGGGGGTTAAATGGGTTAGTGGTCGGGAATTAAGGTTTAAGGGGTTAGGGGTTAAGGGTTACGGTTTAGAGGTTTAGGGTTTAGGGGGTTAAATGGGTTAGGGGTTTGGGGGTTTAGGGGTTAAGGGTTTATGGGTTAGGGGTTAAGGGTTTAGAGGTTTAGGGTTAGGGTTTAAATGGGTTAGAGGTTTAGAGGTTTACGGTTTTAGGGGTTAAATGGGTTAAGGGTTTAGGGGTATACAGGGTTAAATGGGTTAGGGTTGGGAATTAGGTTTGAAGGGGTTAGGGTTTAAGGGGTTAGAGCTTTAGGGTTTAGAGGGTTAAATGGGTTAGGGATTTAGAGGTTTAGGGAGTTAGGGGATTTAGCAGTTAAGGATTTTATGGGTTAGGGGTTAATGGGGTTAGGGTTTAGGGGGTTAAATGGGTTATGGTTTGAATGGTTTATGGGGGTTAAATGGGTTAGGGTTTTAAATTTTTAGGGGTTAAATGGGTTAGGGGTTGGGAATTAGGGTTTGAGGGGTTACGGGTTAAGGGTTTAGAGGTTTAGGGTTTATGGGATTAAATGGGTTAGGGTTTTAGGGGTTTAGGGGGTTAAATGGGTTAGGGGTTAGGGGTTAAGGGTTTAGAGGTTTATGGTTTAGGGGTTAAATGGGTTAGGGGCTCAGAATTAGTGTTTAAGGGGTTAGGGGTTAAGATGATAGTTTCATTGGTCTCTGTTTCTGCACAATAGTTGCTTATTCTTTGTGTCTCAATGTAACAATTTTGTCGGTACTGTTGCTTTTTGCCATGTCTTCTCTATTTATTAATTATTTGTATTTGTTAGCCATTGCTTTACATTTGTTGATGAAGATGTCTATTGCAATTAAACCAAATGTATGGTCAATCTCCAGTCGTGGTGGTCCAGATGGAGGTGATGGACATGGTGGTGAAGCAGCCGCTACCTCCCCCTACTGATCCTACTTTGGATTTAGCGAGTACTTACCCTTGCCCCTCCTCCCCTATTTTAAACTATTTTGATCTTTTATTCAATATTTTGACTAAGCCTGGTCCCTCCAAGCTTACTTCCTCGCCCTCTATGTGTGTTAGTAACTTATCTATGGCTATGGACAGTATTATTACCACAATTCCCAATCTATCCATTGACATCGTCCCTTATAATTTGAGACCCAAAGAGAAAAAAATTATTGATAAGGAACTTTTTAGGGGTCTGGGGAAACCGCCCAATATCGAGAAAGGTAAAAAACTCAGGGGTAAGAAGTATGCCCTTTCTAAAGCCCAACTCAAGGCCATTATTGACATTGTTGATGGCAAACAATTGTCCCTCAAATGGGCGCTCAGAGCGGCAAGTTCCCCGAACCTTGTTTCCAAATGATTTTTCTCTCTTTTAATTGCAGGGGTTTAGCTAGTGAGCCCAACAAACTAGCCTTTAAAAACCTTGTTCATTTGCACCATCCGAACATCATCATGCTCCAGGAAACCTTGGGTATTGGGGCACAGATCACTCAATTTATGTCTTCTTTTCTTCCAAATTGGACCTTTGTTTCTTCTGATGTCAAGGGCCACTTCGGTGGACTTATGACTGGCCTTAAGAACAATTCAGTTAATTTGATCAATTGTTGGACATCAAAATCCTTGATTGGTGTGGAGGCCTACTCCATGGAACTGGGTTCAAATTTTTCGGTGGTAAATATTTATGGTCCCTGTGTGGAGAGAATTTCTTTCTGGAACAGTTTGAGGAGCAAATCCTTTATGAATGGCCCAAACCTGATTGTGGGGGGCAACTTAAATTTTTTCTTGCGCCATTATGAAGCTTGGGGTCCATGTGATCGGATTGATCCACTGGCAGATTACTTCTTGAAGATGATGCGATATGGGTCCCTTTTCGATCCCTCTCTTACAAAAATAACTCCCACTTAGAGGAACAATAGAGTGGGTGAGGCCAGCATTGCCAAAAGACTGTACTGGTTCCTTTTATGTAATGACTTTTCAAACAGTCCTATTGGCTTTCAGCAATGAATTGGCTATGGTGGGATCTCAGACCATTCCCTTATTCTCTTGGAGCTGGTGGGTCCATTCAAGAAGCCTCCTGCTCCCTTCAAATTCAACATTGGTTGGCTCAAGGAGGCGTATTATCACCAATTGGTGGTTGATCATTGGAGCTACCCCCTGGTGGATGAGGGCTACTCACATGCGTAGGAATTCATTGATAACATGAAAAATATTTTAAAAACCACCATTCATTGGGCCAAAAATAAGGCCCAAAAAGATATGGAATCAATTAACATTATCAATGAGTCCTTGGGTTCATTGTACAGTGATGCGGAGAAGGGTTTTGTGGATGAGGAGGCTCGGAATAAGATCAAAGCGTTGGAAGCTAGAAGGAAGAAAATCCTTAATGATAGAGAAGATATTTGGTGCTTGAGAAGTAGGGCGATTTGGCTTGCAGTGGGAGATGAAATACAAAAAAATTCACAATTATGCTAAGGGGAGGAAAAACACCAATACCATTTAGGAAATGGAAAATTCAGCCGGGATTAAGGCGAAGACTTTCAAAGATCTTTCTTCTATGGGGAAATATCATTTCAAAAGCCTTTATACTGCTCAGGAAGGGGTTAATATCAAGGAGCTCATTCAAGTTTCTCAGCTTTTTCCTCGTTATGCTGACGAAGAGAGAAATAATTTACTCTTGGCCCCTGTGGAAAAGAAGGAGATTGAACATATTTTAAAAGTTATACACGCTGACAAAGCCCTGGGCCTGATGGTTGGACTGTGGAATTCTTTCAACACTTTTTTGACCTGATGGGGGACGCCATTACAAATGTGGTGGAGGAATCTCGGTCACTAGGCCACATTCATGACGTCATCAAATCTACATTTTTTACCCTCGTTCCAAGAAAATATGCTTCATCCTCTTTTGACGACTTTTGTCCTATACCCCTTTGTAATTGTCTCTATAAAGTTATTTTTAAAATGATTTCCAATAGATTAAAGCCTATCCTCTCAAGATCCATATCAAAAGAACAATTTGGCTTCCTGGATGGAAGGAAAATTCATGAAGCCATTGGGGTGGCACAAGAGACTCTCCACAGTATTAAACTATCCCACAAAAGATGTATGGTTGTAAATATTGATCTCTCTAAGGCATATGATAGAATCAATTGGTTATACCTTAGACTTATATTGACCCATCTTGGGTTCCATATTTATTTTATTAATTGGGTTATGAGCTGTATTATTAATATTTCTTTTGTTTTTCTTATTAATGGAGCAACCTCACAATACTTTTCAAATCAGAGAGGCTTGAGACAGGGATGTCCATTATCACCATTACTATTCCTTCTGGCAACTGAAGGCCTTCGTCAACTCATTCACCAGGCCAGAAGATCTGGGACCCTTGGGGGTATTGAAGTAGATTCTAATTTTATCATTACGCATCTCCTTTTTGTGGATGAAATTATGTTATTCAACTGTGGTAATAGGTGCGAAGTCAAAACATTAAAGGAAATTTTGGATCTTTTCATGAAGGCAACATGCCTAACTATCAACAATCAAAAGTCCTCCCTCGCACATGAGGGAATTTCCAAAGCTGGCCTCTTATGGACTTCTGGCCTCCTTCCTTTTTTACAAGTGTCATTGGGAACATGCATTAAGTACTTATGCTTTCTGCTTAAGCTAGATGGGGATCAAAAACAATATTGGTATTGGCTGGTCTCAAAATTTGAAAAAATAATTAATTTATGGAGTCATAAGTGGCTCTCTAGAGCAAGAAGATTAGTTCTTATAAAATATGTTTTATTAGCCATCCATGTCTATTGGATCAGTTTGGCATGGGTCCTTGTTGGTATTCTCAACAAAATCAGAAGCATCTACAACAAATTCCTTTGGTCGGGCAAGGAGAACAAGAAAATTCTTCCTTGGGTGGCGTGGGATAAGATTGCCAAACCTAAGGATTGGTCTGGACCCTTGGGTTGGCTGCAATGAAAACTATTTTCTCTTGGAGGGTCTTAGGGCTTCTTTGCACCAGAAGGGCCTTATTATGCTTGCCCAGATCAATGCACCTGGTCAGTCCACCATTTGGGCTTAGGCTTGGAGAAAAGTGGATAAGATTGGACTGGAAAATCAGTGGGTTGATGAATGGAAGGCCTACATAAAAGAGTTGGAGAATACCTGAGTGCGTTTAAAAGAGTCTCCTGGTATTTTTGTCTAGGTTCATTCAAAATCTAGGATATACTCACCCAAGGTTGGATATGGTTATATTATGGCCACTAAGGAGGAAGGGAATAAATAATGGTGGTACAAGGCTCTGTGGGACCTCAGTTTCCATGCAAATTCCAAGTTATGTTCCTGGAACATTGTCTTCCTGAAAGTGTCGACGTGGGATTCTCTACAAAAACGCTTCCTTAATGGTCCCGGGTGGTGTTGTCTATGTAAAGAGGTGGAGGAAACTATTGACCACTTGTTCATCTTTTGTCCCTTCGCCAGGAAGTTCTGGGAATATACTATTACACACTGTGATGTGGATTTTTTCTGGGCCAGAAATAATTGTAACGATGCATGGAAGTCCTGGTGGGAGAGATGCAAAGATCCAAATCACAGATTTGTACCATTGATTATTTCTTGGGGCATTTGGTTGTCTAGGAACAAATGTGTTTTCAAATATTCCCATTCCTCCTCGGCACTAGTGGCAGGTCAAAGTGCTGCAATATTCATGGCCTCCTCATCCACTTCCTCAACTGCTAATCCGAGACGAGTGCTAAACGAAATCATTCTCCCACATACTCCTTGGGCCTATTTTCATGGAGTGGTTGCTTAGGGGCTATGTGGGACTGGCATGGTCATTCACAAAAACTAAAACATTTCTTTTGCGGCCTCTATCAATTTTGGCACAGGGACAAACAACTTTGTAGAGCTACAAAACTTAAAAATCTCGTTGTGCTGGTTACTTCACCTGGATATCGCCTGAATTCAAATCTTTGGGGACTCATTGAATGTCATAAATTGGTTTAACAACATGCGTAGATGTCAAAATTATTTATTACTGCATATTCTTGATGAGATTCTATTACTAAAAACACATGTTACACGGATTTCTGTTCGCCATATTTACAGGGAACGAAACCAACAAGCTGACATTATGTCTAAGATCGGTCTTAGACAAGCTCAAGGCTCATGGTCAATAGAAGAAAAGGATGGTATGGTGGTCCGTGTGTCGGACACTAGACCATACTGATGGAGGGCCTTCCCTCATCATGCAGAGTCATGTTTATATTTGTTGTTTTATTTTCTCCAGCTTTGTTATATCTTCTGGAGCTATGTATATTTGTTGCCTCATATTTTCTACAAAAATATATGTTTTTTGTATATTTATGGATTTCACTGATTACATAACACATTATTATTTTATTGAACTTGTTGGTCTCTTTGCTGTGGAGAGGTCAGGTTTTGGATGGCTTTGTGCCATTGTCATATATGTCAGGTGTTTCTCCTTATTCAGAGGCCCGAACTGATGACATGCTTATGGTTTCTATGCTATTTTACTACTTTAGCAGGTCTTCTGTCTAATATGGTCTCTGAGTGATATCTTGATTTCACAGTTGGAACCTTCACTCCCATGGGTGTTGGTTGGCCGGTCTTTTTTTCCTTGTTCCCTCTGGGGACAAGGACTTATGGAATGCTACGACATATGTGATGTAACTTTTGTTTCAGATAATAGAAACTTCGATTTTTTCTCGGGAAAAAAAAATGTTATATTTATCTATTTATTAAATGTAAATATGAATATTTAACTTTAGATTTAAAAAAACTCGCACGTTTAACATAAATCAATGACTTCTGGTTCATATAGTTTCCACAATTCTGCATATATTCGATCTGTTATAACCGATGTTTCAGAGGATAGCAGTGAAGGATCATATCAAGCTATTCAAACATACAGCGGTACATATTATGATTTCTTTTAGTGATATTATGATTTCAAGATGATTTCTATGAGTGATATTATGATTTCGAGGGAGTGAGTGATGATTTCTATGACCGAGTGAGTGATAGATATATGGTATGTTGTATATTTATTTGTGAATTTATTTTTTTTATTTGTGCATGCCTAAATTTAATTTTATTATTATTTCCATATTACACAGTAATGTGTAATAAGTATGACATTTCAAAGATTTTCATATATATATCTAATGTCTATATATCTCTAGATTGTATGGTATCTTTTAATGTGTATTATACTTACTAATAAATTTTTTTAATAAATGTGTATTATAATTATTAATAAAAAAAATTAATATATAAATTATATATATATGGTAAAAAAAAAAATTGTAGATATTATTAATTATTATAGATATTTTTAATTTATTACGATAAAACTATTTATCAATACTAAATAACCAAAAACACATCATTCATATAACTTATTTTATATGAAATTTGATCAATAATACATAGCTAAAAAGCCATAAAACATTTTATATAAAATTTTATCTTCTAATATTTTTTAATTAATAAATTTAATTAAAAATACTAAAAAAATATATTACTTTCAAATAAATTTCAACCTTCATTCAAATTTTGAGAAATCAAATCTCTACCATCCACATGAATTTCATAATTAAATTAAAATCTGAAAAAGCTCCTCCACAACCCAACATACTTATATTCTAAATTCCAAATTGATAATTAAATTAAAATCTGAAAAACAACTCCACCAAAAGTAAACATGCTTATATTCTAAATTCCAACCGTCCACGTTCAATCAATATATTTTAATTCCATTGAACTGTCTTCGTCTCTCTGTGAAAGCTCATATTGAAACAAGTTGATTATCAGATGATGTATGCACATCTTCATGTGGAAAGCAGGTGGTCAGACTCAAAATCATATCATATGAGTTAATACAGTGGCAGTGGCTTAATTAGACAGTCCTTGATGCAGTCCTTCATTTTTGTTTTAGAAATGCTAAAACCATCTCCTTCCTTGAAAAACACCATCGTCACTCTAGTCTCTTCCATCACCATCTTCTTGCCCTCGAATGGGATATTGAAGCTGTGGGGCTTCAGAAACTCCCAGGTGAGCTCCTTCACTGCCGGTTCCAGAAGGCTGTACATGTAATTCACAGCCACTTCCTCTGTACTTCCAGGATGTTCTTTCATATAACATTCAATATTGGACGCCAATTCTCCACGAGCCTTCTCAGCTTTATATGTCTGTATGTCGTCGGTCAGGCGGGTAATGATGCAATTCAGCTCTGTGAGAACACGTCTTCCTGGATAATATAATTGCTCCAACGTCTCTTGGGAAAGGATTTGCCCCTCCATCAATAACACTCCACTCACCAGAAGTATACGTTGGCCGATGGAGACGATCCCGTTCTTTGTGTACTCCTCCAAGCTTGGCACGTACTCATATGCTAACCATTCAGCTTCTTGATTATACGACAGAAGATACTCCTCCCACTGATAATTTCAAGATTGAGATTAGCAAATAATCTTAATGTTCATTCCTGCACGCTAAGTCAGATAAAAAGAATTCACAAATTCATCAGTACTACTTACTTCCTTTCTGAAAAAGCTAAGCAATTCGCGCCCCTGTAACTTCTCTGCCTCCCGAACCACTTCGTGAACAATGTCGTAAAAGATTTTGTAGCAGAGTTTCATATAGTCTGGAAGGCTTTCTGTCAAGGAAAGGTCCCATCTGAAGAGCCATCATAATATAATTAGGCACAAAAAAAAATGATATGCAATGCCAATACAGATGGTGATGATAATTGGAATAACATCCTACCTTTTCACAGCCTCGGTGAACAGCTTCAATTCATCAAGGGTTCCATATGTATCATACATATCATCCAAAAAAGTACACAAGCATGCCACTTTTGAAAAGAGGAATCTGCATTTGGCATACTGGGGCTCATACGTGCCCGCTGCCACTAAAAAGAAAAATTCCACAGGCCTCTCTCGACCGAAGGGTAATAAAGGTAATTCTGAATGTTTAAACCAGCTGTGGTGCAGAACGAATCAAAGAAGGGATTAGAATAAATTTGAAACTGAACAATTAAAGTGGATATATACTACATTTTGGAATAATAGCCAAAATCATGAAGTTGGTTAATTACTTGGTGACATTCTTCATCTCTTTTTGATGAATTGCCTGGACAATGTTGAAGTCGAGTTTGGCCAGCTCTAAAATTTTTTGGTTGTTCACTCTTGGCAGTCTTAAATTAGAAAAAATGCAGCATCTGGTTAGTCCTATTATCATTGTCAACAAGGCAAGTAAAGAAAGAACCTGTAAATTATGCTAAATTTTGAAAAAGGATGAAAAGAATGAAAGTGAAAATAAACTTACTTGTAAAGACTTTTGGTTAGGCGTACATAATCTGAGCTATACACCTGACAATATCTCTTTGCTTCCACTCTAGGGACACTCACATGCCAAGAATTGTCCAGCTCATATTGAATCTGAGCATGGTAAACAAAATATTAGAAACTCGTCCAATAGCTTCTTCTGTTGAGAAAACAAATAAGCGAGTCCACATGTATGGACAGTAGTTTACCTCATGGCTGAGATTTTGTTTGTTGTTCCATGCAGTGAAAATCTCCCTTTTCTGAAGAGCTTCTCTTAAATATTTTGTGGCGAAGTCTCTAGCTTCATCCAAAATACTTTCTCCAGGAAATGCGAGCTGGGAAGCTCTATACAGGCTCAACATGCTTGCTACGTCTCTGTTAAATTGACTGATTGAGCCAAAGAAATGCCCATTGGCATCTTTGAAGTGGTCGAAAACGGCTGTTAATACAATGCCCAAAGGTCAGAAGGGAGAAGAATGATAATTTTAATTATCGTATCAGAGATAAAAGGCTACTGTATCAGATATTCTTGTTTGTGATATAAAAGGCTTTTTTTTCATATTAATTTCAATATTAAAATTCAAGGATTTTTGAACTTCAAATTTTGAAAATATTTTAAAATTTTGGGAAGGTTAAAAAATTGATCTTACTCTTATCTCTGTCCCTACTATTCCTAAAATGTCCAATCTAAATAAAATTGCCTCTATAAAGTTCTGAATACTATATCCCTATCCCTCTAGATTTAAACGTGTAACCCCTTAAAAAATAAAGACAATGAATTTTTGAACTAATTGATAGTATCCATAGTAGCCACCTGGAGTTACACTGTACCGATGCAGCCGAAGAAGTCGAAATCCCATAGCAGTGATCTCAAGGTCTGAAACGGGGTTCGGTCTTTCGTTCCAATGCCTGTATGCAGGACATGTCATAAATGTTACGTTGAAGGATTTTCAGAGAAACTAAGGAAGGGAAGGTTAGTCAAATTAAAAGTTTTATGATACCTGTAAACACAATCGAGAATTTCCTTGATTTCCTTTTCAAAGTGTCTATCGATTCCAAGACGCACAATATTATCCACCATTAAAAGGCCTTCCAGCAGATCCACAGGATACAGGAAGGGAGCTGCAATATGCGCAGTTAATTAAACATAATGAAATTTAAAAAGTAAAGCTAGAACGTAAAAATAGGGCCAGGCTGCAAACAACATAAAACCTCCATACATACCAAAACTGCCAAACTTTGCGAGTACGTTGTTCAAGAATTCAAGGCATTTCATGTCTCCAGTGTGAATGAAGACACAGGCAGTAGAAGCAGGTGAGCCTGAGAAAGACCCATCTTGGCTTTGAACATTCATTATTCTTTCCCACTCCACCATATCTGGTATGCCCTCCAAAGATGACAACAATGTTCCGCCATGAATTTCGTCCCTGGAGAGACTGCAACAATCATTTATTAGAATTTGCACAGCATTAGGTCTAATTCGGTTGTTGAATTGACAATATCATGTTAATTTGAATTCACATACTTGGCTAATCTCTCCTGCCGTTTCATCTGGAGCATATGCACATAAGGCAGGTCATAGGGAAGTCCGAGGTGCAAAGATTGAGCTTCTCTTAACAAGGAAGGAAAGATGATCTCAAAATCTGTTACACAGCTATCCTGATCGCTTTCATCCTTTATTGCTTCCAGATTGCTTTTGATAAATTCAACGCCTGTATATACAAATCAATGGCAATTGTCCTTACAATTAAGTTTTATATTCACAAAAATTATCTCTTTATCCAAGTTTAGAAACTCTAGTCAGTCTTACTCTCCCCCTTATATGAAAACCTTAAAATATGTGGCAAATTGGAAAATTATCACATTGCTAGTATTAACCTCTACATTGAGAATATTAAACCTACATAATTACAATGATAAATAAATTTGAAACGCAATTCTCATATCCCAAACTTAATTCTTACCCTGCTCTACTTGCACATCCCCAAGTTTCCATTTATGGAGCGCAAGAACACAAGAAAGAGTGGCAAGCAGGCGGTCGGAGAGTAGAAATTGCGACTCAGTTCCCCATGAACCATCTTTTAACTGGTTTTTCAAAATCCATTCAACTGTTTGGGGAAATTGCGGGCGGGAAGAACCATCAATGGCGGGCACCCTGGCTACCCATGCTGTGTCATAAGCAGATGGGGTGATCATTAATTCATCTCCTTCACCACTAAGCATGAGCTTAATCTCACTGATAAGTGTCTCCGCGCGTTCTCCATAGTAAGAATCCTGTTCAATTAACACAGTTAGTGATCATTAACAAAAGTGATATATATACTTCATCTGATCTGTTCAGACGAAATAGAAATTTACGTACAATGGCATGATAGAAGAAAGATTAATATTGTTACTCACAGTATAAGGGGATTGAAGAGATTGCACAAAATCGTCATCCCAGACATTAGGATGATGATTGGCCGTCTTCCTGATCACGCTCCTGCTGCTACCTGTCGACAGAGGAGAAGAAGCAACAAAAACGCTAGCCATTACAGCAATTTCTTCCAGCAAATTTTAACTATATTCACTACTGGAATGGAATTTCGCAAACAAATTTTGCTTGCTTGATTGGCTTGGTATGTAAGTATATATAGTGGCCTTGGGCCTTATTATGATTCAAAGTACGCGCACGCGAAAAGACTTGGGCCTTATTATGATTCAAAGTACGCGCACGCGAAAAGACTTGGGCCTTATTATGATTCTTATGATTCAAAGTACGCGCACGGGAAAAGACTTGGGCCTTATTATGATTCTTATGATTCAAAGCACGCACACGCGAAAAGACTTGGGCCAATCACCAGTAACATCAATAATTTCACTAACAATGCCGTTCGTATTCATTTCTAATTCCGTGTGTCTTCTTCCTTCCCTTTTTCTACACATATTTATTCCATATCCAATGCCACATCATCTCAATTTCGGCCTTCCCTAATAAAGATATTCTTGTTTACTTGTTTACTTATGGATCATAGAAGTCAAATTCCTAATAAAGATATTCTTGTTTACTTATCTTCAATATTAATTAATCTACCATGTTTTAAAATGTTGACCTTTCTTATTTAAAATATTTTAAAAATAGTGAGAAATAAAATGCATCAAGTGTAGATTAGGAAAACATGTAATATAAGTCACAAAATTCGAATTTAAAATTAAATGTTAAAATTGAGATATTGGATATTAAAAGTAGACTTCAAGTGATATACAAGGAAATTTATGTGTGATTCACTAAATAAATTCATGTAAACTTGGAAAATGTAAATGCCATCTACAAACATTGAGACCACTGGTGGAGAAAGAGTCCCCCTTGACATATCCACAATCTCCTGTAGAGCTTTCTTGAACACCAAGAGTAATGATATTTGGTTTAGAACATAATTTTGAATTTAAAACCTTTACTTCATGCTCTTATAATTAAAACATGTTAGGTATAAAGGAAATGTTTTAAATTTTACAAAACAATGCAAGGAAAGTAATGAAGAATAATAATATGTCAAACAATAACAATTCAAACATAAAATGTCAAAAAAGTTAAAAGTAGCTTACAAGATAAATGCTTATACAAAATTATTGATAGAAATGAAAATGTTATAATCATGATCATGAATGAAAAGCCAAAACTATCTCAAAGTTATTGATAGAAATGAAAATGTTATAATCATGATCATAAATGAAAAGCCAAAACTATCTCAAAGTTATTGATAGAAATGAAAATGTTATAATCATGATCATAAATGAAAAGCCAAAACTATCTCAAAGTGTGTAGATCATCTCATCTCCATTGTCATCATCGACATCATTGTATTGAGTCCTGAAGCATTATCACTGATAAAACTCTCCTCCAAAATATCTCTAAACAAGATATTATTCTCATTAATGTGATATAAAGATATGGTATTGGAATTTAAATTCCATTCTATACCCAAAAAAAGAAAAAAAAGTATCAAATTCAACTTTGATTTCTGTTTTATAGCCAAAAAAAAATGTAAAATAACCCAAAAAAAATAAGAATATATATTTTATAGACTTACAGAGTTTTAAATATACAATTTTTTCAAAATATTTAAAACTTAAATAATAATCATTATTGTTGTTGGAGATTTCTGAAATAAAACTGTGTAATATGTTTTATATATATTTTTACAGAATTCAAGAATATATATTTTATAGAATTTCAAATATATAATTTTTTCAAAATATTTGAAATTTAAATAATAATCATTATTGTCTTAAATAGAACTGTGTAATATTTTTTATCCATGCCACTCAAGTTTTGGATAGTCATAATCAAGGCCAAATAATCATTATGTTATTAAAAAAAAAAAACTCATTATTTTTTTCCTTTGAGAAAGATATTCTTGTTTAGTTATCTTCAATATTAATCTACCATGTCTAAGATGTCTAAGATGTTATTGACCCCTCTTATTTAAAATGTTCTAAAAATAATGAGAAACAAAATGCATCAAACTCAAACTTAGAATCAAATATAAAGATTGAGATATTCCATATTAAAAGTAGACTTCAAGTGATATACAAGGAAATTTATGTGTGAGTCACTAAATAAATCCATGTGAACCTAGAAAATGTAAAGGCCATGTTTGTAAACTTGGAAAAGGTAAATGCCATCTACAAACATTTAGACCACTAGTGGAGAAAGAGTCTCCTTGGGCCTATCCACAATCTCTGCATATCCACAATATCCTAAAGAGACTTCTTGAAGGCCAAGAGCAATCATTTCAGGTTTAGGACTGAATTTTGAATTTATAACCTTTACTTCATGCTCATTTTGTATTATAGTTAAAACATGTTATGTATAAAGTAAATATTTTAAATCTTACAAAACAATGCAATGAAAGTAATGAAGAATCATAACATGTCAAATGATAACAATTCAATCCTAAAATGTCAAAAAGTTAAAACGTAGCTTACAAGATAAATGCCTATACAATATTGTTGATAGAAATGAAAATGTTATGATCATGATCATAAATGTGGCGGATACATGCCTCTAAACTCTGTTACAATGAGGCTCGAAGGCCTATTTATTGTTGAGAAACAATGCAAAACCCTAAACATCAAAAAACCTAACCGTAGGAGATGAAGCGCAAAAACTATGGGTCCCGTTTGGGTAAATTGGTGTTTCAACTACCCCGGGATGTAACTTTGGCATACGATCTCTGTTTGACACGCATCATACCTCGTTAGAAATATCTATCCAATGAGTAAAACTTTTTGTGTGAGAAACATCGGTCCATGGACCCATGTTGCTCTAGGTTTTCCCAAAAAACGTTGTTTTGGGCCTCCAAACGGCTTTGAAAGTTCAAGACCCGAAAACATGCTAAAAATAGTAAGTCGTACTGAAACTGAAAAAATGAAAGAATTGATGGTACGGATCCAAATGGAATAGGAGGGTGGCCACCAATATCCACCTAGATCATTCCTCCCTCCTTACGAAGCAATGGTCCCCATTGCGTTAAGCTCCTCCATGAGAGGCAAATTCTGCTAAACTTGATATTGGATTTCTCCAGGATGTCGTGGACCTGCTGGATGCGTTCAATAAATTTGGTTTCCTAAGACATTAAATGTGTGGATTCTATCTGTATAACTGCATGAGGTATGACAATATGAGGCGTCGGTGCACCGAAGTTCAGATTGATGGATTGCTTGTTGTGACAGTGTAGAGGAACCTCTATGGGTGAGCAGAAAATGTCATCGTATTCCTCCATGACTTTGTCCATATGATGCTGTTATACAGCGGAGCCTTGTTTCGAGGTTGTGGCCATAATCTTCTTCTTTCCTTGTGGGCGAATGGTAATGAAATTCAATTTTCTGGTTTGGGAAACAATCTTACTGTGTTGTTTTGCAGTAGCCAAAGAGATGGTAGGAGGCGGTACTACCTCTAGTATCCTGTACAAGTTATTTCCCAAAGTAATAATAACAACACGAGGCCTAGACTCATACACAACATGTCGCCTCCATAAGTATGGTTGGCCCAATAATACATCATCTACAAGAAGAGGAGCAACATCACACAATACCTCATCTGTGAATGGCTTGATGTTGTACGGAAGGCGACACTATTGGTGGACGTGGAGATTTATCCCTGGGTGAACCCACCAAATGGTATACAGCTAAGGGTGTACTATGGTCGGTAGGTTGAGACACTTCATGACCTCTACTGAAATGAGGTTCTTTTGGCTTCCGCTATCGACAAGATATTGCAGTGGAGAACCCTTCACCCACATCTGAGAATGGAAGAGGCGCTCCCCCTCCTCTCGACCCTTGGGGTCCTCCCTCTGGAGCTTGGTGGTGGAAACAATGGCACTGGGGTCTGCATAAATGATATTATTCCCTTTTTCATCTCCCTTTCCTGGTTCTGCCTCAGGATTAGAACATGCATCTAATTCGGGTGCCTTTAGTTTGACCACTAGCGACTGTTTGGCCCGACACTCGTTTGTGATGTGAGTGGGGCTATTATGAAATTCACACCACTTCACTGTGTCCTTATTTGGATTTTTGTCTCTCCAAAGAGAATAGTTGGAATTGTCGTTATGGAGACAATGTCTTTAATCCTATCTATTGTCTCTCTAGAGACAATATAAAAAAATGAATCCATAAAAATATCTCACCAATAAAATAAATCAATATAAAAATATTTAATTAAAAAAATCTACAATATCTTTGAATAATTCATGTTAGGGTACAATGGAATCGAACCACCAACCTCCTGCATGGCAGGTGCTCTACCATTGAGCTAGCACCCTTTAAAGAATTGTATAATAGGCATTGATTTCTAAAAAATGTTCAACACATAATGGCATAATACTTGTAAAATATATAATCATGCAAGCCCCTATTTTTAACTTAATAAAAAAATAACACAATGGAGTTAGCTTTTTAACTTAATAAAAAAACAACTCAATGGAGTTAGCTCACTGTGACACCCTTGTAGCTTGACTTGCACAAAAAGCTAATAACAAACAATAATCTACAAAAAAATTAATCTAGCCATACAAAAAAAAATTAACTATAATCGGCACAAGAAACACAACCACCACACAAAGAGCTACACCAGCTTGCTAGTAGGCACTGATCAACATGTATGATCTACAGCCAGATTCAAATTTTAGACCTTCATAGTCTTGAATCCATCCAGACACCTACATGAATTAAGACAACATAGCCAAAAACAAATAATACTAATTCATACCGTAAGTAAAACTTATGAAAAAAAACAATAACTAATAGCTTCACTATTTCTTGACAACTAACTTACAATAGGTATTTTCAGATTTTAGAAAAAGTTGAAGTGAAAAATGTATAAAATATTGTTGCCTGTTGCTCATGACCATGAAACCAAGTTTGCCATGCTCTTTTGATAGGAAGCTTAAGTTGATCCATACAATATCTGGTCGATATGACTGAGACCCCGACATTAGTATCTCCACTGCAAAATTTTCAATAAACCAATAATATATCATATAATCAAACTTTTACTTGTAACAAAGAAAAAAATCAAGGTGTTGGACAGTGCGGGTTAGCTATGTTTAGTATGGAAATGCTTGCATACCTATATACCCATATGCAAAGGCCTCCTGCTATGAGTTTTTGATATATGGGGAGCACAGAGTCTAGGGAATCCTTCTAGTTGTCAAAGAGGGTGTAACTGCAAAATTTGAATTATTCCAAACTATATATAAATCATTGAGTTTGAGTTAACATATTTCTTACTTGCAGGGAGCCCATTGCAAAATTTTCCACCTTGAGTTGCATGGAGTGCATTTTGAACATCTGGTCTATTATAATATTTGATTGCATATTTATCCAGACATGGATCATAGGATGATCATGATATTGTACTCAACCTCCTTTTTAACTGTGAAAGGTGAAACAATACATATTATATGGTTGAAATAGCATGAGAATTATATGAAATTTGTAACATTTTATAATCAAATATTCAAAATATTTCGAGACTATAAATAATGAATTTAACTTTTTTTAGTTTACTTTATTGTGTGTGTTATTACTTACAGTATTTGTGCTTGTGGTAGCATTTACCTAGCACCTGGGTGTGTAGAGACTGTTCTTATCAAAACCTTACAAACCATAAAAGTTAGAACATAAGCCTACATAAAGGAGAAGCAGAACCAGCAAAACATATTGAAAATCATAACCTGAGGATGAGGAGAAGCACAACCATTCACCATTAATTAAATAGAGGACTATTCACCATTCCAAGTTCCCGCAAACATGAGATATATTTATAACAAATTGATAGATTTCAATAATTAAACAGAGGACCGTTCACCATTCAAAAGAATTCAACAGATTCTTGAAGAGTGGGACCCTCTCTTCTATGAGACCCATTAAGGGGATAATTATCAATAGATGGTACATATAACATACCCATTTGCATTATTTATCCTATTCATTGAATCCAAAATATACAACAAGGCTTACGTGGCTAAATTTGGGAATGAAAGGAAAGATCCAAACGAAGACAATGAAATGGTCGATGGATTCAAAGTAACAGTTTCTATCATTTGTCCCAAACAAAGGGAACTCTAAAGAACTAATTTACTACATTTATCACAAGGAGTAATCCATTTGAAAATGTAAATGTACTCACTGATATGAGTACTACGAAGCTTATTGCATGCTGATCATATTTTGGTTTTGAAAATCTAAAATTGCAGACACTTGCACCTCAAGTTTTTCCACAAGTTCCCAGCTTCTCAGTAGCAAAAAGACCATTTTTACTGCTATTTGGAGCATGTGCCTGAAGAGCAGCTTTCTCAACATGTCATTTTTAGAACTTTCACAAGAACAAATATTCATTTAATTTAGATCTCCATGTTCCCAATGATTCAGATTAATCAAGGTTTCAAATCATTCTCCCTTGAGGACTTTTCCAGATATATTCACTTCTATATTTTACACTCTGATTAGGATTGATCTTACCTGCTATTTGACCAGAGTCCCTTTTATTCTGCTACTTGCTAAAAAGCTAGAATTTGAAGTTTGAACTTTAGTCTCACCAACTCAATTTAGAAGAATCCTTTTGCATTAATATGATGCTTTGAGCATCAATTTTATGCTAAGATTCCAACTGTAGCATTGAGAAGAATATGTTTATTCTATGAAAATGCAGATCTGAATATTAGTTGGTACCCAATATTGATTTTCTCAAAAATATGTTCTTATGCCATCATCATACTTCTTAAAGCATGCTCGAACAACATGTTAATTTTTTTAAATATAGGACTACCTAACAATATAGTGAATTTGAAGCATGCATGTACACAGAAATAGTTGACCTGGTTAAAATATTCCTTTTCTACTCATGTGGACATATCCATGCAACCAACTATTACGGGTATGCACATTGAACATGTAAGCTTTAGCACTTGGGTCATAAATAAACTATGTGACATGCATATCTCTATGCATTAATTTTCCACAGTTATCAGACATATCATAAACATGAGGACCCTTAAGATACATCAGATATGATCCCCGATTTTTTTGTTCCAGCTCAGTGGGCCTATCATCTAATATGTATTGTGATATTTGTGCTAAATAGGCTTCAAAGACTTTGGATTCTAAAGAGGCACTTAAAGTTTGACTTGTAGATGATGTTGTGGCTCATTCAGACCTTCTTGCAGCATCTCGGAAGTGGGCAGTAGACATTCATGAAGGTCATCGTCCTTGGAATCGGTCTCTCCAAAGTGTAGATAAGATAGGTTCTTTGCCAAAAGCACTGGATGTGTTGGAGAATGCCAGAGCTAAAGTAAAGAAGACATATACTAATGTTTCCTAACCTTCAGTATTGTTGGATGTAATCAAGGAGGGGCTGGTGAACGGTGTTGTTGCAGAAGTTATATTGGTTTGTTTCTTCCAAACCCGTCATTTAGAAGTGTTTCTGTCTAAATGAAGTGAAAGAATTTGCATCCTCTTGTAAAGTTGTTCAATGATATATCTAGCTGTTGTAATGATTACATTCGAATTAGAAATAAACTTCAGAACTGTAGCGACTTGGAAATTTTTGCATCCAATGATAGTGTTCTTTATTTGTGAATTTACTAAAATGAAAAATTCTTTATAGCATATCATCGACTTCTTCCAGAATATCTGATGACTTTGGTCTTTGGCAGGAAGGGAAAGCATGCCAAGATTTGATCAGAACTCCCAAAGAAAAATGACTCATGCATGTTTTTTTTGCACAACGCTCATCCTCTAGGGTAGGCTGCAATTATGAGGAAGTTTATTATGCTTTATTTATTTATTTTTTTCTCAATAAAATGCATCTTATATACTTTTAAATTTCATGAAGCTTACATTAAGTGTTACATGATGTGACTGAAGAGCTACTTATGAGGCACTTATTCCTACATAAACAAGAATGGTGATCATGTCAGCCATATCCCCAACCTCGCAACATCTTTCCTTAAATAATTCTTCGATTTGAAATAAAATATATTAAGTATTAATTGAATTGCTTATTTGCAGGTTCCAGGAATTACAAACCGAGGATTGATTCCTCATTCAATTAGAAAAGCAGCTGTAGTTGGAGGTGCTTTTATGGGTTTTGGAATAGCAACTGCTCTGGCTTTGAGTAAAATTCCAGTTATTTTGGAGGAAGTTGATTCAAAGAAATTAGATGCTGGCATCCGGAAAATACATGGTTAGTTGATAGTAATCAAAACTTGTTGCTTTCTATTACTAGGGATCATCCTTAAAATTATGTTAAGAAAAAGAGAATACTTCAGATCATGGCACGTTTTATTTTGGCTAATGATGGAAGAAGCGATCTATCATGAAGATGCATCACCATTTGTTGAATGCTCTTTTCTATTTTTTTTGGACAAGTCAGTGTAAAGTTTAAAATTTAAAATTTAAACACCTATTCTTAGAGCTATATTTTGATCCTTCTTAACATGATTGTATATTTTGTACAGAAATAAGAATTGAAGAGTGGAACTTGATAAGTGTTAATGAATCATATGATAATATTTGCAGAGACCTCAAAATAGAAAATACGTTATCCTAGCACAAATAAAGAAGGCTTACATGAAAGGAAAGGATAAACAGGCGATGGAAACTAAAATGGAAAGGGAGGCTTACAAGATGGGATAAGCATGAGAGAAAAACTGAAAGAATAGAAGATGCTTGAAAATAGAAAGTTCAGCGGGGGAATAATTGAACTTTTACATCTTATGTGAAGATTGAGGTTCCCCTCTAAAACAGGATATAGAGTTTCATCCACTGGAGATACACATCAAAAAGTTTTAATTTTCAGCCATGAGGTGTCATACAGTGTAGACATGGTGCATATCATGCAACCATGGCCTACTTCTGAGGATTGGGGTATAAAATGGTTGGTTAATCTAAAGCTTGTCTCAAATATTACTTGGTGCTGACTCTGCTAAGTATCACACTTCTGGAAATTCCTTTTTTTGTGTTAAATGAAATGTATAGACACCAACATATTTGGAATGGTAATGGGAAATATAAATAAGATTATATTTCCTTCCTTGATTGGGATGTAAATGGAAGATGTCTCAACAAGTTCTAAGGATATCATTTTGACATAGCCTCATCTTAAGCTCCAAAGTTCTTTCCTTCTACAAATGAAAATAAACAAATTCCTCCGGGATAGTAGAATTCAATGTAGATATTAATACTCAAACTGTCATGTGTTTTTCTAGGCTCTTGTAAAATTTCCTGCAATGCATTCTTTATAAAGCTAGTCTGAACTACAACTCAGTCTAAAAGTTCTAAATTTGTTCAACATATTTATACCACACCATGTAGATGTACTTTGCATAATATTTGAGAAGTCCTTTTGCTGAACATCACGATATAACAGATATACAACAATTATATCCTATGTCATGGAAAGACAATGAAGGTATTTACTTGCAAAATACACATAGCCACTGACTACATAGGCATGATTCACCACCTAACTGTAAATATCTACTGAAGATATTAGCCTCATGCTGTGCTATGAAACAAGATAGGTAAAATTTTCCAATCAGTCTCTATCTCTGTCTCAACCTAAATTTGGGCACTACAGTGCTATATAGCTTTAGATAATGAACATACACCATGATACTCGAAGATATGTAGCACTACTGTCGTAATTTGGATAGTTTCCTTCTTGCCACTTTTTTACTATACCTAGATTCTTCTACTAAAATACTCTCTCGGGAATCGTTTCTCAACGATGGAAGAAGGTTTTGGGACACATAGGAAAAAAATGTCAAGAGTAGTATCAATGTCCTTAAAACAAGAATGGGCAAAGCCTAGTATGAAATAGATGGCCAAAATGTGGATTTCTAGTTCTAATTAGACCAAGTAGCTTTAAAAGTCTATCCATAAAATAGAGCCATTGAAACTCTAGTATCCTAAAATTCTACTTGATAACAAAAAGGTTAGTTATAAAGAGTGAATTAATTGAAGCTTAACACACTACGAAATCTGAGTATAGGAATTAATTAGAAAAAAAAAAACACACAAATTAAGCATGAGCTTGAATAGGCAAGCCTATGAGACTGGAAGATGGATTTCTCATGGAATTTCTCAGGTGGATCTGATGCGTAAATTTTGTAGTAAAAAGAAATTAAGAATGTAGAACACCTGCATTTCTCTGCCTATAGAAAAAAATACACTCCAAATATAAGATCACTAAAATGAACTTTTTTCAACATCCAATGACATAAAAAATCAATGAGCTAAGTTAATAAGTAAGATCCTAGACTGCATAAGAACTCAATACACAACATACAAACTAGAACGTCATTATAGTTTGGTAGGCTTTATTAGTCTATGTGAAGGTTAGAAAACAAAAGTACATTACTCGTCTGGTTTCTGATTACTATGACTTGGCTTGTGATTTTTCCAATTCCATGCTGAATGTTGATTTGATCTTCTAGTGGTATCTAACGCTTCCCTATCTCTTTTACATGAAGCCAATTTGAAAAATCGTGCTTCAAGTGTAAAAATTACAAAGGAGGAGGCAAGACGTAGTATAGCACTTGTAAAGGGCGTTCTAGACTATGAGGATTTCTACAATGTAGTTATTGTAATTGAGGTATGCCTGATTTTCAAGTTGAAGAAATCTATATAAATCATAACCATATTAATTCTAGATATGCATTTGAATCTTACATGTTATGTAATTGGTGTCATGTTATAATCTATTTAGAAATAGATGCAGTTTGTAAGGCACGTGGCTTTGTGGTAGGATTTTTACTGGTAAAATTGCTATGAAATTTTCAGGCAGTAACTGAAAATATACCTTTGAAGCAAAATATATTTTATGAGTTGGAGCAGGCATGCCCTTCTCATTGTATCTTATCTACAAATACATCATCGATTGATCTGGAAGTAATTGGTGCAAACATTAAATCTCAGGATCGCTTGATTGGTGCTCATTTCTTCAGGTAATAACCTGGTGTTTTCTTTTCCCAATTTTTCACATCCATTGTTACCATATTTAACGAAATAAGTATGCAAAGAATGTCGATCTTGCAAAATTTTCATGTTGAATTACCACAAATAAAGACATAGTGCTATAGATTCATAAAATATTTGGAAGCATCTATTTCTCTTATGATACTAAGGAATTTATACATTGTGTGCAATTCTATGTCCGGTGTCTTGAGTATATTTGTCCTTGTGTATGGAAAATCTTGAAATGCATGGCATAATATGGTGGTGACTCATTGTAGATTGGGATTCTGTATCTTGGTTGGGTCTACATTCCATTGATTAAATTTTCTTTTCAACTTGTACTTGGTTCTTATGAAAATGATCGTGACCATTTTAGTGTTGCTTTGCCCCTACCCAGTGTCAAGTCAACTTGCCCACTTCCAAATAACTGTTGATGGTGGCTGCAAATGTTTTCATACTTTTACCAAATCTAATGTATTTTATTGAATTACCTATTTATGGACGTTTGCAATAACATACCACAGGCTATTCACAGCTTCCTTTTGTTGATGCCATGGAGAACTGTATTCATTCATCCATTGAAACGTGAACAACTTTTGCATCCTTATTTCATCCTAGAAATGGCTCCCTGCTGCAGCTGTCAAATGCAAAATTATTCTAAAAGATTCTTTGATCGGTTAAATAATCAAATTTTTATGACTAGGTTCAAGTCCCTTGAAATTATCCTTGAATTACATTTCCAAATTTGTAATTTGGCTCTCCAGAAGGAGCTCTAACTTCAGACTGCTCGCCTATGTTCTAAACATGTGCATGTGAATGTTTCTTTAGAGATCCCCTGCACTATGTCTTTATTCAGTCATGATGCAAATCAATATTCTCCATATGGCATTGGTAAGAATATGAAAGAGGAAGTATTACTTCAAAACTTCTTTGGTTGTTTTATTTCCTTTTCTTTGTTGAATTTCATGCTTAAACTTTATGTTGTGTTTGGTAGAAGTCATACACGTTTTGTCTGGGAGAATTTCAAAACTCATAATAATGGATGATTTCGAAAAGGAACTATCTTTTGAAACTTATAGGGTTTTAGGGGATCTTTTACACCCCTCTCTTTTGGTTTAGCCACTATTGCTGGTTGTAATCACTAGTCCCTTTAACCTATTTTGTTCTTTAGTAGATATGAATTTCAATTTTAATTTCGTAAGGTTTCTTTGATCTAGGAGAGGATAACATGGTTCTTTTCCTTGTGAGACCTTCCATATTCCATCTCATGAATGATAATTTTGGCATGCCATTCATGTTCAAAGATACAATTGTGTTCATTTATTCCAACAACAGCTAGGGTTTTATCACAATTTCTACTAGTCATTTGACTAACTGACTGTTTTTCAAAGGCATCAAAAATAGAACCTTGAGATGTACGCCCTTCCTGTCAAATTTCCAGTTGTATTCATCCACTTGAGTTTTTGCTGATCTCTGGGCAGTTTTATTTGAATGCCTATTCCATAGATCATCAAGAAACTATCAAGTTAATCATTCTAATATCTCCAACATGGTTCTTAGGATATTATATCCCTGTACATAAAATTACTTCATATGTAGATAGCTACATTTTTTTGTCTAAGGGTTACTGTGCAATACCATTGTATTTTAGGGTTTTTTATTCGAAGAAAATTTTGACTTACTATTCTTTCAAAACTTAATGCTAAAATTATCCTCTCTGTTGCAATATCCCTTCAATTTCCTCATGTGAAATACCCTTTGTTTCAGGCATAACAATAATTACAAAGCATTTTGACTGATACAGCCCCAACAATGAAGAATGAAATGAAAGTGCTAATGATTACCTTCATACTGAAAATTTCTTGTGCCAAAATTGAATTAGAAACCTAATTTGAAGTTACAACCAAGATTCCACCAGTACCCTTGTACCATAGAGGATAGAACTCAGAGTTGATTACCTAGGAAAGTTTTCCCATTCTAGAGGTGAAATAAATAATGTTTAGTTCCAACTCAAGAATAATTGCCTAAACATACTGGCTTGGGAATCCTCAGTGAACCATTTCGGCATGCCATTCATGTTCAAAGATACAATTTTGTTCATTTCTTCCAACAACATCTATGGTTCTATCACAATTTCTACAAGTCATTTGGCTAAATGATCGTTTTTCAAAGGCATCAAAAACAGAACCTTGAGATGTACTCTCTTTCCATCAAATTTCTAGTTGTATTTATCTACTTCAGTTTTTGTTGATCTCTATGCAGTTTTCTTTAAATTCCTATCCCACAGTTCATCAAGCACCTAGCAAGTTAATCATTCCTAAGATCTCCAACATGGTTCTTAGGAAATTTATATCCTTGTACATAAAATTACTTCATATGTATATAGCTACATTTTTTGTCTAAGGGATACTGTGCAATACCATTGTCTTTCAAGGTTTTTTATTTGAAGAAAATTTCAAATTATCCTTCTTTCAAAACTTAATGCTAAAATTCTCCACTCTGCTGCAATATCCCTTCAATTTCCTCATGTGAAATACCCTTTTTTTCAAGCATAACAATCATTACAAAGAACTTTCACTGATATTTACCCAACAACTAAGAATAAAAAGAGATTACATTCATATTGAAAAATGTTTGTGCCAAAATCAAATTAGAAACCCAATTTGAATTTGAAACCAAGCTTCCACTAGTGCCATTGTACCTTAGAGGATAGAAATCAGAATTGATGACCCAAGAAAGTGTTCCCATCCTAGAGGTGAAATAAATAATGTTCAGTTCCAACTCAAGAATAGTTGCCTAACCAGACTAGCTTGGGAATCCTCAGTGAACCATTTTGGCATGCCATTCATGTTCAAAGATACAATTGTGTTCATTTCTTCCAACAACATCTAGGGTTATATCACAATTTATACTAGTCATTTCGCTAACTGATTGTCTTTCAAAGGCATCAAAAATACCTTGAAATGTACTCCCTTTCCATCAAATTTCTAGTTGTATTCATCCACTTGAGTTTTTGCTAATCTTTTTGTAGTTTTCTCTAAATGCCTATCCCACAGTTCATCAAGAAAATATCAAGTTAATCATTCCTAAGATCTCCAACATGGTTCTTAGGATATGATATCCCTGTACATCAAATTACTTAATATGTAGATAGCTACATTTTTTTGTCAAAGGGCTACTGTGCAATTCCATTGTCTTCTAGGGTTTTTTATTTGAATAAAATTTCAAGTTATCCTTCTTTTAAAACTTAATGCTAAAATTCTCCTCTATTGAAATATCCCTTCAATTTCCTCATGTGAAATACGCTTTTTTTTAGGCATAACAATCATTACAAAGCACTTTCACTGATATATCCCCAACAACTAATAATGAAATGAAAGTGATAATGATTACATTCATATTGAAAAATGTTTGTGCCAAAATTGAATTAGAAACCCAATTTGAATTTTCAACCAAGCTTCCACTATTACCCTTGTACCTTAGAGGATAGAACTCAGACTTGATGACCCAAGAAAGTGTTCCCATTCTAGAGGTTAAATAAATAATGTTCAGTTCCAACTCAAGCATATTGACCTAACCATACTGGCTTGGGAATCCTCAGTGAACCATTACCGAGATTCATCCCCATGAGCATGCCTCACTACTGAATTTGACAATAAACAAGATTTTGTAACCAAACAGTTGCCTCTAGATGAACGGTATCCACATCAAAGGCCATGTTTTATACATCTCATACAGTCTCATGTTGTACTTGTAGAAATATTTTGTGGACATTTGTAACCTAAAAATTGTTGGGTTGATTTCTTGCTTATCAAAGCATTTAAGCTAGAAGTTATCAAAGACAACATGTGGCTTTCCAAACCATGATCCCACACTGACCACTGGGTATCCACTTCACCACACCTCAATCATTATTTATTTCCAACTCCTACGAAAAATTGTTTCCAGTGCACCAGCCTTTATACTAACAAAAATATAATGATTCCCAAGGACAAAAAACCACAAAAATCATAACCTACTTTCATTGTATAGGGATAAGAATATTACCTTGTATGGCATATAAAAATTATTGGGTATCGTGAAAACTTAATATATCAATTGTGTCTCTCAATACCCTCAAATATCTAACAAAAACATCCACAACAATTATTCAAAGCCTACGAAAATTTGGGGGTTAACAATTCGCACCTTCACAAATCTCGTTCTTACCATTTTGTGCTTTCATCAATCCTTTTGTGTGAGGTAATTTTGTGACTAATAACTTCGTTGTCACCATCAGTGAAAACTCTATTCCCACATACTACATCATTATTTTCTTCTGCAGTACCCACTTTACTTTTAGTTCTGAAAAATTATGCATTCTCTGTAATGGATTTTATTCATTCTGTTTGTTGTTATGTTCTTACTGATTGATATATACTTCCCATGCATTGAATTATGATTGGAAGATACATTTTTTTGTCCAGATTTAGGTTGAGGATCTTATGAATGCATAGAGTTTAATACTCATGACAAAATTCTGCATTCTCTGTAATGGATTTTCTTCCCAATGATGTATATTGGCTTTAGCTGAAACATATGGCACATGGGTTTGAAAACCCAACTCAAAACATGTATACCCAGTAATGGCATCTGAATTTTGGAATTTTCCAATGATGATTTATCTAGATGAATTTAATTGGATTGTAGATTGGTGATTTATTTAGATGAATTTAATTGGATTGTAGATTAGATGAATTTAATTGGATTTTAAATTTTAAGAATATATAAGAATATGAAAGACAAGATAGTGAGGTCAAACTTGTTAGGGAAATATTTTGTAAAATTTTGAAATATTTCTAAAATCTGAAATAAACATAAAAATTGCCCATATATTCTGTATTCTACTCCAGGCATACAATTTAGTATTCTTATAAAAAAAAAGTTTCTTTTGAATGAATATTTTGAAAATACATTTTGTTGGTTAAGTGTTTTCTTTAAGGATGTTTTTAGTGAAGGGCATTTAAAGTAAAAGTTAACTCGCAAAATACCCACCAACATTAAGGACGGCCAAATAATTAAGCAAGCTCCTTAACTATTTTTTGTGTAACAGATGGGCATGTCCTCCAGGCAAGTTTCCCCTAAAATTCGATGCAGAGGAGACATTTTACCTTGTGAAAGGTAAGGTGAGAGCATATATTAAAGGATATTCAGACTAGTATGTGGATTTTGCTGCAGGATATTTGATGGTCATTCCAAAGGGGATGAAATGCACTTGGGATGTCTTTGTAGCTATGGACAACCATTACTAATTTGAGCAATGACTGGCAGTCTATCAGCCTGTAATTCAATACTCATCATACCATACTTTCTAAGGCAGTCTATCAGCCTGTATTTCAATATTCGTCACACCATAATTTCCATGGGAAAAAAGTCTTGACAATACCTGTAATTTCGCTGAAGATTGATAAAGATGTAGCACTCATTATTTTTTGTTACCAAAATATGTAAATTCAAAGGTTTTAAGGTATTTCTCATGGGTTGCAAAATTGTAAATGTACAGAGTTATGTTTATGAAATAAATGGAAACCTGGCTTGAGGGAGCTTAAGCTTTTTCATTGTTGTCAGCCTTTCATTTCTTTGGATTTTTTAAATTTTTAATAGCTAGTCATGAATGGTGACTTACAAACTTGATATTCTGACATGATTAGGAGACTTAGGTTCATTGTTTAATAATTTTTTATTGACTTCGAATTCCAACTTGTTTCTCCATTCACATATGCTTTGATACGAAGCCTTGTAAAAATGAGAGTTAGAAGCTACAAATAGGTGCCTAGGCACCTCTCATTACAGCAGAAAAGAATCTCGCATATCTCTGAGATTCTCGGGCTAAATTGTAGGAAGGAAGTTCGTATCAACTCTAAGATTGCAGTGTGAGATTGAGGTCCAGTTTGGGTGCAAAAGGCAAGGAAATTTCAACGAAGAAGGGCTAACATAATTCAGTATTGAATCTACTTACCTCTGAAGGACCTGTGATACGAAACAGTACCTGAAGATAAGGAAGGACACCTCTAAAATAAGGATCACAGTGCGTAAGTGTAAAGGAAATACAGCGAAGTGTTAATGGTCATACAGCAAAGTGTTAAGGGTCACATAGTGAAGAAGAAAACAAAAGAACAGTTCTTGAAGGGTCTATGATATTCAGACTAAGTTTGTACTCTTACCTATGCAATCATAGTAGAGGACGAAGGCTATTTCACGAGGGTAACAGTTTGTTCTAAGGCTATCATTAAGAGTAGGAGAGTGTTGGAAGGAGGCCGAAGGGAGGAGACTCTTCGACTGAAGAATAGGAGACTAGTGGAGTCTGTAAGGACTAAGTGAAGAGCTAAGGAATATAGAGACCGAGATTCTCCAAGTAACAGTGCTAGACAGTGCAAGGAAGAAAGGACCGAAGTATGAAGGCTGAGGAAAGAAAAAGAAAGTGGCAAGGTCTTGGAGGCATACAAATTTCAAGAGTCTAGGTCATGGTAATGGTACTTGTCACTTCCCACTTTGAGCATACCACTATAAATAGGTTCCTAGGCACCTCGCATTACAGCAGAAAAGAATCTCGCATATCTTTGAGATTCTCAGTCTAAATTGTAGGAAGGAAGTTCAGATCCACTCTGAGATTGTAGTGGGAGCTTCAGGTCTAGTTTGGGTACAAAAATCAAGGACAGTTTAGCAAAGAAGGGCTAACATACTTGTGTTGAATCTACTTACCTCTAAAGGACCTACAATACGAAACAATATCCAAACATAAGGAAGGATGCCTCTGCAATAAGGATCACAATGCATAAGTGTAAAGGCAATAAAAATAAGTGCTAAGGGTCATACAACGAAGTGTTAAGGGTCATACAACAAAGTTTTAAGGGTCACACAGCGAGGAAGAAGACAAAAAAACAGTGCTTTAAGGGTTTATCATATTCGGACTAAGTCTGTACTCTCACCTCTGCATTCATAGTAGAGGTCGAAGGCTGTTTCATGACTGTAGTAGTATGGTCTAAGGATATCATTAAGAGAAACAGAGTGTTGGAAGGAGGCCGAAGGGAGGACACTCTTGGACCGAAGAATAGGAGACTAGTGGAGGCTCCCTTATCAAATCCTAAGCTATAACAAACCATAAATATGCATCGATAACATGCCCTATTCGGCTCCCTGATCAAATCCTAAGCTATAACAAACTATAAAGATGCTTGCGAAAGTTAACCTATTGGGTTTCATGCCTGCCAAATTCATTTAAAAAAAAAAATCAATCTCCTTACACTGCTCACTCTGTGCATAACCTGCAAGCATTACATTCCAAGAAACCACACCTCTTTTAGGCATTTCATCAAACAGTTTCCATGCATCTCTGTTAAAATACCACATTTTTCATACATGTTGATAATATTATTCCCCACAAAAATATCTGAATGAAACCCAGTTTTAATTATGTAAGAATGGACCTGACCTCCCTCTTCCATGGATTTTGAAAGTGAATAATCGCTCCATCATCTTTTCCCATTGAAGTCTCATCGCTTCAATATTTTCCTGAGCCGAACTCTCCAATGCATATCTTTATCGATGAGAGAGTTTTTGGCTCCCTCCTCCACTATCTCTATCGATGATAGAGTTTTTGGCTTCCTACTCCAGCTATGCTTTACTGTGTTGTTAGCCAAATGTTATCCCTGTTTGGTTTTCCCGCCAATCCTTGGCCATACCCTATTAAAATTTAAGTGAAGTGGGGAAATTAAATTCAAATGTGTCAAAATTGAAGTGTTTGGCCGTACCCTCTTAAAATGTGGTGGAGTGGGAAATGACTCAAAAGCATTTTAATAACAAGTTAAAAACTTTTTCCATAATGTAAAAAAAAATTATTTGAATACAAGAAATAATTTTATTTTATTTTTAAGTTATTTAAATATTATAAATATTTTAATATTTTTTAAAAGAAAGGTAGAAATAATGTTTAATTTGCAAGTCATTTTGTCTTCTCAAATTTTTTTATTATTTTTATTGTATATTACCAGTGTATATTTAGCTAAACTTTTAGATTTACCAAGTGTTTAAAGGGATCAAATATCTTTTCACTCTAAAAGAGTTTTGTACCTTAAGATATTTTGTCCCTTCCTCTTGGTGTTTGGTAGATCCAAATTTAAGATGGATCTAGATTGGTTTAATTATTAATTATAGTTATAATTATTATTATTATTATTATTATTATGAAGAAGACATTACAACATCTCTACCATGAGAGAGGAATTCAACTATGGAAAAACCTTAGAGGCTCGTGGAAAAATTGCAAGAAGAGAAAGGGATGTGGAGTTTAAGACTAGAGTAAGGCATAGTTTTGATGAAGAGTGAATGGGTTGTGGACAATGTCAGGGTATGATATTCTTGTCAAAATACAAAATAAGTATGATAACCATGCATTTTTTATCCACATGATATATATTTTTAAGTATAAATATGGTCGCCATGATAAACCCTTTGAAGACACACAACTGCTCGTCAAATATTTTTTTCAGGTAAGATGTTGATTTCTTACTATCGCGCCCAAATGAAGGGGTTGGTGGATTATGCATTGGAGGGGGGGGGTTTCAACAAATATGGGTTAGCCCCAAGGATTTTATCCATTGACATTTGGAAGTCAAATCGAAAGGTCACCATGTCACGATTTCTGGGCCTACCAAGTCTTTGGAAAAGCAAAGATAATGATTTGATAGGGCAGTGATCTAGCGATTCAGAGGCCCTAATCCTTGCTCCAATTGTGCGTTGTTTGAGTTTTCTAGTTTTGGATAGCCCAAGGCCCGAGGTGGTTTGTCAAGGGCTACAAAAATATTCTTGGGGTTCTCTGGCTTCGAATTGGTTTCCCTTTCATCCTAAAGATCAAAGGAAGAAATACAGTGTGCTATGACTTTCTTGGGATTTTCAAAAGTTTCATAAGTTACAACTTTATCCAATTTTTTTCTTGTTTGTCTTTCATCTCAAGTGTCATTGGCCTCACCCTCCTTGGGAAAACTATTGAAGGAGAGCCTTGCCCCGGTGAGAGAGGAAGGTCGAATTGATGTTGAGAATGGTGTTCGGGTTTTCGAGGAGAAACCCTTTTGTAAACAAGAATGAGTTGGATGGTTGAGGATGTCATTTGGATGTATATAGATTAGGAATTGTTGTATGATTTTAAGGAATTATTTACTACAATGGGATATAGTGACATAGCAATCATATGTTAAATGAGCTCTCCTTGGAAGGCTCTAGCAAGAGATGGTGTAAGGCTTGACACAACATTACTTATCAATTGTGATGACATGACTATGCAAAGGCAAAGTAAATGGTTTAGTCCCTCTCATAGTACATTAACACTCTCACCCAGTTACTTAGCACACCATAGACTAACATACCTTCCCTCCCTATGCAAGTTGGCCTTTATTTTTAGAAGATTAGGAGTTGGAGGGTAAGCATGATGAGGTTTTCATTTTCTAAACATGAGTCTATCATAAGGATAAGCACTTTAATATTGACCACTCACTTCTTATCATTCCCACACCATAAAAAAAAAACCCTAAAAATGTCATTCTTAAAATCTCTTATGTAGTTTCCTAATGTCATTCAAGTAGAATCTCACAATTACTTATGTCAGTAATGGTGCAATGAATTTTGTATTCTCTTAAAGGAACTCTTTCTAGACATGCACCCCATCAAACATAAATCATCAAGTCAAAATGAATGAATAAGAGGGTGTGTCCGAGAGTGTCAATGAGTATCAGGCGTGCCAATGACAAGGCATATTAGGGAATGCTAGAGCATTTCAAGAAGTGTCAAGGTGTGCTAACATGTACCAGACAGTGCCAATGCATGCCAATACATGCCATGTGTTAAGGCATGACAAGATGTGCCACGTGTTAGTGTATGCGAACATGTGTCAAGGAGTGCCATACGACAAAATGGAACACCAAGTTAAAATGAAAATAAATGAACACATATGAGGGTTAATAATTCAAGACCTTACCATTTCAAGAGGGGCGCACTAAACATACCAACACTAGTGGCAATACATGACAAAGGCCAAGTGCTAGTGTGTCTTAAGTGCCAAATCATTACCTGTTACTTCTCTCTTAATTGTGATGATTGATCTCAAATAAATTTTATCTTAAACCATGCCAAGGCATTATCGTGCATCCAAACACATGCTAGGAATTTTCAAGTTCCACCAAGAGCTAATATGTTCCAGGGATTTATAGGGCATGCTATGGAGTTCCAAGTAATCTAAGGAGGCAGTGACAAGATATGTTAGATAGTTCCAAGTCATGCTAGAGTGTTAGGGAAGCATACCAAGATGTGCTAAGTGCTAATGTGTGTTGAGTGTTAGCCAGTGCCAGGGAAACACAAGGGATAACTATGTCAAAATGCATGGAAATGAATGAATAAGAGTGTGTGATAGGGAGTTTCAGCGAGTTCCAGGTGTGTTAAGGAGGGAGTGCCATGGTATGCTAGGTAGCTCTAAGTCATGCTAGTGTGCTTGAGTGGAATGTGCCCAAGATGTGACAGGTGTCAAGGTGTGCCAACACATGCTAGGAAGTGTTAGGGAGTACTAGGGACACACAAGGGAGCACTAGGTGAAAATAATGTGTGAAAATGAACAATTAAGATATCGTGTCAGGAAGTGTGAGTGACTTCCAAGCGTGCTAAGGACAAAGTGACAAGGTATGTTAGGCAGTGATACCACATGCTAGAGGCAAGGGAAACATGCCAAGATGTGTCAAGTTCTAGGGTGTGCTAATGCATGTCAAGGAGTGTTATGGAGTTCCAGGGAAAAACAAGGGATCACTAGTTTCAAATGCATGTAAATGAGTGAATAAGAGTGTGTGACAAGGATTGTTAGTGAGTTACAGGTGTGCTAAGGAGGGAGTGACAAGGTATGTTAGGTTGTGCCAAGGAATGTTAGAGTGCCAGTGCAACATGCCAATATGTGCCAAGTGCCAGGGCGTGCTAATGTGTGCTAGGGAGTGTTAGGGAGTGCCACGGAAACACAAGGGAGAACTAGTTCAAAATGCATGGAAATTAACAGATAAGAGTGTGTGATAAGGAGTGTCAATAAGTTCCAAATGTGCCAAGGCATGTCAGGGAATGGTAAGGTTTTTTAGGGAGTTCCAAAGCATGCCAAGGAATGCAGGGGATGCTAACATGTGCCACATAGTGGCAAGGGATTGTTAGACATTCTAGGTGTTATGGCATGTCAAGATGTAAACTATGTTTCTTAGTTGTTTTATGGCCACGGTTGGACGTTAGCCTTGACTTGGTAACTTGTTTAGTGGGATGAGTTAATATTGGACATGAGTATCGTAAGATGAGTTATAAGCCATTCTTAGGTAAATTTATTTTAGTCAAGGCAGGACTTGGTTGGGTTCCCATGTCTAAAAAAAATAAGGGTAGTTATGAGGACATGATAATTGAGTGTCAGGGTGTGCCAACGAATGAAAATGTGTGCTAACACATGCCAAATAGTGTCAATGCATGTTGGGGAGTGTTGGGGGGTGCTAGGGAATCACAAGGGAGAATTAGTTCAAAGTGCATGGAAACAGATGAATAAGTGTGTCTGCCAGGGAGTGTCAATGAATTCCAGGTGTCCCATGGATGAAGTTTGTTATGAGAATTTTATAATAGGAATTGTAGGAGGCAAGCCTACTATTGCGATAAGGGGATGGAAAAGGCAGTTTTGGACAAAGGGAGACTTTGGGCTAGACACAACAATATTTTTTCAATGACTTGGCTGGGTTCCCAAGTCACAAAAAAAGTAAGGCTATCTATGAGGGCATGAAAACTAGGGAGTGCCAAGGTGTGCAGGAAATCTAACGAAGTGTTAGCACATGCTAGAGAGTTCCAAGGCATTTTAGGCATTCCAAGATGTGCTAGGTTCTAGGGTGTGTCGCCAACACATGCTAGGGAGTGTAAGGTAAATAGAAGGGAGGACTAGTTTCAATTGCATGGAAATGAATGAATAAGAGTGTGTGATAGGGAGTGTTAACAAGTTCTAGGTGTGCTAAGGAGGGAGTCACAAGGTATGCTAGGTAGTTCCAAGCCATGATTTATTGCTATGAAATCATGCCAAGATGTGCCAATGTGTCCCAAGGAGTGTTAGGGAGTGCTAGAGAAACACAAGAGAGAATTATTTCATAATGCATGTAAATGAATGAATAAGAGTGTGTGGTAGGGAGTGTCAAAAAGTTCCAAGTGTGCTAAGCAGGAGTGACAAGGCATGCTTGGCAATGCTAAGGAATGTTAGAGTGCTAGGGTGGCAAATAGCCAAGATGTTCTGACTTGTGCAAGGAAGCGTTAACTGGGAGTGCCAGGGAAACACAAGGGAGAACTACATGAAAATGCATGGAATGAAGTGTTGGGCTATGTTAGGGAGTGTAAAAGCATGCCAAGGAATGTAGGGGATGCTAACACATGCCAGATAGTGCTAAGGCATTTAAGACATGCCAGGTGCTATGGCATGTCAATATGTAAATTGTGTTGCTTAGTTTTTTTACGACCAGAGTTGGATGTGATGAACCTTGTCTTGGTAACTTGTTAAGTGGGATGAGTTGAGATTGGACACGAGTAGCCTAAGATGAGTTACAGGTAGTTCTTAGGTGAACAAGGCATATGCTGAATTTCCACGAGACATGAGAATCTGGGTTTGGTCTTGGAATCTTTGATGCAAATAAACTCAAGTGCCACAACACATCTACTTTGCACAACGAAATCTACACACATCAGGGAATCAACTAATGCACATGACAATTTTTAACTTTTTCAAACCATTATTTGTTAAATTAAAAACTATAATAAAATAGGCTAGAGCTCTTATACCAGCGATCATGGCCCTTTACAATCACACTGATACAAGGAATACAACTAAGGCTTGGTGTTAGTCCTTGGACAACCAATATACCTTGAACAAGACAACACTTGACCCACTTTTTGATGGTGGCCACACAAAACCCTTTTAGTCCACATGTCATGAACACATCTAGTGAGTCCTATTGCCTCCCATTATGCAACTCCTCAATATACCTCTATCAACGAAATCATCTCCTTTAGGTTAATAAACCCGGCTAAAAAAAAAAATTCCCTCTATCTACCTCTTATTCCTTTAAGGTTTGCAAAACTTAGGGTTTTCGATCAGTTGTTCACAACTCTACTTGTGAACATATCTTTGGTCTGCCCACTTTTTCCATACTAATTCTCTAAGATGACAAGTCTAGGGCTATGGAGGTTTCCCTTCTTCTCACTGACTCTATCCTCTACAATGCAATAAAATAGGGCTAGTTGGATAGCCCACTTGATTGCTACTTTAGTCCTTCAAAGTCTACACGTCCTTAGGAAAAATACACCTACCCTTCTACCAGCGTTGTTTTCCTTCATAGATACAAGACTTAGGGCTTTGCTTTGATAGTCACCTAACAACCCTCCAACTCTACTTGTACTACCATCAATTTTTCAAACCACAGTCAATTCTTTTACTGGTCTAGTGCCCACAACACTGCCATCATCTACGACTCTTCAAATATGCCACCTAGTAATGATTTGAGTCCTCTAAAAATCACTATTCTTGTGTACAAATTTCTTTGTTGTCCAATCTATGAACAAATGTGAACTACTCCTCTTATCATCCTTCTAACAATTTGTAGATGCTTGAACTAGGGTCACAAACCATTCACTAACAGTCCATTGACTAACTATCTCTAGGCTACTTCAGATATTTGTCCAAAATTATATGGACAGTCCACAAAAATCAACTCTTTGTGTCAATCCATTCCTCATATGGCACATTTCTTCTACTCAATATTCTACTCAGGTTCCACCTTCCTTTGGATTTTCTACATCCGAACCTTCTTATGCAAATCATCTTCCAAATTTGTGGTATCTATTGTAGAGATACACCTCTCTCTAAGGGTCATGACCCCTCTTCTTGTATGCATATTTGTTACAGTCTTAAGGGCATACCTTATGGACTGAACATGCTAGGAAACCTCCCTAACTAGCGCATTATACTTCTATTCTAATTGCTTTAGAACAAACCCTATCCACCCATAGCAAAAATAGAAAATCTTGCCTCCATAAGCGGCTCAACCTAGCTCATATTGATCCATATATTCTGGGCATTTCTTTGACTGAATATTGACCTAAACTTTAGATATCTATGACCCTCAAACTATGGTTACCTCATTCAATATTACACCTGTAATTACTTATGTTCTAGCCCTAAATTCTAGTGTAGAAGCTCCTCCATTTGTGTTGGTATTTATCACAGACCTTGTAGCCTACTAATCACCACAATATAGGGTCTCAAACATCTCTACTATTTCAAAATTTGATGTGGCCTTCACACATAAACATCATTGAAATCACATGCTTAAATTCTCATGAGTCGCCTCTCTTGAGCTCGATCTTCCATAAGGGAACCAACTATATGCCATCCTACTTTTATCTCGAACCCATTAAGGTATGTGACATTCTTGTGAACCCTCACATGATGATCTTGCTCTTGGTGGATGATCATGGCCTCCCTTTAGCAACCCTTAGCTCGACCTACTTTAGGACTACATCTCTCCTCACCTCCTTGATCAAATGATCCCCTTCTCACTTCATGTTATTTCCTTCACACTAAGGCCTCCTTAAATAGCTTTTCCTATCTAGGCCTCTTAAGAACCCCATATAATTTACAGGATTTATCCACTTAGAACTTAGGAAATATTAGTTTTCCTTTTTAATTTTCTTTTAGATTTTAAACCCCATCTTGGGTCCAAAACCCCTTCACTTGGGTTCTTTGCCGAAAAATCTTTCTGTGACCAAACTCACACAAACCCATATCACTAGGATTGTGGAGTACCTCCCAAGCTACACAATTCAACAACATAGTCTAGTTGTAGTAATCGTAACTTGGTCAAGATATTGTAGTCAAGTGAGGACGTGGTTGGCTCCCAAGTTGAATGTTAAGTAAGGGTAGTTGTGAGGGCATGATAGCTAGGGAGGGTATGCTAAGGAATGAAAAGGTATGCTAACACATGTCGAACAATGTCAATTCATGATGAGGAGTGATTAGGATTGTTGAGGCATCACAAGGGATAACTACGTTAAGATGCATGGAAATGAAAAAATAAGAGTGTGTGCTAGGGAGTGTCAATGAATTCAAGTGTTCCAATGATGAAGTGTGTTAGAAGAATTTCATAATAGGATTTGCAAGAGGCAAGCCTACGATTGTGATAAGGGGCTTGACAAAGAAGTTTTAGACAAAGGGTGAATCTTTGTTGGGAATAACACTATTTGTCCTTTACCTATTAGTTTTATATGACACGTGGCACACTTTGGACGAATTCTCATGTTTTAAACTATTTTAGACAATTTCATATTGTAGATTATTGTGTATAAGTTTTAGGGAACTCAGCTTGTCCCAACTTATATCTTGTATGTCTTGTGTATCTTACGGTTCTTGCAAGCTCTTAGTTAATTCTCTATTGTTTACATGAACTGGAAATACATGTGAAATATTGCCTATGTAAGTTATATTGTTGCTTAGTTTTTTTATGGCCATGGCTAGATGTGATCCTTGTCTTGGTAAGTTCTTAAGTGAGACAATTTCAACTTGGACATGAGTGGCATAAGATGAGGTATAGGAAGTTCTTAGGTGAACAAGGCACAATCTACTTGTAGTAGGTTCAATTAGTCAAGTTTTTGTGGCTGAAGTAGGCCAATGTCACATGAAATACAATTGTTAAGGACTTGATTCGGTTACCGAGTCGTGAAAAAATGTAAGGCTAGTTGTGACGGCACGAGTGCCAAGGCATGCTAGGGAATGCTAACATGTTCCAGATTGTTTGAAGGAATGTCAAATACGCTAAGACCTATCAAGTGCTAAGGCATGCCAAGATGTGCAAGGGTCTGACAATATGTGCCAGGGACTATCAAGGAAACATATGTGGCAGGGACTATCAAGGAAATAAAAAGGAAAACAAGTTAAAATACAAGGAGATGAACACATAAGAGGGTTGATAAGTCATCAATTTACCTTTTCCAAGAGGGGCATGCTAGGCACACCAACACTAGGTGGAAATAGGTGCCAAGTGCCAAGTGTTAGTGCATTATAAGTGCCAAATCATCCTTTGTTACTTCTCATATTCTTTCCAATAATTGATCTCAAATAAATTTAATATTAAATCATGGAAAATCATACCAAGGCATTTTAATGAATGCTAGACATGCTAATAATTTCCAAGCGCCAACACGTACCAAGTGCCAATGTGTGTTAAGGAGTGATACGCATGTTGTGAAGTGGAAGGGCATGTCGAAGAGCGCTAAAGTGTGACAGAGTCTGCTAATTCATTCTGAGGAGTGTTACGGAGTACTAGGGAAACAAAAGGGAGCACTAGGTCAAAATGCATGGAAGTTAATGAATATGAGGGTGTGCCAGGGAGTGACAAAGAGTGCTAGATAGCATGCCAAGGAGGGAGTGAAAAGTTATGTTAAGCACTAGTAAGGCATGCTAGGGAATATCAGGGCATGTCAAGAAGTTCCAGAGTGTGTTAGGGAGTTCTAGTGTGTTTTAACATGTTTCAAATAGTGCCAAGACATGCAATATGCTAAGGCATGCTAGGATGTGTAGGGTGCCATTGTATTCCAATATGTGTCAAGGAGTATCAAGGCAACAAGAAGAAGAACCAAGCTAAAATGAAAGGAAATGAACACATAAGAGGGTTAATAAGTAAAGAATTTATATTTTTCAAAAGAGGAATGCTAGGCACACTAATAATAGGTTCCAATACATGCCAAGTTCCAGTGTGTGCCAAGCGCTCATGTATGTTAATGCATTCCAAAGTGTTCCAGGGCATGCTAGGGACTACAAGGCATGCCAATGCATGCTAGGAGAGTGTTATGCTATGCTAGGACATGATGACATGTGCTTGGGTGTTCTAGTCATGGAAAGATGTTCTAGGTACAAAGATGTTCTAAGACATGATATGTGCCAAGGAATGTTAGTGTGTGACAAAGCATGTTAATTTGTTCCAAGAGTGTTGATGAGTGCTATATCTCTCTCATTAATAGAATTGACAAAGCTTGATTATGTATTAAATAATATAGCTTTTACACACACTAGTGGAACTTTATCTAAAGGGAATTTGTTAGATAATAAACCTAATAGAGATGAATCATGTATTGACTCATAGGGAAACTATATTATCATTACTTGAGGGAAATGATACACACTAATTGTTTCTTAACAAATCGACTGAGTCTAACCACTATATGGCCTTGGACACACAATGAAAAAGACTCCACAAAAATGGTCTTAAATCATTATATTTTTAAAAAAAATATAGTAACATGCACATAGTGTCATCAAAAACTCATTTGAATGATCTATGATGACGAACATTTTTTTACCATCACGAAAAGTAACCAAAAAGACCATTGGTGAGGGTCAATAAAATATCGTCACTAGAAGTGTCACCAAAGAGAGAATTAGTGATAGGCCTTTAACAACCCTCACCAAAGGTGTCACTGAAAATGGCTTTGCTGAAAAACCATAAAGGATTGCCACTGTATGCACTTACAACAATGGTTTTTTAAGGACCATCACCATATGTGACAATGGTGACGGACCTTAAAGGTCCGTCACAATCATCACCCTCACCAATGTCCTTTTTTCTTGTAGTGAGCTCGTGCTTGATTGTAACACATTTGAATATTTGACAATTGTTAGGTGAGTTAGGTTGTTTATTCTATAAGATTACTTTCATTCATATCATTTGCATATTGGTTATGTTAAGCTATAATTGTATGGAATTATTATCTACATACTTCAATAAGTGTTAAACTTATGAATTTTAATGGTCGTGAAATATAAAAAGTGAGGTGTAGTATATAATCACATAGTTTAAGATGGGCCATCTGGGTGGGCTAAGTCAGTCTCCGATATGGGTGACTATAGGGGCATGACAATGGCTTTTAAGGTTAAATTAAATTTTATGCTAGAGTACTTTTTCAACCTCCTTCATAATTTCTTTACATATATCTCTATTAAGTGAGGAATATAAACCATATAATCATTATTCCCTAGTTTGAAATGATATCAATTACTAATATTACTTGGTTTCTTAATAATGCATTTATGGTTTTCTAATTATGAGATGAAAATCTTTACCAACATCTTAATACCTAATAATAAATTAATATAAAAAATATTAAACTGCATTTTGTATATATTTATTATTTTTTACAATATTAGTAGAAAGTTTTCTTACAATAAGAAAAATTAAACACTAAAATATTATCTAAGAAATAATTAAATTATTGTTACTAATCTATGTGATATATTTGTTCAACAGTGAAAAGAAAATTGAGATGTGACTATAAGACATATGCCGGAATCAAAATTTTGATTTTTCATTTAGAAAGAAAAGAATGAAGGTTTAAAAAGCATATATGGATGAATTTGTATTTTTAATTTTATTTCTTTATGTATAGGTTTGATATATATATATATATATATATATATAACAATTGAGAAAATTTTTAATTTTTTTTTTTATTGTATTTAATTTCCTGCAATTTTATATAAAAGTTTAGTTGAAGTAATTTAAAAATTATCACATATTTAAAAAAAATAAACAATTTTAGTTCATTGAATGTAACTCATTTGACAATCACCTTGTTATGAAGTATTGTTAATGGTTTTGTCTTAATTGCTAACTATCTTAAATGGGAAATGAGTTTCGTCTTAATTTCCATTGTCTTAACTTGTCATTGTCTTAAACATAAAGTTTTATATTAAAATATTTTTGTTTGAAACTATTTTTGTCTTAAATATATAGTTTTGTCTTAAAATATTTTTGTCTCAAACCGTTTTTCTTTTAAATATAAAGTTTTGTCTTAAAATATTTTTGTCTCAAACTGTTTTTGTCTTAAAATATTTGTCTCAAAGTCTTTTTGTCTTAAATATAAAATTTTGTCTTAAAATATTTTTGTCTTAAATTGTTTTTGTCTTAAAATATTTGTCTCAAATTATTTTCGTCTTAAATATAAAGTTTTGTAATTTGTCTCGGACTACTTTTATCTTTAATTTTATATTTAAGACAATTCAATTGATATTAAATTTTAATGGAAAATAACTAAAATATAAAAAAAAAGGCTTTTTAAAACAAAAGATTTCTTTTGTCTCAAACAAATGTCTTAAAAATGCCTTAATGTAGTAGTGAGAACAGACACTTCCATGTAATTTTGCCACATCAAATGTCTTCGCACTAGTACAAAAGGGCTAATTAGTTACTAAAAAAATGACTAAAATTTTCATATAAACGACTATTTTTCGGTCGTTGACCAATAGTAGCTAATTTATAGTATCTTATAACACGACCAACTTTTGGTCGTTTTTAGCTTAGTCATTAATTGGTTATCTCAATTTTTTTTTCTAGTTGTATATTTGGTCATTAATTTGATCATTAATTTCGTCACTAATTTAGTCATTAATTTATTCATTGATTTGATCATTAATTTGGTCATTGATTTGGTCATTGATTTAATCATGTATTTGGTCATTAATTGTCACAATTAATGACCAAATATACAACAAAATATATTACTATATGATCACTCGAGAAAACCAATTAATGACCAAAGAAATATGACCAAAATGTTGGTCGCGTTATAAGATACTGTAAATTAGCTACTAATAGTCATATATATGCAAATTTTAGTCATCGTTTGAAATCAATTAATGACCGAAGAAATATGACTAAATTTTAGTCGCGTTATAAGATACTGTAAATTAGCTACTAATAGTCGTATATCTGCAAAATTTAGTCATCATTTATAGTCACAAATTTATCATTTTCATTAGTCATTTATTCATTATATAAACAACTAATTTAGTAGTTTATATTCATTTCATTTACTTTCATTAATAGTCATTATCAATAACTAATTTAGTCGTATAATCATTTTATTTATTTTCATCATTAATTAGTATAAACTACTAATTTAGTAGTTTTAAATTGATTTTGTGTTCATTATTAATCATAATAAATTAATTTGTATGATTTAAAAAATCTCATACAATGTGCATATTCATCTAATATGAAAACACAAAGTCGCATATTTTAATTACAATACTAAACAATATCAAATGCAACTATAAATAATTTCAACCACAAAAATTATATTATATGAAGTGTTAAAGTATTAAAATATGATTTTCCAACTTAATATTGGTTGGACTACAATTTACAGATGAAATGGTGTTTCATCACTTCAAAACATTATCGTTGTGTTTTCAAGGCATTGTAGATGAATTCACCAACTCTAAAGACTTGACCATCAGCCTCTATATGTGTGTCTTATGCGGGATATTGGCTCTAAGTGTATCATGAGACAAGTTCTCCTCTCTCTTTTTTCATTTGTTGCTCCAATGTTATTGCTCCCCTCTTTTCAATTCATGCTTCTTACCATCAATACTGAGTTCATTTTCTGAAAACAAAAGAAGATACAATGCAGAGTGTAAAAAATGAAAGACAATGAACACTGGAATATAAACTAAATTAGACTATAAATAATTTATACGACATATACCTCAATATCAGCAATGTCAAATCCATTTTTCCCCATACAAGTAAGAAACTCGAACAAAATTTTTTCATTGGGGCGATAATTGCCACTATAATGTGGCCAGATAACCTATATAAACAAAGAAAATAAAATATCACCATATATAGAAAAGAACACCTTAGTGACTTAGTATTCAACTTTCAAGGAAAGCTTAGGAACAATCATGTCAACTAAGTTATATGCTAAAAAGCTCAAGCTGTAGATAACTTGTGAAAACAAATAATCTAAGGTGTGATGTTTAATCATTTTCGTTTTATTCACAACAACATTTCATTTTCTAATGCATGAACTTAGTCAAGTATATAAACAACATGTACTCAAAAAACAACATGAAGTAACTTTTTATGATAGTCATGAAAATATTTTAACACAAAATAGCTATAACGATTCCAATCAATACAGTGTAATACTAATTTCATCTTCAAGCTTTGGTTGTTGTTTAAATAGACATGGTACTAAGTATTTTCAATTTCATAGTTAAAAGACAACAAAATCAAAAGTAACATCCAAAATACAATCAAACAATAAAGAGAGGATATCATGGAATGGAAATTGCAATTATAAAAAAATTGTTTACCTGTCTGGTATTCCTAAAGCATTTTCTTGCCCAAAATAATAACCATGAGGTGAAATAATCACAACATTAAAAACCATAGGAATTCATACTAGAAACATTTCCAAAGTCGATGGCTTAGGTGTCTAAGTGATCTCTAACAACGAATGAACCATATCCAAGACGTGATATGAATCATCTCCCCATCCTGTTTCCAATAACATTTCCTATAACCTACCCACAACAAAGTCAAGTAACAATCAAACAAAGACATTGACATTTGTTTTTATCTTTTATATCTATAAAATTTGAATCTGATTTGTTTCATGAACAAAGTAATTTATATTTAAAGCCTTCCTGACATGAGAAAGTATCAATCAAATAGGACATCAGAAAAATCAACCTCAATGATGTCCTCAAATAATTTCTACAATATCAAATTTTTCTTGCTGTGGTATCTTCGGCAGAAAAAAGAACATATCTACAAAATAAAAATGCATATACTGCTTATGGTCAAACTTTGTATATGGTGTATTCTTAAGAAGTTTTTTAAGATGTTCCTCTGCCTTTAACAAAGTGAATTGTAGCTTGGTTAAACTATGTATCCTTTCATTTAGCATCAATTTCAGGATAAATGTCAAACATTATTGTTGAAGAGGTAAATCCCCTCTGCGGACAGAGGCGATGCCTACTAGCCCAGATCGGGTCTAGCAACAATCAAACACGCTACAGTGCAGGTTCCTAATTTCAAATAAACCGACTTGCGATAAAGGCTTACCTGGAATCCAACGCTGTCGTTTGTAGAAGAGGTGGTGCTCCCGTACCTTTGCCCTGGCAAATCACAATCCTCACGATCTCCGTGATGGGACACCTGCACATGCGAGAAAAAAAACAAACGCAAGCGTAAAATACAGTAGATGCAACTATATGTCAGTCAAAAAAGACATAACTCATTATCATAACAACAAGAGTGGAACCATAACCAATAGTCGTTCATTAATGATCAATCAAAGGAAAATTACAACCATAGTTCTGACGCTGAATTATCCTTCGGCGGGTCGCCAGCAGAAAACGTCTCGAAAAGCCTGTCAAGGATGGGACAAACTCTCTCTTCAGCTCTTGACAATAGTCTCCTTGCTTGAAATTGGCCTTAAGGGAATTATGGAGGCTCTTGCAGCATAAGGCTCTTGGAAATTTGGGAACTTGAAGACTAGCTTGCAATGGAGCTGGGCAAGCTTTTATAGATGGAGGAAGAGGATTTGGGATCCCTATAATCATGGGATTGGCCCTATCATCAAGGAAGCTTCCATGAGAGGTGGCAAACCACTTCCTCTCTATGGAAATCCGTAGCCAAACCTCCCAACTCAAGATAGATATCAGTCCAGGAATTTGTTAGGACGAAACTTCCGCCATTTATTTTTAAAAACACCTCTTAATATGGTTGGCGCAGGTGCGGTTCTATGACAAAGCGCCAATTGGCGCGCCCTCTTTCGAGGATTTTCCCCGTTGGCGCGGGTACTGAACTACCTGCTCGTGCCAATGCTAAAAGGGCCATTTTTAGGGTTTTTCACAAGGAGATGTCTTCAGGGCAATGAAAGCTCTTGTTTAGAGGGATGTCATGAAAGTGGTTTCAAGGCATGTCACTGCTCACAGGTCACGAAATGAGCCCTCCAATGTGCGGGATGGGGATTGCAGGGACGGTGATAAATTACTGTGTAACAATTATCTTTTCCCATTTCTCAACATGCTACATAGGATAAATTGAAAGTCGCATAAAACCAAGAACAAACCATTTTCTAACCAAAACAAGCAAACAAACATTGTCTCTAATAAAACTTCATTATAATATCAGAAAATGAAAAGAGAGTAGACCATTTTTGTTGTTTGACTTTGCCTATTTTTGTTATGAAAGTGCTCAAGCTTCAAGAACCAACAAATGTGAGGGAAGTCGTAAATGTGAAAAAAATTATGTTGACCTAATTTATAGACTTCTTCAAAATGATGTAAATGACACCATTTTCAGATGTGGTAAATCTCATAATAAGAAATGGTATGTCTTCTAATAAATTACATTGAAATGACTACCATGGGCCTCCACGACTTATAAGTCCTCAGTACGTTAATCTTGATGATGGAAGAGAGATGGCAACGATAAGAATGGGTGGTCCTAGTTTGTATGGTGGATATCTTCAAACAAAGGTCGTCATCTCAATGAACCTAGGTTCTGACATGGTAAACCTGGATCTAGTCTTCACCCAATTTCATTCCATCATACTTTGTCAAGACTCAAGAGGACATAATGGTCCTTCAACTTATAATAGGGTTTATTTTGAGGTTATAACTAAAGCTTATCCAAATCAAATGGATTTTTGGGCTCCAAGAGATATGGATAATTTAAATGATAACAATTATATGTTTTTTTCCCAAGATTCAAATGTAGGGATACATTTTGTGGATTTTACTAATAAATAAAATGAGAGAAATAATCCATGAGGAGAATCTACTGGTCATTGTGATTAGGGAAATACTCTGAGATAATAAGGCTATTTAGGTTCAAATCAAAGATGGTGTTCATTCTTGTAGCTCCTCAATTGTTGGTAGTTTTTAAGGTAGGAATTTTAGTTCTTCAAGGGTGGGGTCCTTCAGCATAATTGCATCTACCTTGGTCATATCACCCAAAACAAAACCATAATCAACAAAGAGTAAATATGTCAATTTTAGGGAAAATCCTATTTGTATAGTTGTCAAGCTTATAGTTCTTTTTTACTCTATTATAACTCTGTTGAGACCACCTACTCTACAGTAAAAAATGGTAGAGGAGCCATTAGTCATAGCTACCCATGGTCTCTTATAGGCATGATAGAATAATAGGTTGAGCCATTAATTAGAATTGCACATATTTTGAGGAAATACAATTCATTATCTAGTTAACCAATTGCACATTGAACCCTATATGGATGAGTAGCCCTAAATAAATCCAGTTTTCTCTATCATATGCCTTGGAAATACAAACTAACATTGCTTGTAATTTTTTTGGTTTCATGTTATAAATTCCTTCTTGGGAAACTCCTATTCCGTAATGGATTTGTTTCCGAGGAAGGATGCAAAATTGTTCTAATGACATGGAATCATCTTAGTGGATTTTGACCCTACATGACCAAGGAACTCAGGAGCCTTGGGTGCATCAACATTAGCATCCTCCAATGAAAATAGTGCAGTCTCCAACCTAGAAACATCAAAATTATATATAGTTATAATTCATAATCGCAAATGACCATATATTGTAGCAGTCCTTAAATAAATTCAAACTTGAATAAGAAAAAACACAAAATTTCACATTACCCTTCAGTAAGTTGTCCTTGTTTTAGCAAGAAAGGCTCGGACTTGCATAAATGTGTAAGTAGATTCCCCATAAGATCAATTTCAACATCTTTCCTGAAAAAAGAATCTAATGTCCAAAGAGAAACCATGGTTGAATTGAACAATGGTGCTTTAAGGTCATTTACACAAAAAGTTGTCTCCTTCAAATCTCTCACATTGGATGGTATGTCATGCAAAATTAAGAAAAAGTTAGGGAAACTTGTCGAATTCTCTAAAAGACATAATGAAAATTCAAGGAAGCTTTGTAAAGGAAGGCACCTGTAATATTCTTTGATTTCCATTTCATCCCTTTTCCTAAGTTGAACCTTAATGAGTTTTGAGCTCAAATTTCTTTGAGAAGAATGTTCTTACAGTTGAAATTTAGCATTTGCAGTCTTCCCACCTTTGTCACGTGATGAGTATAAATTATTAAACTCTCTTATGTCATTATCCAAAAAAATTATTTCCTAGACACATGATTTTGCAAATAAAGGCTTTTATGCAGCATAAGTCCTTGTCAAAATTTCATCTCTCACACCAACTGGCATCCGGTCAGAACTGCAACCTGAAATCGGACTTGCACCTGTTCATCTAACTTAGGATGTGAATGGTGGAATATATGCTAGAGCACTCTTAGCATATGGCAGAGGCTGAACCCTCCCTCATATTCCCTTGCCAAGACCTCCCTTAAGACCAAGAGTCAAGTGGCTATCATTAGAAGCCCTGTGTGTTGAAGGGCTTGGCATAGACTGATTTGCAAATTGAGCCCTATCCACAATTTGAGCATCTTGACTAGTGAATCCACGGTCACGTGGTCCCATATGGGGTTGTGGCCCTTTAATCCCACCCATATCTGGAAGTGAACCCGTATGTGCACCTACCATGTAAGGTGGCATCGCAGGTCCTCTCCCACCATGATCAAGTGGTGTCACAAGTCTCCGACCTGAATGTCCCATATTGGTATCTCGAGAGCGGCCTCCCTGTCCATGTAGTTCTTGCATAGCATCCCGATGCACTTCCTCTATTTTCTTGGGGCCCTCAACTTTCTTCCTTTTTTGCCATCCATTCCTCCTTAGATCAATCAGATCCTTCAACATGAACCTCAGCCTAGAGGGAAGCCCTTGGTTATTGGAAATTTTTGTCATCCTATCGAAGTAAGCATCAATATTTTCCTTGGCCTTTGAATGGTCAATCATATGACCAATAGTGCTCCTCAATCTGCACAAAGCTTCAACATTTTCCTCCTCTGGATGCTAAAATTCACCAATTAATTTCTTGATGTGTGCTTGCATAATTATTTTGGTCAACATACTTTCTTTATAAAGCTCACCAATAAACCTTATATTTCCTAGCATTCGTCGTTGTGCTGCACCCTTCTTCTCCCATATTTCTTCTACTGAAAGGCTTTTTTCACCATGATCTTCTACTTTCTCAGCCTCAGCCTCTTCTCTTTCATATTTTTCAAATTCTTCCTGGAATTTTTTCAAAAGAACTCTCTTGAAAACAACCTTCTCGTTATCTTCATAAAATTTAGGTATTCCTACAGCAAGTTAAAAACTGAATTTTGCATACATTTCACAAAAGGCTAGCTCCATCAAGGCTTTGTCAAATATTTGAATATTATACCGTCAAGACATGATGCAGAGTCAATGTTCACTTCTTTGACATGTTAACAAATTTTCTCAAAGTTTTGGGGCGTTAATTTATTAAGGATGGATTTAATTTGTCTTTGTTTCAACCGATCCTCATCAAAAACCTTGCCCACTTCATATCGGTTCTCTGATATATGAACTATGGGCAGAGAAGGCTGTGGAGGAGGAATCAAACCCTTCTACGAACCAGAAACATGTTGCCACCTATTAGCATCAGAATTATTTCTCACTAGTCCAACTTGTGGAAGTGGTTCTTGCACATAAGGCCCTCTAGAAAGGATGACATTCATACTTTCTTGCAAAGCCAGTATTATAATCTTGGCCAGGTTGAAACACATTAGAGGAACCACTAAGATCCACATAGATTCGCATATCACAGCCATTAGCAAAAGCATCCACCGGCTTGGCCCATCTATCATCATCCAAAATGGCCATATTTCTCCCATGACGTTCAAGTAGATAATTCCCACTCAGTTTCCTGTCAAGTCCTCTTGTAGTGCTTGCTAATGCATCAACCTATCCTACATGAATTGCAAGTGCTTGGGAATTTCCAAGTAATTAAATAATGTCTGGACAAATTTCAAAATGATTTGGTAGATCTTTGCACTGATCCTTGATTGTCAACAAAAAATCTCTAGAGTACTTTCTGTCTCCTGGACATTCAGTAAATAAAATAGCTACTTGATTGATAGGAGTTGAAAGCTCGGCTGCATCTTCCTAGTCATCCACTTCTTCTAGGACTTGCTTCTCGGGCTCCTTTGAAGAATTCTTACTCTTGACGTCATCGGTTACTATTTTGGATGGTTCTGGAAGGTTCACATCTTCCTGCTTCTCCTCTTGAACCTTATAAGCATTATATAAATCCCAATGGGAACTGCAACATTTTCCTTACTAGAAAAATCCCTATTTTTCTTCTTCTTGTTGACAACTACTACTTTGGTAGCATCACCAATATTTGCAACATTATTCTTTTCAGAAACATTGGAAGAAATTTTATTCTCCTTTTCTGTCAATCTAGATACTAAATCCTTCTTGCCTTCATTTTCAGCATGCAAAGATGACACCTAAAGTTGAGCAGACATTTCACAAATATCACTATTATTGGTGGATACTTACCCTTATCTTGTGTGGCTATTGCCTTCACATTGGCGGTTGAACCTTCCCTAAGTACTTTATCACTATCATGGTTAACCCTACCTTTGTTTCTATATCCAGAAGATTGTTTGCAGTCAACAAATTTGTTACCAGACAAAAAACCTGGTTTTTCCTCCAAAATAGGCATATCAACTTTAGGGAGGACTGTTGTAGTAGGCTTATTGTAATTCCCATTCAGAGACCTTGCCTGTATTTGTTGTTGACTACTCAGATACAACTAACACTTCACCCTTTTTCTCTTTGAGCATATTTTGATCAATAGCCACTGTGCCATTGTCATGTATAGCTAGTTGAGATACCAACCTACTCTCATGAATTCCATTTATTTTTATCTCCCCAGCATGCAAACTAGATTTTTCTTTTCCAATGACAGAATTGGAAAAATAAGCCAACTCTTTGTTTATGTCAACATCAGGTGAACTTGACAACTCAGATGGGGAATAAAAAAAACAACAGTCCCATGCTTAGGATGGAGAACATTTCCAAGATCTTGCTTCTCTCCAATTACAGAATTAACAAAATTATTGTTGCAGCTTTGTCTAGCATTATCGCTTGTTGATTCAGATTGTTTATTATTCACATTTCTAAGTTTTGAATCTAATTTAATGTCATCCTCACTGCATGGTGAGCTTTTCAATGTTCCTACAAGAACATTATTTTTATCAAACTTCATATATTTTGTTGTTTTCTTTACTACTCCAACATCTTTTGTAGAAAACTCTATAACTGGCCCAAAAGTTTCTGTTTTTCCTTCATATCCCTCACCAGAGCTTCCCAAAGATGAAGACATATCAACAATGATCAATTCACTCACGGATTTTGAATCTTGTAAAGGTTCCAAGGTTCCCCTAGAAATATCCCTTTCGGTGATCTCATCTACAGATGATGAAACTCCTGATATCCTTAATAAGGGAGTGTCCACAACATTAACCATGTTCCCTGATGACTTCTTTGGAAATAGTATATTTTCACATTTTGTGGGATTGTTAAATGATCCACAAGGATGGGCTACAAAATCAGGCTTTTGCAGTGAAAAATGCAAAACTATTTCTATAGCTAGGTCAGAATTAGCCTCTCCATCAACAACTTTAACTATCGTTTGTAGGATGAAACACAACCCAAAATAACACCATAGGGCCCGAATACTCTGCCTAGGTTTGGGATCACGGACCAGAAAGGCACCCGGGAAACAAAGCCAAAGACTCAATGCAGATTGTCAAAATGTAGCCCAAAATTGCAATCCAGAAAAATAGAGAACTATGGCCCAAAAGAAAAATGAGTATTCTCTCTAGATAAATTTCAAATCACCGTTTTTAGAATCACACGTATTGGATGAATCTCAGCTTTAGGAATGCATAATGAATTAGAGAAAACAAACTGTCCTTGGGATTTTGATTTAGTAAATTAGTGGGTATTTATAGTTGTTAATCCAATTTTAGGGTGTAGAAGGACGCCTATAGATTGGACATCTTACAAAATTGTTAGCTGCAATCCTAGAATATATTTAGGGTAACATATGAAAACTATCACCTCAAAATCAACAAGAAAATTATATCCAAGCAAAGTATTAAAAAGAACACAAGATTATTTCACCTTTGACTATGAAACAAGAGCCTTCTTTGAAGACTCAACATTTTTTAAGAATGCTGGTAAGGAATCAATAATGTGCACATCTTCCTTTAGTGTGTCAACAAAGTGGTGAACATCAAATATATCTTTAAACTCACTGCAGTATTTAAGCATTTCAATATCAACCAAGGTTTTCAAAGTTCCAAAGCAGAAAGTAACGACAGTATATTTTTCTGCATGTGAAGTCATGATAAATCAAAGAAATATATAAATACCTTGGATCATCCCAGAAAGAACTGTGATCTAAGGTTGGTATGACAAGCACAGCATTCATAATCCTTGCAATGGAAACCATATCAAAGATATTCACATTAAAAAACGGTGTATAAATATACAAGATTGAACACCTACATAACTTTCAAAAAGGAACCAAAAAAAGTATTGCCTGTTGAACTCTTCGTACTTACTCCTGTACGCATCTGATTCAATCCACCATTAACATTCACAACAAGATAACCATTGGGTCGCTCTCGTGGGGCTGTTATAAATTTTTTATGGAAATCGGGAATGTGAATGGCTGCAGTACAATTGCTTATGATTCACTTCAGAAATTTTACTAAGGAATGGGAAGAACATACGCTTATAATGTCGAGGCCGATCTATGCAATGCAAGATATCCCTTTCTTTTTCAACCTGCAAAACTTGCCTGCATCTCTCTCCCTCATTATGTGCTTTCCTGATCCGTCCACTACTCCATTCACCTTCCTCTCGGTTGCCAGCGCCCCCATCCTCCTCTGCGTATTTTCTCCATAGTTTTCTATTGCCCGCACCTGCAAACCCTCAAAACTCCTTGCGAACGACTTCTTCCATGCTCCAGCTCCATACTGGGTGGGAGAAATGTTATTTTAACTGGAGGTCTAAAATTTAAATGAAAAATGAATACTTCCGCTCTCTATTTTTCCAAACCTCATTTTTAATATTATGCCCTCCAAACATCATTTTTAATATCATACCCATTGTTGTTTAACATTTGTTTAAAAGAAATCTTCAAAAATCAATATAATTTCATTCTAATAAATTTATTTTAAAAAAATTGAGGATGAACCACACAATGAGTGGTTCGAAAGGCGTCGATCTTAAAAAAATTATGTGATTTATCTAGAAGAGTTTTTAAAGAAACTAATTAATTAATTATTAAAATAAAATTGAGATCAAATAGTAAATTTAGGAGAGGTTTTTGCAACCCATTGTTTTGCTCATGGTATTCCTCCTTACTAGTAAGGGGGAATTAACTCGATCATAGGTCCCAACTAGAGCTGCTATCGTTTGGAATAGCTAATCCCAACGGGTTTTAAGGATTGTTATAAGGGTTAGGGGAATAATGAGTTAGTGGTTAAGGGATTAAGGGTTAGGAGCTTAGGGGTTAGAGGTTTATGGTTTAGGGGTTAGGGGAATAATGATTTAGTGGTCAAGGGGTTAAGGATTATGGGCTTAGGGGTTAAGGGGTTCGGGATTGGGGGCTTAGGGGTTAGGAGATTTAGGCCCATTTAGGGGTTAGGGGAATAATGAGTTCGTGGTTAAGGGGTTAAGGATTGCGTGGTTAGGGGATCTAGGTGCATTTAGGGGTTAGGGGAGTAATGAGTTAGTGTTTAAGGGATTGGGGATTAGGGGCTTAGGGGTTAGGGGATTTAGGCGCAATTAGGGGTTAGGAGAATAATGAGTTAGTGGTTAAGGGATTAGGGGCTTAGGGGTAGGGGGTTTAGCAGTTAAGGATTTTAAGGGTTAGGGGTGAGGGGTTAATGGGTTATGGGATAAGCATTAACATTTTAGGGGTTAAGGGGTTAGGGGTTTAGGTGTTAGTGGTTTAGGGGTTTAAAGGTTTAGAGGTTTAGGGTTTAGGGGGTTAAATGGGTTAGGGTTTTAGGGGTTTAGGGGTTAAATGGGTTAGGGGTTGGGAATTAGGGTTTAAGGGTTAATGGTTTAGAGGTTTAAGGTTTAGGGGGTTAAATGGGTTAGGGGTCTAAGGGTATAGTGGGTTAAATGGGTTAGGGGTTGGGAATTAGGGGTTAAGGGGTTAGACGTTTAGGGTTTAGGGGGTTAAATGGGTTAGGGTTTAGAGGTTTAGCGGGTTAGGGGATTTAGCAGTCAAGGATTTTAGGGGTTGGGGGTCGTTAGAGATTAATGGGGTTAGGGTTTAGGGGGTTAAATGGGTTAGGGTTTTAGGGGTTTTAGGGGTTTAGGGGGTTAAATGGGTTAGGGGTTGGGAAGTAGGGTTTAAGGGGTTAGGGGTTAAGGATTAGAGGTTTAGGGTTTAGGGTGTTAAATTAGTTAGGGGTGTTAGCCACCTATAATATTTGTTAGAGCAAAAGGTGGCTAAGACTTTTTGAGCCTTCAAGGAACAAATTTTATTACTAAAAAGTGTTGGCTCTTGAAGACTCTTGAAGGCCTCATGCCTTTCCTCTGTCCAAAACTTCACTGCTGTTTCCCTTCAGAACTCAGAAATCCTGCTGATTTCCAGGCCAGAATATTGTTGCAAGCACAATTTCCCTTTTCCCCTTCTTCCAAAACTAACCTTCATTTTCTTCCGCATTTCTCCATAAAATTCCTCTATTTTTCATGAGTTCTCTTCTTCCATTCATGAAAATCCATTTTTATAAGGTTTAAAACCCACTTTTAAGCCTTGTCAGAAGCCTCAAATCCCCTTGAAAAGCATTGGAAATCCATAAAAAAACACATGTTTGTGCATAAGGGTTTAAGCCCCTTTGGGCCAGGTCGCAACCACTTCCCCCTCATGCCCGCACCCTAGAACCAGATGCTAAACCCCTCACAGCACTTATCGCATCGCTAAATTCCGAAGGCACAAGTCTTTTGCCATGTTTCTAAAAACTCCGATGCGATTAGCTCCTCCTTTCTAGCCCCCAGTCATATCATCCTCCCATGTGCCCTAAGGCCCCTCAATCGGGCGTCAAGTCATCTTATATTTCCTCTGACCAAAGTTTAAAACCTTTGGATATATATTAAAACTCGTCGGTTTATTAAATTTTACACATCCGCCAGTCCGAATTTCAAATTAACCTCCACTGTCGATCTAATCTGCAGATCGATGGTGCGGAGTCCGTCTCACTATGGTCCCCGCCATCCATAAGTTGATTTCCCAAAACCGACAGTATCCATCGCACCGCCTTTGGGCGAAAGCTGTTTTCCCCGATCGCTAGCGATTCCATACGCTGGTCAACACGCATCCTGGGCACTGTTCAGAAAACCGCCATCCATCGCGTGTTATTGTTCGAACGTAGACACCGAGCGATATTTCCATACACCGTCCGATCTGAGGCCGCCCATCCGACGGCTACCGCTCGCCGAAGATGCCCGATAGTTAACCAGGCTACGACGTGCCATCCAGTTAATCTCCGTTGTCGATCTGATCTGCAGATAAACGGTCCATATTCCATCGCCCTGATTCTGTCGCCCAGTCAACGATTCTCCGTTTTGACTTTCCCCACTCGCCCTCGACCGTCGATCTCTGTCCGATCGACGGCTCTGATTTAATCTTTCTTCCACCTTCTCCAATCAATCCTAACCATCAGATGATGCCATCCAATGACCATGCTTCCTCCACATGCCTCCACAACAATAAAATTATAAACGCAGGATTATATAATGTTTGTTCGTATTTTGTAGGGTTTAATTGATTTTCCGCTATGCTGAAGAAAGATCGAAGTTTGAGGGTGACGATCCTCCTGCCTTCGATTCACCAAATGAAATTCATCGCAAGGTTTTGAACTTCACGTTTCATCAAGGTGTCATGAGGCCTCGATGTCATATCGCCCCTGCATAACCCTGCACTCCAGCAAAAACACAATAAATCAAACACAGTCAAAGAGTATCAGTGTCGAAGAGAAAAATGCACCAGGACAGAGGATGGAAAACAAATTTACGGGGATCACGGCTAAGAATTATTATCAAAAGCCTAATCCCCGATTTAAAACATAGTTTAAGGAAAACCTAAAGTGTTTTATCAGACAGGAAAGCCTCCACCGCCACATCTGAGGCAAATTGATTTCTCAGCTACCACAGTGCCACCTATTGCCTCAAAGTATTCAAACATAGGCTCAAGTTATTGATCAAATGAAGATATTCACCTTAGCACAGCCAGAAGAGTTACTTCTGCAAGGAAAATTAATGCAAGAAATATCTGCAGAGTTACTCCAAACATGATACAGAGCCTCAAAGTCAACAAAAGCTCCCACCAAGATAAATATTTATGTAAAAACATTTAATACAGAGGACGGGCCTATGTAACTTTCTTATTGAGCCCCCTCAAGGGCCAAGAAACCATTAAGTCTGTATTAATTGTAATTGGAGATCTTTTATCGGATCTCACCTCCTCATTCTTCTATAAATACTTCCGTAGAAGATGAGAAACTGTTGGTTGCAGAACTTTGAAATACATTTGAGCTTAAACTTCTGATTGTAAATAGTGTTCACTGGCCCTTGGAGCTCTGCTTGTGATAGATTAGTTAGGCTGAATAGTGAAGATGATTGCTGAACTGAAACATTGGACTTAAATACTGTAACTGATTTGACATCAATAACAATCTGTATCTTGGGATCCTGGTCTATATCACTGGTGAAGTGCCTCTTTCTTTGTTATTGTTTTTCCTTATATGTATGTCATATTGTTCACTTTTCTCTTATAAAGAACATCACGCATAGAGTCAGGACCTACTGTATATCAGTAACCTTCTCTGACTGAAAATATTTATCTCAATGTTTTCCTCAAATTTGTTTATTTAAGAATGGTTCAATACAGTTTAAGCAGTTAGGAATGTTGGAGTTCCCTCGTCCTACTGTTTGCTTTAAACATTGTTCTTGAAAGTTATTTTCATCATTCGCTTATTAAAGTTAGACTAGAAAGTTCATGGTTAGCCCTGTTTCTAGTTTCTATTCTCCAAAGGCAGATTCTGAAGATTTCCCTTGGTGTTGGCCGAAAGTAGACCAGGTTTAAAAGTACCTTATCTGATCTTAGGTTACACTTTGTTTCTCTTATGTGTTTTCATACTTTCTGAAAGTAATTATGTGGATTATTGGATTGTTTTTCAATTAAGCTGCTTTAATACAAACTTGCCCAAGAAGTTTATGGTTAGCCTTGTCCTTGGTTGGTTTGAAACAGTTACTTAAGAGGCTTTTCTTGTTTGGGCTGACTATAAATCCCTTGTGAAATTATTATCATTTTCCACCCCTCCAACACTTTATTGTTTCCATTTCATCATTTTAATCTCAATAATCTTGTGATATAGATGACTTGCCCCTTGGATCACTCTTGATGTTGTTGCTCAATTAAAGCCTAGATATGACTCCATAGCCCAATGGACTAAAAACCAGCGTTATATCTATCTTTTAGCCAAAGATGTTCTATTTGCTTGCAACTTCTCACCTTTGAAACTTTCTGCACTTAGAACTTTTCCCTCAAAAATAATCATGCTCAACAATCCAAAAACAAAAAAAACCCTTGGCCTTCATAACTAGTCTAATATTATTACCCTAAACTTCAAAGACAAATCCATCTTTGCACTTATTGGAGAGATCCCTCTTCGGATTCAGGAGGGCTAGATCCTAGAATCCCAAAGTGGTTGAAACGATGTTGTTTCTGTGATCAGACTTTGCAAGTCTTGCTGATTACAGATTCCTAACAAGCGGTTTAGAGGTTTAGGGGGTTAGGGGATTTAGCAGTTAAGGATTTTCGGGGTTAGGGGTTAGGGGTTAAGAGGTTAAGGGGTTAGAGGTTTAGGGTTTAGGGGGTTAAAATGGTTAGGGATTTAGAGGTTTAGGGGGGTTGAGGGATTTAGCAGTTAAGGATTTTATGGGTTAGGGGTTAGGGGTTAATGGGGATAGGGTAGGGGGTTAAATGGGTTAGGGGTCGGGAATTAAGGTTTAAGGGGTTAGGGGTTAAGGGTTACGGTTTAGAGGTTTAGGGTTTAGGGGGTTAAATGGGTTAGGGGTTTGGGGGTTTAGGGGTTAAGGGTTTATGGGTTAGGGGTTAAGGGTTTAGAGGTTTAGGGGTTAGGGTTTAAATGGGTTAGAGGTTTAGAGGTTTACAATTTAAGGGGTTAAATGGGTTAAGGGTTTAGGGGTATACAGGGTTAAATGGGTTAGGGTTGGGAATTAGGTTTGAAGGGGCTAGGGATTAAGGGGTTAGAGGTTTAGGGTTTAGGGGGTTAAATGGGTTAGGGATTTATAGGTTTAGGGAGTTAGGGGATTTAGCAGTTAAGGATTTTATGGATTAGGGGTTAATGGGGTTAGGGTTTAGGGGGTTAAATGGGTTATGGTTTGAATGGTTTATGGGGGTTAAATGGGTTAGGGTTTTAAATTTTTAGGGGTTAAATGGGTCAGGGTTTGGGAATTAGGGTTTAAGGGGTTACGGGTTAAGGGTTTAGAGGTTTAGGGTTTAGGGGGTTAAATGGGTTAGGGTTTTAGGGATTTAGGGGGTTAAATGGGTTGGGGGTTAACGTTTTAGGGGTTAGTGATTAAGGGTTTAGAGGTTTAGTGTTTAGGGGTTAAATGGGTTAGGGACGGGAATTAGTGTTTAAGGGGTTAGGGGTTAAGATGATAGTTTCATTAGTCTCTATTTCTACACAATAGTTGCTTATTCTTTGTGTCTCAATGTAACAATTTTGTAGGTACTGTTGCTTTTTGCCATGTCTTCTCTATTTATTAATTTCTTGTATTTGTTAGCCATTGCTTTACATTTATTGATGAAGATGTCTATTGCAATTAGACCAAATGTATGTTCAATCTCCATTCATGGTGGTCGAGATGGAGGTGATGGACATGGTGGCGAAGCAGCCGCTACCTCTCCCCTGTTGATCATACTTCGGATTTAGCAGGTACTTACCCTTGCCCCTCCTCCCCTATTTTAAACTATTTTGATCTTTTATTCAATATTTTGACTAAGCCTGGTCCCTCCAAGCTTACTTCCTCACCCTCTATGTGTGTTAGTAACTTATATATGGCTATGGACAATATTATTACCACAATTCCCAATCTATCCATTGACATTGTCCCTTATAATTTGAGACCCAAAGAGAAAAAAATTATTGATAAGGAACTTTTTGGGGGTCTGGGGAAACCGCCCAATATCGAGAAAGGTAAAAAACTCAGGGGTAAGAAGTATGCCCTTTCTAAAGCCCAACTCAAGGCCATTATTGACATTGTTGATGGCAAACAATTATCCCTCAAATGGGCGCTCAGAGCGTCAAGTTCCCCGAACCTTGTTTCCAAATGATTTTTCTCTCTTTTAATTGCAGGGGTTTAGCTAGTGAGCCCAAAAAACTAGCCTTTAAAAACCTTGTTCATTTGCACCATCCGAACATCATCATGCTCCAGGAAACCTTGGGTATTGGGGCACAGATCACTCAATTTATGTCTTCCTTCCTTCCAAATTGGACCTTTGTTTCTTCTGATGTCAAGGGCCGCTTTGGTGGACTTATGACTGGCCTTAAGAACAATTCAGTTAATTTGATCAATTGTTGGACATCGAAATCCTTGATTGGTGTGGAGGCCTACTCCATGGAACTAGGTTCAAATTTTTCGGTGGTAAATATTTATGGTTCCTGTGTGGAGAGAATTTCTTTCTGGAACAGTTTGAGAAGCAAATCCTTTATGAATGGCCCAAACCTGATTGTGGGGGGAAACTCAATTTTTTTCTTGGGCCATTATGAAGCTTGGGGTCCATGTGCTCGGATTGATCCTCTGGCAGATTACTTCTTGAAGATGATGTGAGATGGGTCCCTTTTCAATCCCTCTCTTACAAAAATAACTCCCACTTAGAGGAACAATAGAGTGGGTTAGGCCAGCATTGCCAAAAGACTGTACTAGTTCCTTTTAAGTAATGACTTTTCAAACAGTCCTATTGGCTTTCAGCAATGAATTGGCTCTGGTGGGATCTTAGACCATTCCCTTATTCTCTTGGAACTGGTGGGTCCGTTCAAGAAGCCTCCTGCTCCCTTCAAATTCAACACTGGTTGGTTCAAGGAGGCGGATTATCACCAATTGGTGGTTGATCATTGGAGCTACCCCCCGGTGGATGAGGGCTACTCACATGCCTAGGAATCATTGATAACATGAAAAATATTAAAAAAACCACCATTCATTGGGCCAAAAATAAGGCCCAAAAAGATATGGAATCAATTAACATTATCAACGAGTCCTTGGGTTCATTGTACAGTGATGGGGAGAAGGGTTTTGTGGATGAGGAGGCTCAGAATAAGATCAAAGGGTTGGAAGCTAGAAGGAATAAAATCCTTAATGATAGAGAAGATATTTGGTGCTTGAGAAGCAGGTCCATTTGGCTTGCAGCGGGAGATGAAATACAAAAAAATTCACAATTATGCTAAGGGGAGGAAAAACACCAATACCATTTAGGAAATGGAAAATTCAGCTGGGATTAAGGCGAAGACTTTCAAAGATATTTCTTCTATGGGGAAATATCATTTCGAAAGCCTTTATACTGCTCAGGAAGGGGTTAATATCAAGGAGCTCATTCAAGTTTCTCAGCTTTTTCCTCGTTATGCTGACGAAGAGAGTAATAATTTACTCTTAGCCCCTGTGGAAAAGAAGGAGATTGAACATATTTTAAAAGTTATACAAGCTAACAAAAGCCCTGGGCCTGATGGTTGGATGGTGGAATTATTTCAACACTTTTTTGACCTGATGGGGAACGCCATTACAAATGTGGTGGAGGAATCTTTGTCACTAGGCCACATTCATGACGTCATCAAATATACATTTTTTACCCTCGTTCCAAGAAAATATGCTTCGTCGTCTTTTGACGGCTTTCGTCCTATATCCCTTTGGAATTGTCTCTATAAAGTTATTTTTAAAACGATTTCCAATAGATTAAAGCCTATCCTCTCAAGATCCATATCAAAAGAACAATTTGGCTTCCTGGATGGAAGGAAAATTCATGAAGCCATTGGGGTGGCACAAGAGACTCTCCACAGTATTAAACTATCCCACAAAAGATGTATGGTTGTAAAGATTGATCTCTCTAAGGCATATGATAGAATCAATTGGTTATTCCTTAGACTTATATTGACCCATCTTGGGTTCCGTATTTATTTTATTAATTGGGTTATGAGCTGTATTACTAATATTTCTTTTGTTTTTCTTATTAATGGAGCAACCTCACAATACTTTTCAAATCAGAGAGGCTTGAGACAGGGATGTCCATTATCATCATTACTATTCCTTCTGGCAACTGAAGGCCTTCGTCAACTCATTCACCAGGCCAGAAGATCTGGGACCCTTGGGGGTATTGAAGTGGCTTCTAATTTTATCATTACGCATCTCCTTTTTGTGGATGACATTATGTTATTCAACAGCGGTAATAGGTGGGAAGTCAAAACATTAAAGGAAATCTTGGATCTTTTCATGAAGGCAACAGGCCTAACTATCAACAATCAGAAGTCCTCCCTTGCACATGAGGGCATTTCCGAAGCTAGCCTCTTATTGACTTCTGGCCTCCTTCCTTTTTTACAAGTGTCATTGGGAACATGCATTAAGTACTTATGCTTTCTGCTTAAGCTGGATGGGGATCACAAACAATATTGGTATTGGATGGTCTCAAGAATTGAAAAAATAATTAATTCATGGAGTCATAAGTGGCTCTCTAGAGCAAGAAGATTAGTTCTTATAAAATATGTTTTATTAGCCATCCATGTCTATTGGATTAGTTTGGCATGGGTCCCTGTTGGTATTCTCAACAAAATCAGAAGCATCTACAGCAAATTCCTTTGGTCGGGCAAGGAGGACAAGAAAATTCTTCCTTGGGTGGCATGGGATAAGATTGCAAAACCTAAGGAATGGGGAGGCTGGGGTATCAAGCAAATAAAACCTTTCACCTCGGCGCTGGCTACTAAATCTATCTAGAGGATTCTTTCTAAAAATAATTTATGGACCTCTATGGTCAGAAGAAAATATATTGATCTTGTTCCTCTGGACGATTGGATTAGAACACTGGATAAAGAAAATAAGGGAGTTTCCAACATTTGGAAATCTACCATTCATGTTTTTGATCTAGTGGGACAAGGACTTGCCTAGAATATTGGTAATGGGGAGCGCTGTAGGATTGGTCTGGACCCTTAGGTTGGCTGCAATGAAAAATATTTTCTCTCAGAGGGTCTTAGGGATTCTTTGCACCAGAAGGGCCTTATTATGCTTGCCCAGATCAATGCACCTCGTCAGTCCACCATTTGGGCTCAGGCTTGGAGAAAAGTGGATGAGATTGGACTGGAAAATCAGTGGGTTGATGAATGGAAGGCCTACATAAAAGAGCTGGAAAATACCTGAGTGCGTTTAAAAGAGTCTCCTGGTATTTTTGTCTAGGTTCATTCAAAATCTAGGATATACTCACCCAAGGTTGGATATGGTTCTATTATGGCCACTAAGGAGGAAGGGAATAAATAATGGTGGTACAAGGCTCTGTGGGAGCTCAGTTTCCCTACAAATTCCAAGTTATTTTCCTGGAACATTGTCTTCCTGAAAGTGTCGACGTGGGATTCTCTACAAAAACGCTTCCTCAATGGTCCCGGGTGGTGCTGTCTATGTAAAGAGGTGGAGGAAACTATTGACCACTTGTTCATCTTTTGTCCCTTCGCCAGAAATTTCTGGGAATATACTCTTACACACTGTGATGTGGATTTTTTCTGGGCGGGAAATAATTGTAACGATGCACGGAAGTCCTGGTGGGAGAGATGCAAAGATCCAGATCACATATTTCTACGATTGATTATTTCCTGGGGCATTTGGTTGTCTAGGAACAAATGTGTTTTCAAATATTCCCTTTCCTCCTCGGCACTAGTGGCAGGTCAAAGTGCTGCAATATTCATGGCTTCCTCATCCACTTCCTCAACTACTAATCCGAGACGAGTGCTAAACGAAATCATTCTCCCAGATACTCCTTGGGACTATTTTGATGGAGTGGTTGCTTAGGGGCTATGTGGGACTGGCATGGTCATTCACAAAAACTCAAAAATTTCTTTTGCGGCCTCTATCAATTTTGGCACAGGGACAAACAACTTTGTAGAGCTACAAAACTTAAAAATCTCGTTGTGCTGGTTACTTCACCTGCATATCGCCTCAAGTCAAATCTTTGGGGACTCATTGAATGTCATAAATTGGTTTAACAGCATGCATAGATGTAAAAATTATTTATTACTGCATATTCTTGATGAGATTCTGTTACTAAAAACACATTTTACACAGATTTCTGTTCGCCATATTTACAGGGAATGAAACCAACAGGCTGACATTATGTCTAAGATTGGTCTTAGACAAACTCAAGGCTCATGGTCAATAGAAGAAAAGGATGGTATGGTGGTCCGTGTGTTGGACACTAGACCATACTGATGGAGGGCCTTCCCTCATCATGCAGAGTCATGTTTATATTTGTTGTTTTATTTTCTCCAGCATTGTGATATCTTCTGGAGCTATGTATATTTGTTGCCTCATATTTTCTACAAAAATATATGTTTTTTGTATATTTATGGATTTCACTGAGTACATAACACATTATTATTTTATTGAACTTGTTGGTCTCTTTGTTGTGGAGAGGTCGGGTTTAGGATGGCTTTGTGCCATTGTCATATATGTCGGATGTTTCTCCTTATTCAGAGGCCCGAACTGATGACATGCTTATGGTTGCTATGCTATTTTACTACTTTAGCAGGTCTTCTGTCTAATATGGTCTCTGAGTGATATCTTGATTTCACAGTTGGAACCTTCACTCCCATGGGTGTTGCACTACTACATAAAGGGGCGTTTTAAGACAATATTTAAGACAATTTTTGGGTAAATTGTCTTAATTTGAGACAAAAGAAAACTTGTGTATTGTCTTAAATATTGTCTTTAAGCGGGTGTCTCAAATGAAATCGTCTTAAAATTAAATTGTCTTAAAATATTGTCTCTATAAAGACAATATATAACACAATCATTTTTGTCTCTCCAGAGACAATTTCATTTTTGTCTCTCCTAAGACAATAGTTGCACTACAACACAAAGGGGGGTTTTAAGACAATTTTCGGGTAAATTGTCTTAAGTTGAGACAATTTCATTTTTGTCTCTCCAAAGACAATAGTTGGAATTAAAGACATATTGTCTTTATGGAGACAATGTCTTTAATCCTATCTATTGTCTTTGTAGAGACAATAGATAACAATGAACCCAAAAAAATATCTCACCATTAAAATAAATCAATATAAAAATATTTAATTAAAAGAATCAACAATATCATTGAATAATTCATGTTAGGATACAGTGGAATCAAACCACCAACCTCCTGCATGGCAGGTGCTCTTCCAATGAGCTAGCACCCTTTAAAGAATTATCTGAGGAGTAATGGCAGTCCTTGAAATTGTATAATAGGCATTGATATTTAAAAAATGTTCAACACATAATTAGAGAAAAACAAAACCAAAGCATTCTCAGAAGTGAAAAACACTGACAGCAAGCCCGAACAATCTCAATACAAAACTACAAGTATAGACACAGAAGGCAATGAAGCCAACCAGATTCCAATGAATTACGTAAAGCAGAACACATAAGGGAAGTCCAACCTAGGATTTCATCATTGGAGAGATCTAGACAACTCTAATAACCATATAACATAGTAACTCAAAGTGACTTTGAAATGACAAAAATTTAATTCGCAATCACCGATGACAGACTCCTTTATCCATACATTAAGCAATAGATAAATCCAAACAAATACTCACAGGTCTAATTGGTAAGCCCTTGGAATTGTGCATAATAGCAAGCTTTATAGGTGTGACCACTGTTTTTCCATTTACAACTCCAGAAACCCCTTGTTCCTATGTTCGTACAGTTACAATAGCACCCCCATCCCCTTTGTGTTCTAATATTTTTAAAGATTCCCCTTTGTGCTTTGGAAGATCAAACTTACAGTTGGCACCACATACTTGCAAATACCTCTCTTGACAAAAAACTGAGATCCACAACAAGAAATTCAGTAAAACAATAGTTCCAAAAACAAAAATATAATCCGATTATAAACAACTGTAAAACATGAAAACACAAAACTCATCACTGAGTATCTTACAGCGCACTCAAGCTCCCAGGCCTCTCTGGTAGTGAAACAGTGGCAGGTTTGACCTGCAAAGGCAAGAGCATATAAATTTAAAGACTGATTACATATCATATTAAATGGAAGACAAAAAATAATGGATGAAAACACAAGCTGACTTGAGTACTTACCTTCCATCAACATTCTCCTCTGATTTTAAGGTTGCCAACCTATCTTTTGGATGGTGGAACTTGCATTTTGAACCAAATTTGTAGATTGCCAGTTTTCATATACTAATGAGTCAATAACATGAAAATCGTTGTTCTCCAGAAATTGACAATGAAAATTTTAGAGGTATGTTTTCTTAATTATTATGAACAGATCTTGAGTAAATTTCAATGCCTGGAATTGGATCAACTGTTGGTAGCTTATTCGCTTACTTGAAGTCCCAGCCAAGCCTACCTCTATATTGATGAAGCTGCCATGTCTCCTAAAGATGTTCTATTAAGTATGAGAAGTAGAATTTAAATCTATACTCGGTGGCATTCTCTTCAAAACAGTCACTGAATTCTTGTGATATAAGAATAGTCCAACAGTAAAGAAAGTCATCATTTGTTATCAAAATTCTTACTTCATCAAGTATGAATCTCTTACAGCAGGAGTAGTCTTAGGAAGAGTTTCTCTTCATCCTATAGTAGGGCTTCATAATCAGCAGCTGCTTAAAAGGCAGAGTAAAGGTTTCTTCATCAACTAATAAAGGTTCAGCATTTCATATCAGTCTTAAAATTACTTATCTCCAACGTATCAAATTGAAGAGAGATGAGAATGACATTAATCCTCTTTCAGTTTTGAGAAGAAAAAAAAATGTCTTCTAATTTTTAATGCTTGCCTAATTTCTGCAGGCAGCCACAGGGAAAAGATTTAGTAGGCTATCACGCTGTAAGAATCAAAGTAACCAAAATAAAACATATGGTTAGTGACCTTACACAGAATTGAGAAAACTGAGATACAAGGAAAAAAGAAAAGTGTGTTTTCAACTCATTGAAAGCATCAATTTATACAACTAGCTTCCAATATATATCATTTATAACATCAAACAGTCTGGAATATACAGACATAATAATATAATGGATAATGTGCAAACTAGAGGAGACTCAAAAATATAACCAAGAGGGATCCATGATAAAAAATCATGCAGTATTGCCAAAGTCGCCCTTGTAAGTTCAAGACGCTGTGATATCGACAATACATAAAGCCATAACTCATGTATGAGCTGAAACTCACTGCAGAACACCAAATACATATAAGTCAGTTCACATAAAACTCATGACTATCTCCCAATTAAAAAGGCACACATAAAACATTTTCTTTTACCTGTTCAAAGACTGCTTTAGTTCTTTTATTTTCTGCTGCATCATCTCACCTCTAGAAAAGTCAAAAACTTCTTCACTGAGGAGCTGAGCATAAGCAGTATACAACCAATTCAAGTAAATATTGGCAACAATCAAAGAGAAAAAAGTAACATGATTCTTGATGTATTGTTAAAAATAGCACCTTCAAAATAGTCATGCAATTTTCACATATTATTTCACTACTCTTAGCAGCCAAAACAAGATCAAGAATAAAACCAGGACATCTACTTGGCCATTCATGCTTCAACACCTACAAAATTGGTAGCAGTGTTTTAGCATTATCTATTTAATCAATAAAAGAATAGGCATCCTAGTATTTACTATTGACCTTTCAATCACCTACACCCTGGAAAATGGGATACATGTTCAAAACGTAGGAAGAAAAGCTGCCAATATCTAGAAATTACTTACAAACAACACCCTCTCAAAGAGCATGGACAGGCTAATAAATTTACAAAAAAAAAAGAGCAAAGGATAAATATTTAAGCAAACAAACAGACGAAATGAACATGCACAATGGTTTAACTAATTAACCAAATAAACCATACACAATACCACATTTATATTTGCCTTTCTAGGATACACCTGACTCCCTTAAGATGAAATTAAATGAAGATAAGACACATGGGAAATAACACATTGATCAATGCGAACAAAAGTATGCACACAAAACCTTTGTGAGTAAAGTGTAGCTTTGAGAAGTCATAAACAAAAAGGTGGAGAAAAAGAAACATCGAGATGATTCTAGTACTTACCTGAACCAAGATTACATTAAGTTTGTTTACATAAAGCCTCTCAATGCGAAAAGAAGCTTCGTTACTTGAAAGCTGAATAACAATACATATAGAAGTTAATATATCCACTGGAAAAAAACAAAGAAATACAAACCTAAACAAGATGTATATAATAAAAACAATAATCAATGTTTACCAAATAACATAAGACACATGCATTAGATTGACCTGAACAATGAGATCTGATATGTAATTCTTTATCCCATCCCGTTGTTTAACTGGAAAAGCATTCCATTGATATTTGATTACACCTTCAATCACCTAAAATCACAAGAAACAAGATTAACTTAAGCTAGCAATTAGAAGTTTACTAATGTAACTAAAAGTTGTATGCACCTTCAATCACCTAAAGTCACAAGGTTGAAAATGAAATTTAATTTTACTAATTTAAACTAGAAGCCATAGGCAGTCCACCTAGGAACCATGTGAAAAGCTTTTACAGGGTCTACAAAGCAACAGTCCTATGCATTTTCAATTTTTATCCAATATAGTCATCTTGGGCTAGAATTATGCGCTAAGAAGTCTGAGTCATTGCATCAAAGATGAGATCTCAATTTCAGTAAGTGTATCTGTGGCTAAAAATAAAAAAGCACAACAGTACCTAAAGTGAAAAGAACTTTGTATTCAGATTCTGCAAGTTCTGCAGAATGCTAACAACTTGCAGCCATGTATCTGGATGAGCCTGTAAATCCTGCAATATCCGCTCCGCTGCTGCTCTCTGCAACATAACAGCACAGACAGTAAAGTATAGTGCCAAACTACAGTGACAATATAAAAGATATTAAAATGAAGAACCCTTAGTTTTCTTTATTTCCCTATTCCAATTGAAAAAGTGACAACTACCTATAACATTATACGTATATCATTGTCCCTATAAGAAGTCACCAGGTTCATGTTCGTGCTCAAATAATGTCAGAACAAAACACCGTGATTAAATTCAAGCTAAATTTTGAATTTCAAGGATTACATTCAGGGAACACAATGCCTTAGCCGTAAGCATAAATCACTATCTCAAATCTCACAATTTAAGGATAAAAGCGCAAGCTATAACACAAGATAGTCTTAACAAAAAAGCATATGGATTTAGTTTCCACACGTATTGTGAACTATTTGTCGCAAGTTTGAGTCCTTGCTGTCAGACTGTTTACATGTAGCATACTACAGAAATCATTCATCTCATCAAATGTACAACATAAAGAGAACTTGACTAATCATGTAGAAAAAACAACTCATGATTTTGTCATAGTTCCACTTCTTCTAGCCATTATATATCATATATATTCACATAATTCCCAACTTGAAATAAGATATTATATATTTTCTCTGCTTAAAATACGTTCGCTAGCTAATCATTAAATCATAAACTAAGATTTTGTGTAGGTTCACGATGCTAACATGTATGTCTTTACACTCCATGACCTTCTTGTATCTACCTGGCATGAAGCAGTCAGGGATATGTTAATACTGAAAAACCATTTGTGTTTGGCATAACTGGAACAATAAGGTGGGTGCTGGGACATTCCACTACTAGGGACCAACCATTGGCACATAAGACAGACAACTAACAGAACAGATGGTGACAAGCCTGGCTCATGACGAGTCAATGGCTGGGGGTAACAACAATAATATGGATGTTCTCTCTGTATATGGATAAACTTAATGTCAAATATAATCCAAATTCCATTTCAAAAAGTCAAATTTATACAAATTTCATTGTCCTTCACTTGCACTTTGATTTAGATATTCCAACAGCAAATACTCCTTTTGTTTCCACCAACTTGGCACAGTTTATTAGAATGGTGCCCAAGATTACTTTGTAAGTAGGAAGTTATTGGAGGATATATCCCTTGATCTGAACTTTACAAAAGCTACAGACATCGCTGAGGGCAAAAGATTGGAACAGACAAGTACATATCTGAAATTTTCTTGTTGTTTTTTGCAGGACACAAAATATGAACACAGAATCCACAGGCACAAGAGCAGGAGATGGCCATGAAGCTATAAAATTAGAAGCCACAGAAAACAAATTCAGAATTACATCAAGCAATTAAAAAAACACAGATGATGCATAGTGATAATGGTGATATTTGATCATCAAAGTATAAATTTACACACCAAAGACACAAGTGTCCCAAAATTCATGAATCAAAATCAGAATATGCAAACCACATTAAAAGAATCAGAATAGCATGGATATACAACCATACTGCTAAACCAAGGGCAGCAAGAAGAACCAGGAAACTCAGGAGACTCAGGTTTTAAGAGATAAGAACCATCATCTAATCGTCTGGTGTATCATATTCTGAGAGAAAATGCGTTTTCTCCTCTTCATCAGATTCTTGAGTCCCTTTTAACCATAGCCACCTATATAGAACTTTTAAAATATGGCATCAGATCATGTGGAAAAAAATGAAGCAGTCTCATGTGGACAACCTCATTGGATAGCTTATGTTGCTTCATTGCTTATAAATTTTGACTTGACTATATCTTGTTTCACCAAATTTATAAGCAAGTTTATGTTCTTCAATACCCCAAAGCAATATATTATATCAAATTTATGCAAATAGACAGGTAAGGTTAAGGTCACCAATATCCTAGTTTTGATGCTTTACTCATAGTTGTCTTGGCGAATACTGTGATTTGTATTGAACAACTTCTGTATTTCTCTATCTTCCACTGCACTCTGTTTTTATGTTTGGCACTCTGCTTTTATCTCCATCTTCCACTGCACTATGTTTTTCTGTTTGGCACTCTTTTTTTCTTTTTGGAGGATGATACCTTCAAAGAAGGGTCGTACATCTCATAAAACCTTCACCTATTGGGAGCTTGGAATATCCAACTCATTACAATTGAAGAGAAACTCTCACGATTAATGCAAAACCCAAAGGTGATCAGAATCATGTGGGATTAATATTCATTTATGCCTATGCCCACTTCAGTATTGATCATATGGATTCATAGGTTTTCTTGTTTTTTTTAGTGGAAAAAAACATCATTTTTATTAATAAAAGTGATTATAATAGCTTGTTTCTAATTTTCTTTCTCAAATAAACATTTTTATCACATATCTATCATTGTAACTTCATTTAAAGCTTAGTACAAAATTCTACTTACATATCATATTTCCTAAATCTACTTATGATTCCACTTGAATACCTATTAATATAATTCATTTGATTGTTTCTGTAGTATCCCTATCATACCCTCTATAAAAATCATCACAACATACAAAATGCATTTAATATATATGCTATGCTACAAGATCTCTATAGTTCCTTCATTTAGTCATTTAGTATTGTACCCTGTTGATATGCATAAAAGAGAATCATACATATTTCTGTTGCAATTCCCTTTTTGACAACATGTTTACAACCCCATTATCTTCATAGTACACATGCCTGTATGTGATCTGATAAAAGGCCGGGTCTGCTTGTTTATTCTAGAAAATATCATACACAGTTTTTCTAGTTCAGACTATGGAATCATTGTTTGTATGTTGCTTATAGTTTTACATATTATCTTCTTTTCTGTTGTGCAAGTAGCAGTGTTGAGAGTCTCATTGCGAAACACAAAAAATAATGAAAAATGGAAAGTAACACTTCCTCAACCTGTCTGCTTAATGTATGCTATCTGTCAATATATATAAACGGCAACATCATGTTTGTAAACAATTTTTTGTGACTGAATACACAAAGTCTGGTGTCCAAATGTGTCAGGTGTGACATCATGTTTTATTGATCTGCAGAAAAAGTGATCAAAGTGATGGGTGATATATCCCCAATTTGGTGTTTTGGAGAGGGTTTGCAAAGTTCTGGGCACAAGGAAAGTTTAGTTAAAAGGTTGTGACGAAATTTCTATAGTCTAAGTATAGTGTATAATTAAAATTTAGCCCTTTAGCGTTCCAACATTTCAAAAGTTGAAGATATAATCAACTTCATTATCTTGTGTTGCTGCAGGGTTTTGCTAATAGCCTGCTCTTGTTGTCTGTCAATCCGCAGACTTATTTTTGGATCTCTACATAATTTTTAATTAACGAGGGGGTCAATAGGTACAGGCGGCTCAATGAATCTGCAGAAGATAAATCCATTAGCAAAATTCAAATTTAAATTCCATTTAAAAGGTTTCTAAGGTTTTTCAATAATATCTATAGCAATATTAGAATAAATTTGATATCAACCAATCTATAATTTAAACTTAACACTATCCATTATTTTGATTTAGATAACGATAAAGGTAGATCTTTTTAGGTACATAAATTATAATATAAATAAAAAAAGATAAAAGATACGAGGCACTTCCATTATCATTAAAATGTAGCATAGAATCATCACAAGCAAAAATTAACAAAAATCTTCATAGATCGTTGCGTATATAATGCCTAGGGCCACCACAGATTATTATATTTGAAAAAAAATCCTTGAGCTAGTAGTTGAGACGTGTGAAGCCCAAGCACTGGTTTTTAGACGATCAATTTTCCCTCGCAGTTGAATATTGACATATTTAATGTGCAATCAATTACCACGATCCACCCACTGCTATTCACAGTCACCACAGGAAATTTTGGAAAGTAGGATTTTGACAAAGCACGGGCGCTCAGTTCACACCATATTTCATATTTCCCTGCCTCATTCAACTTCCACAAGCAAACAAAATCAGCATCCTTTTGATCCACTAGCACCACTTGCCCATCATATTCAACTAAATTTTCAGGATAAATCATGTTGCATCCTGTGGGAAGTGGGATTTCTGTCCAGACTCCGTCCACCATATTAAAGGACACCATGAAGTAATGCAAACGGGGTATGATAATCACCCAGAAAAAATAATCTTTACAAAAAGTACCCTTTTCAAAAGGATTGATATGACCTGGGACCCTCATCAAAAGTTGAGTCCACATGTTGGATTTTGAATCATAAATACACATCTTCATCCTTCCTCTATAATTAACACCTTCAACTTGCTGCAATTGGTGGTTTCGGTTTATAAAAGAATAGCGGAGAAGGAGAGTGCAACGCCTTGTGGAAGTGTCGAAAACCATTCCACTGAAATGATAATAAGGCATAGGAGGACGAGGTAGGTGTCTCCAATTGCTGGTACCAGGAATGCCTATGGAAAGAGCCAACTTATCACCTCTTTCATGACAACAGAAAATGCTCTTGTAAGTATTCAGAACGATGCGATTGAGCAGAGGAATTTTGTAAATGTCTGAATCGTTGCATTCTTCTATAACCCAAAATTCTGCATCATCTTTCGATTTCAGATTGTTCTGAATTAGAAACCCCGGGGTAGAACAAAGCGACCAATTTGGATCAAGTCCTTGGAAAGCATCATGGGAAGACAATAGATATTTCCATTGTTTGCAGACCGTCCGCATTTTTCCAAGAACCCTAATGGGCAGTCTCGCTCATTCATTGCTCAATCAAGGGCAGCAAGAAAGGAGTAAAAGGGGAAGAATGTCCCCATTGGAGATACCCATCGTGTCCCTATTTCATCAAGGTCTGCAAGTATTCCATCTATTGGAAGTGGGGCTAAAACAACAACTTCAAATGTTCAGAGAAAACAACCTCAAAACAACAAATACCCATTATGGAAATATGTGACAAGAGAGCTAGGGCCAAGTAGCAAGGTGAAGGGAGGAGGCAATGTTGCTTGGAAATTCAGTTATTGCCACAGCCATTTCATGAGCACATATTACCGTGTGAAATATCATTTGTTGGCTTTGCCAAGTTGTGGAATTGCAACTTGTACACAGGTGACTTTAGCAAAGAGGAAGGAAATGGAAAGAGAGGCATTTGTTGGTGCGACAAATGTGGCATCAAAAACAAAACAAAACAAGAATGATGACCCCCTTCCATTCTTGAGGAAAAGCAGCAACAAGTTCCCATTTGAGAGTTCTAGTGCGGGACAAGAAGCAAAAAGAAAGGCAATTGCACTTGGTCCAATGGACAAGATTTTCCAGAAAGAGAAGCGAGAAGAACTTGATCTCACCATTGCATTTTTTTCTATCAGAACTTCATATCCTTCAATGTTGCATGCTCACCTCTATTTATTGAGATGTGGTGAGCTCTAACTCAAACAGATCCATCAAGGTATGTACCTCTTGGGTCAGAGAAGCTTAGAACCACATTGTTGGTGAAGGCAAAGAAAGAGGTGGAAAATTTTTTTGAGCCTATTGAATTAGCGTGGCCAACATCTAGGTTTAGCATTATTTATGATGGATGGACAAATCCAGCACGACACCCACTCATCAATTTCATGGTGTCTTCCTTGAATGATCCAATTTTCTTGAAATCAGTGGATGCACTTGGACAATACAAGGATGCACAATATATGGATGAGTAGTTTATTAAAGTTATTGAAGATGTAGTTGTTGATTCTTGTGTGCAAATCATTACAGGTAATGCACATGTTTGCAAGGTTGTTGGCATGATTGTGGAAGCTAAATATCCACAAGTATTTTGGACACCTTGCATTGTCCATTCATTGAACTTAGCACTGAAATCTATTGCCTCTGATGTGCTTTGGATTGTAAGCATTATTGAAGATGCACAGCATATCCGCAACTTTGTACAAAACCATACAATTGCCCTCACTATCTACAAGGAGTACATCAATCTATCATTGTTGAAGATTGAGGATACACAGTTTGCCTCTTCATTCATCATGTTGAAGAGGTTGAGGGAGGTAAATACCACTCTTGGGGCCATGGTTATTTTAGATTTTTGGTCTTTCTGGAGAAACACAGATCAAGTAGCCTCAAAAAGAGTGAAGGACACAGTGTTGGATGATGCCTGGTGGGTGAGAGTAGATCTACTTATTCAGATCATGGACCCTATCATTTCCTTGTTTCTATTTGCAAATATAGACCAACCCATACTAGGATAGGTTTATGAATGATTGAGTCTATGAGGAACATTATTTTACATAGTAAGTGCCCCAAGAATGAGAGAGACATCACCAGAGGCCTTCTTCACCACCATACAAGATATTCTTTTCAACATATGAGACAAGAATTGCACGCCTTTACATTGTTTGGCTCACTCCTTGAACCCAAAATACTACAGCCATGAGTGTTTGAATGGTGGAACTTCCCGCAGATTCCCTCCTCACATGGATGGTGAAATCTCATCGAGGAGGAAAGATGCATTCAGGAGGATTTTTCAAGATAGGGCATCCCTTGATGAGGTGGAAAATGCCTTTGCAAAGTTTTCCACTTAGCACTAGGCGATTTGTAGGCTATGATGTGATTAGAGATAGGGGGCTAAGAAGCCCTATTCTTGGTGGGCAACTCATGGGGCAACAAGCCCTCCTCTACAACAGGAGGCCATGAGGCTCCTCTCTCAAGTGACTTCAACCTCTTGTTGTGAGAGGAATTGGAGCACATATGGGAATTTGTATAGTGTGAAAAAGAGCAGGCTTGCACAGTCCAGGGAAAAGACAATGGTGTATGTGCACACCAACCTTCATCTTATTTACAGGTAGAGGGAGGAGTGGTTGAAGGGAAAGAAAAAGGTGTGGGATGTCTTTACTGATGATATGTGTCTAGACAACAATGTTGAGTTGGCATTAGCCAACTTGGATCTCAATGAGCTAGTCCTACTAGAGCCTATCACATTTGATGATGGTGATATAGTAGATGGGTCATCCTCCACACCAGCAAAAGTAGAGATGACATTGGTTACAAAGGAGAAGGATGCAACAGTGGAGAGCAGTGGTGACCACGATGATCATGATGATGATAGTAATGTTGATTATGATTATGATGATGAGGATTGATGACTCATGACTCATGAGCTACCTACTGCGGCACTGCCTTGAGGCTTGTAGTCTTGTAGACTTGTAGTTGTTTTGTATTTTCTGTTTCTATTTGCCATTGGCATTGTACAACCTATGTAACAAATTTTGATTTTGATGACTTAATGAGAAAACTGCAGTGTCTTGTCTTTATCCTATTGGATCATTGATGAATACGTCTATTACTTTGTATGATTGTATGATGTATCTTTGTAAAACTAAAATCTAAATTAAGATCTATGTTTGAATCAATGAATTTGTGTGTGTGTGTGTGTGTGTGTGTGTGTGTGTGTGTGTGTGTATAACGTGTTTGGACATGTCCTGTTCCGAGGGGTCACCGTGTCCATGTCCGACACTCAAATCTGCGTGTCCATCGTGTCCCGTGTCCCTGTGTCAGGTGACTTAGGGAACGACAATAGTTTCTGTCCTTGAAAAGTGGTCAATTTAAAATGATGAAAATGATCACTGAAGGCACCTAAAGTTTTATGCAACAATGAGTTGAAAGAGAATCACATAACCAAGTAAACGATGGTATAATTAGAGTTCAATTACGCAAGGTCCAAGAAAAGACACTCACACGCAATGTTATCAGAAACAGACAGACCAGTCTAGAACCAACCCACCCAGATCAGTTCACTCCCCATGGAACAAGACCAATTGGCTGATTACATCCAGAACCAAATTTCAGGCCTGTTCCAACCTAGAGCAGACATTTTCCAATCCTCATCAACTAGTTGTTACCATCTCTTCGACCACGTTTTCCAGCCTGTTCTGGCATAATTCTGGTCCAACCCTCAGCCAGTTTTGGTTCCGATAACATTGCTCACATGGAATTAATCTTGAAATAAGCCAAGGGATGCAGCAAGTTAAAGAAAGCCCAAAAAAGACTTATCCACAATATATCAAGGAAAACATCAGAAATAGAAAAAAAGCTAAATTTGGAAGATAAAATAAAAAATATAATCATTAAAAAACTGAAAATATCAGAAAAATACTGCAAAATAATGTCAGTATTATGAATAATGATACATAAAGGCAATATATCACTGTGTTGAAAATCTCGTGATGTTGCCAATATTATCACAATAATGCAACAATTAAATATATGCATGTGTTCTAGAATTATAGTCCCCAAAAAGATATACACAGTAATGAAAAAAAATCCCATAATATGCAAGCCTTCTTTTTTTGAATCAGAAAATGATGTACCTGTAGCCAATTTTAAGCTGAGGCGGTACTGTAACCACTTAAGGGGTTACTAACAGATAACTTCTTTACAACTATGTGGCACTACGGGATAAATTTCTTGATTACTTGATATATATGTTATAGCTAGTGACTAGGTAACTTCTGCAGAATTATGTAAGCCAATAGGATATAAATTCCTTAGCTTCTTGACACATATGTTATAGATTGTCACCAGCACGGATTTCAAAGACACTTATCCCAATAGGATATAAATTTCTTGGTTTCTTGACATATATGTTATAGATTGTGACCAGCAAAGATTTCATAGACACTTATCCCTTCCCCTGCAATTAGCAAATTTCAAAACCCTGATGTAAATTGTCAATAAAAAACAACAATTTTAAAATGAATAATCCATGATTTCACTGTGGATTAAGCCTAGACCACCACAAATTCTAGCACAAACAACAAATGTGTATGTCGAAACATCGACACAGTTTCTTAAATACAAACATATCCAAAGTAAGCTTGGAGAAATCAACTATTGAATATGTCAATTATGCCACAAAAGCACCACTACATACAAGGAGGCAACGCATTTCACCATGTATTGGGAATATATTTGTTTCAAATTTACCATGGTTCTGAAATGTTTGTGTTAATGTTTCTAAATGCTTTCAAAACATATATGTACTAATTGATTTTTAATACCTTCCTCCTTGGAATTTGACTTGAAATTTTCAATATCAAAAGGTATCCCTAACCACACAATCTAATATTAACCACTCTTCTATGTCTCAAAAGTTTAGTTCCTCAACCATGTATGTTCACCTAAGAGAAAGGGGTCTTTTCATGTATATCGATTATGTCATGATATAGTCCACGCTTGCCATGATGTCAAAAGTCTTCACGGACAAACGGAAAAACTAAAACAATTATGTTCATGCAGTTCCGAATATGAAGCTTAACTCTAACCAATATCAAACATTTGACAATGCCCACTTGAAATTAAATGAGCATGCTTAGATTTTTTTATCAACAGAGGCCAAGCTTGCTTTTTAACATCTAACCGTTCTGCAGCGGTTTACAGTATATCGCATTAAAATGTGTGCAAGCAAAGTTAGAATTATGATACTAGAGAATAGGCCCCGTCCATAACAGTTTTTCCAGCTTAATCAGGTCCACATATTGCACAAAAGACGGCTGGGGAAGAAAGAGCGGCCTACTCGCCGTGACTACGCTACACCTTCCTACTCATATTACTGAGAATTACACTGTGCGAGATGAACTCGCAAGTAAATGTTCAAAAACAAAAACCCACATTAGGGTTCTAGAATATCCCAGCGTGTTAACTTCCAGGGACTCAAAATACACCTTAAAACCCATTAAAACCCATTCAGATGCACACGGCGGTGACAATGTGTGAGAAAATGGCAATTTACAATGCATTAGATGCGCAACTGGAGCCCAAACCAGACATATAATGAAAAAATAGCCAGAAATTAATAACACCGCACATGCATTAAAAGTTTCTTTCACAAGCCCGTGATTAAAACTCACCTCTTCTTTAGATCCCGTGCCGTAGAAAGCCGCAACAGTGGCATCAAGAAGGGGGACGTCCATGGGTTGTGAGAGGTCCAGAAGCTTTTCGGCCATGGTGTTCTTTTAAGAGTATCCGGCTAGCCAAAATCGCATAGTACCTACTGTTGGAATCCTTTTAGTGTTTGCTTCGGAGGTCGAAATCCTTCAGCTGGCCTCAAACCCTCGAGCACAGCATAAACCCTAAATCATGGCCAAAATACGCAATCCGGGCATTAATATGCAGCGAAAAAACAACTCTGACCAGCTAAAGGCCGAATCCAGTCATTTTAGTCCTTCTATCGCTTTAAGCTCCCGTGTTTCCCTACCTCACCTCCTGGCTCTCTGGGACCTGAGAATAGCTTGGCCCTGGCTGTAATTTTTAATGTTGTGTTTGCTTTTGCACAAAACCAAAATTTTAACTTTAATACGGAGGCCAAGGTAGCGTAGGAGGAATATGTTGAAAATATATATAAATAAATAAATGTCTTAAAATGCCCTTCATGGAGTTCAATTAGAAGGTGGCTATTGTATTTGTCTTGCTTATCTTGGTGGATCTAATCTTTTTCCACAATAGCATATTTTGATGGATGTTTTCACTTTGATATAGAGTGAATAGAGCATCAAACATATCTTTACATGTGGTTTTCTCGAGATATGAGGGATCAAGTAGTCTTTTATAGAAGGATGACTTGCTTGGTCATGGCTATTTACTTTTTAGCTTATGCCAACAACATGTAATTAATTGGCTCAATAATCTTGTTGTCAACATAGTCCTCAAGCACCTCTAACAGTGTTTGTACCTATGTGGTCTTCTAGGAGATGTGAAGGATCAAGTGGTCCTTCATAGAGTGAAGGATTATTTGCTTGATCACAGCTATTTTCTTTTTATGCTCTGCCAACAACATGGAATCAACAGGCTCTACAACCTTGTTATCAACAGAGTCCCACAGATCATGCACCTCTAATAATGTTTGTACCTAACACATCCACTAGACAAAAAGTTATAGGGACCTTCCAAGGTCTTCGTATCTGAGACTAAATTTACTTATACTTTTTGTCCTGAAACACCCTGCTAAACAAAACAAATTGGCAACCTAAAAACAACCTATGTGCTATTTCTCAAGCATGGATCTTGGGCATGTCATCCCTAAAACTGCCCGACAACTTTCTATCACACAGGTTGCATCCCTACTATATCCATACATGGATTCATGGAAGGTTTCCACAAATATACCTGGATACCATGTCAAAATAAGACTGTGGTGAGTAGATTCTGTACTTTGGAAACTAACATAAAAGTTGTAGATTGTTAAAGTTGAAAACAACAATCAAAATTTCTACTAATGTTACTTACCCACAAACACATACTGCTGATAAACAAACCAGTAAGCATACAAATCAAAATAATCAAAACAACACTAATGATTTTGTATTAATTCTAAAAACAGAAACCTAAAGCTACAGCTCAAAACACAAACTTTTGAATCACATAATGGTGTGCCCTACTTCTCCTTTATAGACTAGGAAGAAGATTGAGACAATGATTCTAGATACATGCACAACAACATGTTGATTGGCAGTGTGAACTTTAAACATATTCATGCCAAAAATAAGGTGTGCTCTCCTAGAGATCTCCATCCTTCAATGTGCTCAAAATCCTCATGCAGGAGTGTCCCTACTGACTTTGGGAACTACACCCTCTAACTTTTTGCAGGTAGAATTATATAAAGAAAAATAGAGATCTAGCACTGAACTGTTGAAGACAAAAAAACCATCTAAAACTGGAAGTGGACACACTAATGTTTAAAAGAGTGATAGGTAGGGAACATGCATGATGCATACACCATATTCAACGAGTGAAGGATTATTTGCTTGATCCACCGGCTATTTTCTTTGCAATATACGCGACAACATGGAATCAACGAGGCTCTACAACCTTGTTATCAACGAGTCCCACAGGAATCATGCACCTCTAACAATGTTTTTACCTGACACATCCACTAGACAAAAAGTTATAGGGACCTTCCAAGGTCTTCGTATCTGAGACTAAATTTACTTATACTTTTGGTCCTAAAACACCCTGCTAAACAAGACAAATTGGCAACCTAAAAACAACCTATGTGTTATTTCTCAAGCATGGATCTTGGGCATGTCATCCCTAAAATTGCCCGACAACTTTCTATCACACAGGTTGCATCCCTACTATATCCATACATGGATTCATGGAAGGTTTCCGCAAATATACCTGGATACCATGTCAAAATCAGACTGTGGTGATTAGATTCTGTACTTTGGAAACTAACATAAAAGTTGTAGATCGTTAAAGTTGAAAACAACAATCAAAATTTCTACTAATGTTACTTACCCACAAACACATACTGTTGATAAACAAACCGATGCTTGTCTAAATCAAAATAATCAAAACAACACTAATGATTTTATATTAATTCATGAAGAAACTAAACTGTTCAAAATATGCTGAATCACATAATGGTGTACTACTTCTCCTTTATAGACTTGGAAGAAGATTAGAGACAAGTTCTAGATACATGCACAACAACATGTTGATTGGCAGTGTGAACTTTAAACATATTCATGCCAAAAATAAGGTGTGCTCTCCTAGAGATCTCCATCCTTCAATGTGCTCAAAATCCTCATGCAGGAGTGTCCCTACTGACTTTGGGAACTACACCCTCTAACTTTTTGCAGGTAGAATTATATAAAGAAAAATAGAGATCTAGCACTGAACTGTTGAAGACAAAAAAACCATCTAAAACTGGAAGTGGACTGAATATGGTGTATGCATCATGCATGTGTTCCCTACCTATCACTCCTTTAAACATTAGTGTGTCCTCAACACTATTGTATGGACTTCTGAACGAGGGTCCTGTACTGGTGTATGCTATTCTGCTGAAGTAAGATAACTGTAGCTAGAAAAATCTCCGAGCCACATTGGTAAACTAGCACCTTCTGCCAGTTGGTTGCTCTGCCCTGAGTGATACACAGCTTTTGTGGTGGGCACAATTACTGATTTGATATCAATATGTGGATTTCTATCTTCTACACCTTCCCCTCAAGCCACACTTTGGCTCAAGTCTCCTTGCCACTGCCTTTCTACCCAAATTCTTGCTTTTGTTATTGAAGTATGGATTTCTATTTCCAACAGACATAGAGTTTTCTTTTATCCAACTATTATAATCTTTAAAAAAAAAATTTAGGCCGTGGACACAGAATGTGAAGAATTTCTCCATCTACCCTAAATTATATCTAATATTAATTTTTGTAGGCTTGGTTGTGTCTTATTAAGTTTTGGAGATTTAGTCTTTTATGATACACACCTTTTTCCTACATGGTCATACCAAAATTGATCAAGGATATTCTTCCAACAGATATGATGGTGGCTAAAAGGTGTTGTCCTGTAGTATAGCCAATTTCAGTACAGTTAATTCGGCATTCCCTTTCAATGGAGGTTTAGGTGACTCTTAATATTTTTTCATTTGAAATTTAATTGGGATTAGGAAGGCTGATTTAGTATCTTATTTCCAACAGAGCTTTAGGAAATTTGATCATCAATGGGAATTTGCAAATGAATATTTTCTTCGGGGACAAAGGAATTTGTTGAAAAATATTCACAGACGCAAGACTATGCACAGTCATTCTCAGAATCCCCAACAAGGTGCAGGTAATGATGCTATAAAATATGAACTGGAGGAGGAAATTCAGAGGCTCAAGAGGGATAAGGGTCTGCACATGATGGAGCTTGTTAGAATTGGGCAGCAACATCAAGGTACCGGGATGCATATGCAGACCTTGGAGGATTGTTTGCAAACCATGGAACACCGACAACAGAAAATGATGGCATTTCTGGGCAAAGTTGTACAGAAGCCTGGATTTGTGGCACAAATTGTGCAACAGAGTGAAAGCAATAAGCTTCTTGAAACAAATAATAAGAAGAGAAGATTACCCAAGTAAGAGAACTGTTTAGAGGCTGGGGAAACTGAGTTGACAGACAGTAAGATTGTGAAGTATCAATCTGCTTAAGGTGATGAATGTAGTGCAGTTTCATTGAGGGTTTTAAACACATACACATTTAATAGAATGGAATCATCTTTAAATAATTTAGAAACCTTTTTCCAGGATGTGGGTCAGGCATGTGGTGTGGATAGTGGAAATTCATCTCAAGCGGGTCTTACCAAGATGCAAGGAACATGCTTTCCAAGTATGTGTATTTCACCAACAATTTCAAATATTCAAGGATCATGTTCATTATCCGAGATGCATTCTTCATCTCAGCCTTCTCCACAGTTGGCAGAATCAATAACTCATGAAATTCCTTGTCAGATAAGTTTGGGACCTTCTCTTTCTCAATGTGAAACTTCTAAGGGTGTGGAGACTCTTAACCAGAGTGGCAAAGATGACAGAGAGGCTGACATGGGATCGAAGACCAATGGCATAGATGTCAACTTAGAACTAGTAGCGATGGAGATGGAGGAGAATGAGAGGGATGCAGGGAAAGTCATCGTCAGTGGGAAGGTAACTTCTAGAGTTAATGATTTATTTTGGGAAAGTTTCTCACAGAGACTCCAGGCTCAGCAATAGATACACAAGAAGCCGAGTCAAAAAATCAGGAGAGTAGAACTAAGGATCAAGATGAAATGTTGCCTGAGAATGGGAAGTTTTGGAGCAACAAGCAAACATTGGGTCAACTTACATAACAGATGGGGCAGCTGGCATCAGGGACACAAACTTGAAATAAGATTATATAGGCTGCTAGTAGGTGTATATCACTATCAGTTATGCTGAAATTTCTGGCTAGCAATGGTCACTATTTATGTGTACTAATGAATTGCTGCAAATATATTTGCTATAAGCTGTTGTCAATATCTTTGCTAAATTGAAAATGTAAAAGGGTTTAACCAGTATTTTTGTAATTCATTGTAACATATGCACATTCATTGAGATTAATGTTACAAAAATAAAATCACCTTAAGTTTTTATGTTTGTATATTACCATTTATTTTACCATATAGTCTTCTGAAGAAGATAAGCAGTCCAATTGGGCAATATTAAGTATTCATTAACTAGCACAGTCTAGAAACAGGAAAGCATGAAAACTCCATTGTAAGCCATGTAACAACATTTTTATAACCTATGCCTGTACAAAATAACAAAAGCCAACTAAGAATCTTACCGGTGAAGAAAACCCGAAGAAGATTTTGCCTTATTGAAGGAAAATGAGGTCCGCCCACAATCACCTACGAGCAAGAATCCATGTTAACAAAGGAATAGGTTTTCTCACCATATTGAAGGAAAATGAGGTCCTCCCAGTGCCCACAATCACCTACGACCAGGAATCCATGTTCACAGAGGAATACGTTTTTTCTCAGGGGCTGAAACTGTGATGCAAGATAAGGAAGTGGCAGGAAAGTGTTTTGCAAGACGAGAAAATTTTCATTGTAGCGCAAAGCAAGAGGAATGAAACTTTCCTTACCAGCGCAGCACAAAAGCAAAGCAAAATTTGGGAGGGAAAATTAAAAATAATAAATAAATTAAAATAATAAAATTTAATGTGTAAGTTAAACTATGTATGATTTGTAAAGAAAAATTTGGTCAACATAAAACAAAAAATTGAATGACATATAAATAGAATATTTTCACTTTACAACCATTATTTATTAATAAAAATTGGGCACTGTGGCATTGTAACCATCCACAATGCATGAACTAAATTCTTGGTGTGATTAGAGCTCCATCACATTTCCTTACTCAAACAAAACCAAATAACTATAACTTGTTAGTTATTATTGATTGGATTTGAGGAGTTGATCTTGCCCGAGTTTATTCCCTAGTAAACCCTTTCGATAGATTATGATGGTTGTGCATATGACATTGTATGGTTTTGCGTATGCAAACCATAAGAGCACATGATTGTTGTATGAAAATTTCTTGGTGAGTGTTTTTTCATCTTTTACCTTGAAAGATTCAAGGTTTCCTCTTTACACGCAAATAACATGGTTTCTTCTGCAACAATGCTAAAAGTCAACTTGATCTGGTTATTGGAAATTAGAGTGATGAAAATTCAGTCATATCTTTCAAAATCGACCTAAATCCTATTGTGTGAGAGATATGGGAGATTACAAGGATCTAATTTTGGGAAGAAAAAGGGGTTAACTTGAATTCATCTCAATGGTGATGAAAAACCACATTGGTTCTTATGTGGATTCATCTGGAGGGTGAAAAGGATTGCAATGCTAGTTTCTAAGATGATAAAGTTCCTAACCACATTGTGGGGGAAGCTTCTCTAATGGTGCATGAAGTTCATATAGATTTATCCCTAGGGTGTAGCTAAGGCCTTGTAGAAGTTAAAGTCGTATTTATAACTAAGTTTTATAGGCTAAACACTGAACAACAAAAAATCACCAAGTTGAAGGAGATTAAGAAAATGGTTGGCGAAAGTTCTTAGGAGTATGATGAAAAATTACAAAAAGAACAACGAAGAATGGTAGAAGAACAACGAAGTGGTGGGAAGAAATATTATGCATACATTCCAACTCAAGCTGAAAGAGATCAAGCAAAGGATCAAGAAGTGGAACAAAGAGGACTTTGGAAACATCTTAAAAGACCAAGAGGAGTTAAAGAATAAGATAGAGACTGTACAACTGCAGATTATCGTAGAGGGCAGATCAAAACTAATAGTGGAAGAAGAGGGGCAGCTCATAATGCAACTAGAAGAACGCTGAAAACAGGAGGAGATACTCTGGAGGCAGCAATATGGAGTCAACTAGTTGAGGGAAGGAGAGAAGAACACACACTTCTTCCATAAAGAAATGGTCCAACATAGATAACATAACAGGATCTTCTCACTGAAAAATGAGGCCGAAGACATAATAGTATGTCATGAGGACATGGAAGAACTGGTTGTACATCACTTTAGGATTACAAATTCAACAAATTAGGATTTGAGAAGGGAATTCGTCATTTTTGTTGAAGGCTCCTTGCGGGAGGAGGCAACCTTTGTTTGCGTTGTTGTCATCTTCCTTGTTTGAACCTCCGAGTATGTGAAAAAATTAGTATGAGGAGAAGTCCAATAGCATGTACTTCAACCTTCGAAGGCTCTTGTTTAGGATAAATTCTCAATGTGGACTTAAGGGGCTTATGGGTTAGGGAATTTAGGCACTATTAGGGGTTAGGTGAATAATGAGTTAGTGGTTAAGGGATTGGGGATTAGGGGGTTAGGGGTTAGGGGATTTAACAATTAAGAATTTTAGGGGTTAATGGGTTATGGATTAAGCGTTAATGATTTAGGCGTTTAGGGGTTAAGGGGTTAGGGGTTTAGGTGTTAGTGGTTTAGGGGTTTAAGGGTTTAGAGGCTTAGGGTTTAGGGGGTTAAATGGGTTAAGGTTTTGGGGGTTTAGGGGTTAAATGGGTTAGGGGTTGGGAATTAGGGTTTAAGGGTTTAGAGGTTTAGGGTTTAGGGGGTTAAATGGGTTAGGGTTTAGAGGTATATGGGGTTAAATGGGTTAGAGGTTGGGAATTAGGGTTTAAGGGGTTATGGGTTAAGGGTTAGGGGTTAGGGGGTTAAATGGGTTAGGGTCGGTTTAGAGGTTTAAAGGGTTAGGGGATTTAGCATTTAAGGATTAGGGTTAGGGGTTAATGGGGTTAGGGTTTAGGGGGTTAAATGGGTTAGGGTTTTAGAGGTTTAGGGGGTTAAATTGGTTAAGGGTTGGGAATTAGGGTTTAAGGGGTTAGGGGTTAAGGGTTTAGAGGTTTAGGGTTTAGGGTATTAAATGGGTTAGGGTTTTAGAGGTATATGGGGTTAGGGGATTTAGCAGTTAAGGATTTTAGGGGTTAGGGGTTAATGGGGTTAGGGTTTAGGGGGTTAAATGGGTTACGGGTTTAGGGGGATAAATGGGTTAGGGGTTGGGAATTAGGGTTTAAGGGGTTAGGGATTAGAGGTTTAGGGTTTAGGGGGTTAAATGGGTTAGGGGTATAGAGGTTTCCCTCTCATATCCATATTTGTTTAATTTCATGATTAATTAGGCATTGTTAATGTGTCACTACTCGGTTAATTAGGATTAAGTTATGTTGCAACTGAAGGATCAACTAAAGATCTATTTGCCTCCATCCCCGCCCCAAAACCCGTCCTTGCACCCCTCCCTTAGCCAAGGTAACCCTTCCTTATATTCAAGGTGTTACTGATCACTTTTCTAGAATTCTATCTAAAATGAACATCAAAACCTTATTTAAACCCCATTGACTCCTAAATAAGGAAGCTCGTAATCTCAAGATCTGTGGCCTTAGCTTCTGGGGAAATTACCTCCCTCTTACCCACCAGCAATTTATTGATGACATTATGCTCTTTTGTCATGTCTCGTTGAAGGAAGAAAAAAACATTAAAGATATACTCCATGTGTTTATGGAAGCATGTGGCACCCTTATTAATAATGAAAAATTATGCATCTTCTTCTTTAATAAGGCTAGAAATATCAAAAAATTTATGGCGAGAGTGTTGGGGTTTGGTATCAGATATCTTCCCACTAAATATTTGGGCATGCCCCTTGCTGAAAGCTCTCTGAAAATTGCTTGCTGGAGTGATCTTATCCACAAAATTCAAAGCAAGCTCAACAATTGGATTTTTAGAGGCCTCAATATGGCTCCCCGCACCATCCTTCTTAAATTCGTCCTACAATCCATCCCCATTTACCAGTTGTCTAGAATGGCCACACCCAAAACAATTTGCAGCAAAATGGAGGAAATATTCAAGAAATTCCTTTGGGGAAGCGTCCAACAGTTGAAAAAATGGTCCTTGGTAGCATGGTCGAACCTCATCAAACCTAAGATGGAAGGGAGACTAGGCCTTAGAGACCCATTTATTCTCAACCAGGTATTGGGGACGAAATTATGGTGGATATGGGCACAAGGAGGAACGGGATTATGGAAGCATATATGGATGAGGAAATACGGCATGCCCAACCGTACAAAGGATATTTTAAGATACCTGGACCCCCCTGAAGGATCGACCATCTGGAATCTAGCAGCCCAAAATAGAGATCTTATTTTGTAGCATTTATTATGGGAAATAATGAATGGAAAAACAACTCTCTTTTAGAATGAATCCTAGCAACAGAGGGGCAAATTATTCCCTAAACAGGAGTTGAGTGAATGGTTCACTTATGCTATGAACACCAATTATAAAACGGTAAACCAATACTGGAGGGAAGATACCATTAACGGTGGATGGAGAAGATGGAAAACATGATAGATTGGCCAAATGTGACGAATTCAGATCAATGGATACATTTGAAGGAGCTAGAATCAAGAAGTATCACCTTCGAGGAAGGGTCAGACATATTGATATGGGGCTATGCTACGAAAGGATTATTTACGGTCAAGGAAGCTTACATGATAAAAGCAAGATGGGGACAGGGGAATCAACATCAAAACTGGAGGAAAATTTGGGGAGGGAAGTGGTGGTCGAAGGTGACCTACGAGTGAAATCCCGAAGTTGGGAAACACTTTTTGGGAGATGGCTAGAATTTGGGTGAAATTTTTAATTTCTCGTTCGAGAAAATAGTCAACTGAATTTCTCGACCGAGAGTTTTTAAAACTCTCGTCCGAGATATTTTTAATGTTTCAGCCGAGAGTTTGATTGGGCTTGACCGGAGTTAAAATACTCTCGGATGAGACTTAAGTATTTTCTCGTCCGAGAGTTTTATTGACATAAACTCTCGGGTAAACTCTCATCCTAGAGTTTATAAAACTCTCGTCCTAGAGTTTATATAACTCTCATCCTAGAGTTATAAAACTCTCGTCCTAGAGATGTTGTTAGATGGACAACAACATGGTGGGATTGGACAAGGTTATGGGCTGATTAAGGAATCCACAGAGGCGGTAGTGAAACCCTAGCCACAAATCTCTTCCATTAATATAGCTCATGGTGGTTAAACCCTAGCCAATTTAGTAATTGGCATGGATCCAAAGGCTTTTGGAGATGCCAGACAAGTAATAGAAGATGGCCGAACATATAAATACTACCAAGAAATATTCAAGGCTTTTTGGAGATGCCAGACAAGCAATATAATATGGCCAAACCCTGACCCCATTGTCCTGCCCCAACGTAGGTTTTTGGAGATGCCAGACAAGCAATAGAAGCTGGACAAACCCTGACCCCATTGTCCTGCCCCAACAATATATGTTGAAGCAGTCAAATCCTGACCCCGTTGTCCTACCCCAACAAATATGTTGAAGCGAAAGCTGAATTGACTAAACGAAAACATTGCAATCAACGACACAACACTTAATCAAACTAATACATACTAGATTCCTAGGTTCAAAACCCTCGCCCTTCAATTTCGAAGTCCCTTGCTCGTCCTTGAGCTTGGCAGCCATGACCCATATTTTCCCTTCAGAAGCTGAGACGTCGTGATATTCACCGAAAATCTGTGTACCAATTCCACAATCCCAAGTTTTGTCAAACCCTCAGAGCCTTTGGAAGCCCTTAGCTCGATACCCGCATAGCTAAAACCCAAACTCAAACTTCGATTTGAAGCGGAGCTCTGTCACACCAGTCAGACCCTCAAAACCGTGCGGGATTTAACGTGATTGGGCATTGCAGGATATAAAAACGACGGCTCCCGCGGATTTTTTTGGCCTGTTGGCCGGTCGGGGCTTTATGAGGTGCAGAAAACACGCCTCTGATGTGGGAGATGAGATTTGGGTTGTTGTAGAAGACGGAGACTTCAAAGAATACAGAAGGTGATGAATCTAAAAGCATCAAGGCTAGGGACAGGGATTATGAGTTAGGATATAACCACACCTTCACCTGTGATGGGTGGGTTGCCTCAGCTATGGTCAACTTGCTCGCCTGCATAAGAGTTTGTGACAGGGAGCGTTAGCGAGTTCTAGGTGTCTCGAGGAGGGAGTAACATGGAATGATAGGCAGTGTTAAGTCATGTTATAGTGTCACGGCGACATGCATCCAAGATGTGCCATGTGCCAAGGTGTGCCAACATGCGCTAGGAAGTGTTAGGGACTGTCAGGGAAACACAAGGGAGCATTTACGTTGAATTGCCAACATGTATGACTAGGAGCATTTAAAAAATGTAAGGCTAATTTGACTTCATGAAGAAAAGAAACCATGCATATATGGCTAGGTTGAATTGCATCATGTGGAGTTTCCAAGAAGAGGCTCACACGCAAGGTGTGGGAATAAAGGTTTATTTTCTCTAAAATAGTATGATGCATAGAGAGGCTAAAATAAAAAAGGATAAGGTGTATAAAAATAGCAAAAGGCCCTCAAGCAAGGCATCGCTTCCTAGGCTAGATTAGAGCTCTAGCCATCCTCCAATTTTGAACAAAATACGATGGTGGAATTTCACATAAATTGATGCCCTAACTATCACACCAAGAGGGAACCCTTGATGCTCCTTTGACTTGAGGATTTCTTGAAGGTTTTCACTTTGTAGTTCATCATTCAAAACCTATTATCTTAACTATAAATGATCATTGGATGAGCCTTTACCACGATATATCTCCCAAAACTTAGTCTCTTATAGTATTTCCCTAAACCCGAGATCATCTTTCCCTCGAGCCTTTCTTGGAGAGTCCTTCTTTTGCTTCTAAAGTAGGGAACCTATTATCTAATCCTCTTCTTTGAATGGGCATTGGAAATCACATTGTGCATCATTATTGGTCTCATCATTCTAATAATTTCCCTATACCAAGACTCCTCCCATCAGTGAAAGTTCATAAAGAGCAGGGGAAATTGAATGAGGTGACAATGGGTCCTTGTCCCATTGTTTCCACTTGATCTAGTATTAGTCCCTTTGGAACCCGTCCTACGACCCTTGCTAAATTAAGCGCTAACATTTTTCAAAAAAAAGTATAAAGCAGATGGCTCATTTGAAAAGAATAAATCTAGGCTTGTGGCAAAAGTTTTTACACAAAAAGAAGGGGTCTTTTATGAGAATACTTTTTCCCCCCATAGCAAAATGGGATACCATATGGACATTCTTTGCCCTAGAAACTCAAAAAGTTGGAAATTCCATCAAATGGATGTAAAAATTGCTTTCTTGAATGGAGATATGAAAGAGAATGTTTTTGTGTCCCAACCAGAAGGATTTTTTGTGAAGGGTTAAGAACATAAAGCATGCAAGCGGTAAAATCCTTGTATGGCCTCAAGAAAGCACCACGAGCCTGGTATAATAAGGGGTTAGGGGAATAGGGGCTTAGGGGTTAGAGGTTTAGGGTTTAGGGGAATAATGTGTTAGTGGTTAAGGGGTTAGGGATTGGGGGCTTAAGGGTTAGGGGATTTAGGCGCATTTAGGGGTTAGGGGCATAATGAGTTAGTATTTAAGGGATTAAGGATTCGAGTTAGGGGAATAATGAGTTAGTGGTTAAGGAGTTATGGATTTTGGGGTTAGGGGTTAGGGGAATAATGAGTTAGTGGTTAAGGGATTAGGGATTGGGGGCTTAGAGGTTAGGGGATTTAGGCACAGTTAGGGGTTAGGTGAATAATGAGCTAGTGGTTAAAGGATTAGGGATTAGGGACTTAGGGGATTTAGAAGTTAAGGATTTTAGGGGTTAGGGGTGAGGGGTTAATGGGTTAATGGTTAAGCGTTAACAATTTAGGGGTTAAGGGGTTAAGGGGTTAGGGATTTAGGTGTTAGTGGTTTAGGGTTTAAGGGTTTAGAGGTTTAGGGTTTTGGGGGTTAAATGGGTTAGGGTTTTAGGGGTTTAGGGGGTTAAATGGGTTAGGGGTTGGGAATTATGGCTTAAGGGGTTAAGGGTTAGACGTTTAGGGTTTACAGGGTTAAATGGGTTTAGGGGTTTAGAGGTTTAGGGGGTTAGGGGATTTAGCAGTTAAGGATTTTAGGGGTTAGGGGTTAAGGGGTTAAAGGTTAAGGGGTTAGATGTTTAGGTTGTTAAATGGGTTAGGGGTTTAAAGGTTTAGGGGGTTAGGGGATTTAGCAGTTAAGGATTTTAGCGGTTAGGGGTTAAAGGGGTTAGGGGTTAGGTTTTGGGGGTTAAATGGGTTAGGTTTTTAGGGGTTTAAGGGGTTAAATGGGTTAGGGTCGGGAATTAGGGTTTAAGGGGTTAGGGTTTAAAGGTTTATAGGTTTAGGGTTTAGGGGGTTAAATGGGTTAGGGGTTTAGGGTTTAGGGGGTTAAATGGGTGAGGGGTTATAGCCATTTATTAGGTGAACAAGGCATAATCTAGTTGTAGTAACAATAACTTGGTCAAGTTGTTATAGTCAAGGCAAGACTTGGTTGGGATCCCAAGTTCCAAAAAAGTAAGGGTAATTGTGAGGGCATGAGAAATAAGGAGTGTCAGTGTGTGCCAAGGAATGAAAAGGCATGCTAACACATGCTAGAAAGTGTCAATGGATTTTGAGGAGTGTTAGGGAGTGCCAGGACATTGCAAGGGAGAACCAGGTCAAAATGCATGGAAATGAACGAATAAGAGTGTGTGCCAAGTAGTGTCAATGAAATCCAAGTGTCTCAAGTATAAAGTGTGTTAGGGGAAGGCCGAAATAAGACTTTTAGTAGGTAAGCCTATGGTTACATAAAGGGTTGCACAAAGTAGTTTCAGACAAAGGGAAACTTTGGGTTGGGCACAACATTTATTTTCCAATGACTTGGTTGGGTTCCCAAGTCACAGAAAAAGTAAGGTTATCTATGATGACATGAAAGCTAAGGAATAACAAGGTGTGTCAGGGAATTCCTAGAAGTACTAAAACATGTTAGGCAGTTCCAAGGCATGATAGGCATGCCAAGATGTGGCAGGTGCTAGGGTGTGGCATGAATACATGCTAGGGAGTGTGAGGGCCAAGTGTCAAGGAAACACAAGGGAGCACTAGTTTAGGTAAGCAAAATTTCCATTTTTTTAACTTTTGGATATATTCTATACGCTCTTGAGAGAATTTCAACCTTTTAAATAAAACTACAAACAAATGTACATTCATGAAATAATTACTAATTGATTTGGGGGTGACTCAACAAATTGTAGCATGTTGGCTTGTTGAATTTGTTAGTAAGTTAATTAGGGCTTGATAAATTTGTAAGCTTCAGTGGGATTTATTGTAGTTGTATGTGTTTTAGAGAAGCGAGTTTGGAGTGGTGGTTGTGCTTTCTTTATTGAATTTGATTTCTTTGGTTCTTCTTCTTGTGCATGCCCACTGTGGTATATTCTCGTTAGTGGTTAAGGGGTTAGGGATTGGGGGCTTAAGGGTTAGGGGCATAATGAATTAGTATTTAAGGGATTAGGGATTAGGGTTTGGGGAATAATGAGTTAGTGGTTAAGGGGTTATGGATTGGGGGTTTAGGGGTTAGGGGATTTAGGCTCATTTAGGGGTTAGAGGAATAATGAGTTATTGGTTAAGGGATTAGGGATTAGGGGCTTAGGTGTTAGGGGATTTAGGCGCAATTAGGGGTTAGGTGAATAATGAGCTAATGGTTAAGGGATTAGGGGCTTAATTAGTGGATTTAGCAATTAAGGATTTTAGGGGTTAGGGTTGAGGGGTTAATGGGTTAATGGTTAAGCATTAACGGTTTAGGGGTTTAGGGGTTAAGGGATTAGGGGTTTAGGTGTTAGTGGTTTAGGGGTTTAAGGGTTTAGAGGTCTAGGGTTTAGGAGTTAAATGGGTTAGGGTTTTAGGGGTTTAGGGGGTTAAATGGGTTAGGGTTTGAAAATTAGGGCTTAAGGGCTTAGGGGTTAAGGGTTGGACGTTTAGGTTTTACGGGGTTAAATGGGTTTAGGGGTTTAGAGGTTTATGGGGTTAGGGGATTTAGCAGTTAAGGATTTTAGGGGTTAAGGGGTTAAGGGGTTAGAGGTTTAGGGGGTTAAATGGGTTAGGGGTTAAGAGGTTTAGGAGGTTAGGGGATTTAGTAGTTAAGTATTTTAGGGGTTAGGGTTTGGGGGTTAAATGGGTTAGGGTTTTAGGGGGTTAAATGGGTTAGGGGTCGGGAATTAGGGTTTATGGGGTTAGGGGTTAAGGGTTTAGGGGGTTAAATGGGTTAGGGGTTTAGTGTTTAGGAGGCTAAATGGGTGAGGGGTTATAGTCATTTCTTAGGTGAACAAGGCACAATCTAGTTGTAGTAACCGTAACTTGGTCAAGTTGTTATATTAAAGGCAAGACTTGGGTGGGTTCCCAAGTTCCAAAAAAGTAAGGGTAATTGTGAGGGCAGATAACTAAGGAGTGTCAATGCGTGCCAAGGAATGAAAAGGCATGCTAACACATGCCAGAAAGTGTCAATGGATGTTGAGGATTGTTAGGGAGTGCTAGGACATTGCAAGGGAGAACTAGGTCAAAATGCATGGAAATGAACGAATAAGAGTGTGTGCCAAGTAGTGTCAACGAATTCCAAGTGTCTCAAGGATAAGGTGTGTTAGGAGAAGGTCAGAATAAGACTTGTAGGAGGTAAGCCTATGGTTACATAAAGGGTTGGAAAAAGTAGTTTCAGACAAAGGGAAACTTTGGGCTGGGCACAACATCGATTTTCCAATGACTTGGTTGGGTTCCCAAGTCACAAAAAAAGCAAGGTTATCTATGACGACATGAAAGCTAAGGAATACCAAGGTGTGTTAAGGAATTCCTAGAAGTACTAAGACATGTTAGGCAGTTCCAAGGCATGATAGTCATGCCAAGATGTGGCAGGTGCCAGGGTGTGGCATGAACACATGCTAGGGAGTGTGAGGGCCAAGTGTCAGGGAAACGCAAGGGGGCACTAGTTTAAAATGCATGGAAATGAAGTATAAGCCAGTTCCAGGTGTGTTAAGAAGGGAGTGACACGGTATTCTAGGAAGTGCCAAGGCATGTTAGAGTGCTAAGGAAGCATACAAAGTTTTTCCAAGTGCCTAGGTGTGCCAATGCGTGCTAAGGAGTGTTAGGGAGTGCCAGGAAAACATGACAAAGGCGCACTAGGTCAAAATTCATAAATGAATGAATAAGAGTGTGTGACAGGGAGTGTTAGCGAGTTCTAGGTGTCTCGAGGAGGGAGTGACACGGTATGATAGGCAATACTAAGTCATGTTATAGTGTCAGGGAGACATGCATCCAAGATTTTAGATATTCACATATGAGATAGTCACAAGATGTCAACAAAATCACATACTTATCGAAATCCTCAACCAGTAATATGCTACATTGCTTCTTAATGTGCTTGCAACTAGGTAGGCATCAAAGATAGTCATTGCAATGGGTTAAGGGGATCTAAGAGAAAATTATGTAAGGAGTTCCTTCTAGCTGGTAAAGGACATTGGTATTACTATTGTTAAAGGGGGTGGCCTACAAGGATACATTGGTAGCTATTGATGCAAGAGCATAATCTCAACAATTTATTTCAAAATTTGTATTTGTCCTCCATAAGGTCTTAGAGATTTTTGGAAGAGGAAGTTGGTTTCCTTGTTGCCCTATAATTTTGTAGAATTTATAATTTCATGTTTGGGATAGGAAATTTTAGTAATTTTAGGCATAAATTAAGATGTTTTCTTATTTTTAAGGTCTCCTAGTCATTAGGAAAGTTGAGTCTTATGATTAGGATTACTTGTGGCATCCTATGTATTTTTCAAACTCCAATACACCAAGGAAAATATGTGGAGGACATTTGGGGGAAATGTGGTTGTCAATGAAATGTAGATCGGATTTGGGGAACTTGTAGCTCTTTTCCTTGGACCCTACTAGTTCTCAGAGGTTGTATTTGGAGCAGTTAGTAGGAAAAAACATAATATGCCCAAGAATATTAGTGTTGGAGCAGTTATGGTTAAAACACGAGATTCAAAGTTCAAATCCACTTGAGTTGCCAACCTAAAAATAATATTTTTTTTTATCTATTTATTTATTAAATTTTTAGAATGTGGTTTGATGAAAAAATAAAAATATAATATAAAAGAAATAAATATGACATGATTAAATTTCATGTGGTTTGAATATGGATTTTCAAAAATAAAAAATATAATTTTATCCACTATCCACTCATGATATTTCAATGCAAACTTCCCAATGCTAATGATTTTGTCTTAATTGCTAACTATCTTAAATGAGTTTTTTCTTAATTGTCATTGTCTTAAGTCGCCATTGTCTTAAATATAAAGTTTTGTCTTAAATATTTTTGTCTCAGAGTGCTTTTGTCTTAAATCTAAATTTTTGTCTTAAAATATTTTTGTCTCAAATTTCTTTTGTATTAAAATATATTTGTCTCAAACTGCTTTTGTCTTAAATATAAAGTTTTGTCTTAAAATATTTTTGTCTCAAATTCGTTTTGTCTTAAATATAAAATTTTGTCTTAAAATACTTTTGTCTTAAATTTTTTTGTCTTAAATTTTTTGTCTCAAATTGTTTTTGTCTTAAATATTTTTGTCTCAATTTGTTTTTGTCTTAAATAGAAAATTTTGTCTCAAATTATTTTTGTCTCACACTATTTTTGTCTTAAATTTTATATTTAAGACAATTCAATTGATATTAAATTTTAATATAAAATAGCTAAAATAAAAAGTGAGTTGGTTGGCTGGTATTTTTTTCCTTGTTCCCTCTGGGGACAAGGACTTATGGAATGCTACAACATATGTGATGCAACTTTTGTTTCAGATAATAGAAAGTTCGATTTTTTATCGGGAAAAAAAAATGTTATATTTATCTATTTATTAAATGTAAATATGAATATTTAACTTTAGATTTAAACAAACTCGCACGTTTAACATAAATCAATGACTTCTTGTTCATATAGTTTCCACAATTCTACATATATTCGATCTATTATAACCGATGTTTCAGAGGAGAGCAGTGAAGGATCATATCAAGCTATTCAAACATACAGCGGTACATATTATGACTTCTTTTAGTGATATTATGATTTCAAGATGATTTCTATGAGTGATATTATGATTTCGAGGGAGTGAGTGATGATTTCTATGACCGAGTGAGTGATAGATATATGGTATGTTGTATATTTATTTGTGTATTTATTTTTTTATTTGTGCAAGCCTAAATTTAATTTTATTATTATTTTCATATTACACAGTAATGTGTAATAAGTATGACATTTCAAAGATTTTCATATATATATATATCTAATGTCTATATATCTCTATAGATTGTATGGTATCTTTTAATGTGTATTATACTTACTAATAAATTTTTGTAATAAATGTGTATTATAATTATTAATAAAAAAATTAATATATAAATTATATATATATGGTAAAAAAAAAAAATTGTAGATTTTATTAATTATTATAGATATTTTTAATTTATTACCATAAAACTATTTATCAATACTAAATAACCAAAAACACATCATTCATATAACTTATTTTATATGAAATTTGATCAATAATACATAGCTAAAAAGCCATAAAACATTTTATATAAAATTTTATCTTTCAAATATTTTTTAATTAATAAATTTAATTAAAAATACTAAAAAAATATATTACTTTCAAATAAATTTCAACCTTCATTCAAATTTTGGGAAATCAAATCTCTACCATCCACATCCACATGAATTTCATAATTAAATTAAAATCTGAAAAAGCTCCTCCACAACCAAACATACTTATATTCTAAATTCCAAATTGATAATTAAATTAAAATCTGAAAAACATCTCCACCAAAAGTAAACATGCTTATATTCTAAATTCCAAGCGTCCACGTTCAATCAATATATTTTAATTCCATTGAACTGTCTTCGTCTCTCTGTGAAAGCTCATATTGAAACAAGTTGATTATCAGATGATGTATGCACATCTTCATGTGGAAAGCAGGTGGTCAGACTCAAAATCATATCATATGAGTTACAGTGGCAGTGGCTTAATTAGACAGTCCTTGATGAAGTCCTTCATTTTTGTTTTAGAAATGCCAAAACCATCTCCTTCCTTGAAAAACACCATCGTCACTCTAGTCTCTTCCATCACCATCTTCTTGCACTCGAATGGGATATTGAAGCTGTGGGGCTTCAGAAACTCCCAGGTGAGCTCCTTCACTGCCGGTTCCAGAAGGCTGTACATGTAATTCACAGCCACTTCCTCTGTACTTCCAGGATGTTCTTTCATATAACATTCAATATTGGACGCCAATTCTCCACGAGCCTTCTCAGCTTTATATGTCTGTATGTCGTCGGTCAGCTCAGCCTTCTCAGCTTTATATGTCTGTATATCGTCGGTCAGGCGGGTAATGATGCAATTCAGCTCTGTAAGAACACGTCTTCCTGGATAATATAATTGCTCCAACGTCTCTTGGGAAAGGATTTGCCCCTCCATCAATAACACTCCACTCACCAGAAGTATACGTTGGCCGATGGAGATGATCCCGTTCTTTGTGTACTCCTCCAAGCTTGGCACGTACTCATATGCTAACCATTCAGCTTCTTGATTATACGCCAGAAGATACTCCTCCCACTGATAATTTCAAAATTGAAATTAGCAAATAATCTTAATGTTCATTCCTGCACGCTAAGTCAGATAAAAAGAATTCACAAATTCATCAGTACTACTTACTTCCTTTCTGAAAAAGCTAAGCAATTCGTGCCCCTGTAACTTCTCTGCCTCCCGAACCACTTCGTGAACAATGTCGTAAAAGATTTTGTAGCAGAGTTTCATATAGTCTGGAAGGCTTTCTGTCAAGGAAAGGTCCCATCTGAAGAGCCATCATAATATAATTGGAATAATATAATATGAAGAGCCATCATAATATAATTAGGCACAAAAAAAAATGATATGCAATGCCAATACAGATGGTGATGATAATTGGAATAACATCCTACCTTCTCACAGCCTCGGTGAACAGCTTCAATTCATCAAGGGTTCCATATGTATCATACATATCATCCAAAAAAGTACACAAGCATGACACTTTTGAAAAGAGGAATCTGCATTTGGCATACTGGGGCTCATACGTGCCCGCTGCCACTAAAAAGAAAAAATCCACAGGCCTCTCTCGACCGAAGGGTAATAAAGGTAATTCTGAATGTTTAAACCAGCTGTGGTGCAGAACGAATCAAAGAAGGGATTAGAATAAATTTGAAACTGAACAATTAAAGTGGATATATACTACATTTTGGATATATACGAATCATGAAGTTGGTTAATTACTTGGTGACATTCTTCATCTCTTTTTGATGAATTTCCTGGACAATGTTGAAGTCGAGTTTGGCCAGCTCTAAAAATTTTTGGTTGTTCACTCTTGGCAGTCTTAAATTAGAAAAAATGCAGCATCTGGTTAGTCCTATTATCATTGTCAACAAGGCAAGTAAAGAAAGAACCTGTAAATTATGCTAAATTTTGAAAAAGGATGAAAAGAATGAAAGTGAAAATAAACTTACTTGTAAAGACTTTTGGTTAGGCGTACATAATCTGAGCTATACACCTGACAATATCTCTTTGCTTCCACTCTAGGGACACTCACATGCCAAGAATTGTCCAGCTCATATTGAATCTGAGCATGGTAAACAAAATATTAGAAACTCGTCCAATAGCTTCTTCTGTTGAGAAAACAAATAAGCGAGTCCACATGTATGGACAGTAGTTTACCTCATGGCTGAGATTTTGTTTGTTGTTCCATGCAGTGAAAATCTCCCTTTTCTGAAGAGCTTCTCTTAAATATTTTGTGGCGAAGTCTCTAGCTTCATCCAAAATACTTTCTCCAGGAAATGCGAGCTGGGAAGCTCTATACAGGCTCAACATGCTTGCTACGTCTCTGTTAAATTGACTGGTTGAGCCAAAGAAATGCCCATTGGCATCTTTGAAGTGGTCGAAAACGGCTGTTAATACGATGCCCAAAGGTCAGAAGGGAGAAGAATGATAATTTTAATTCAGATATTAAATCAACGTATCAGAGATAAAAGGCTACTGTATCAGATATTCTTGTTTGTGAGATAAAAGGCTTTTTTTTCATATTAATTTCAATATTAAAATTCAAGGATTTTTGAACTTCAAATTTTGAAAATATTTTAAAATTTTGGGAAGGTTAAAAAATTGATCTTACTCTTATCTCTATCCCTACTATTCCTAAAATGTCCAATCTAAATAAAATTGCCTCTATAAAGTTCTGAATACTATATCCCTATCCCTCTAGATTTAAACGTGTAACCCCTTAAAAAATAAACACAATGAATTTTTGAACTAATTGATAGTATCCATAGTAGCCACCTGGAGTTACACTGTACCGATGCAGCCGAAGAAGTCGAAATCCCATAGCAGTGATCTCAAGGTCTGCAACGGGGTTCGGTCTTTCGTTCCAATGCCTGTATGCAGGACATGTCATAAATGTTACGTTGAAGGATTTTCAGAGAAACTAAGGAAGGGAAGGTTAGTCAAATTAAAAGTTTTATGATACCTGTAAACACAATCGAGAATTTCCTTGATTTCCTTTTCAAAGTGTCTATCGATTCCAAGACGCACAATATTATCCACCATTAAAAGGCCTTCCAGCAGATCCACAGGATACAGGAAGGGAACTGCAATATGCGCAGTTAATTAAACATGATGAAATTTAAAAAGTAAAGCTAGAACGTAAAAATAGGGCCAGGCTGCAAACAACATAAAACCTCCATACATACCAAAACTGCCAAACTTTGCGAGTACGTTGTTCAAGAATTCAAGGCATTTCATGTCTCCAGTGTGAATGAAGACACAGGAAGTAGAAGCAGGTGAGCCTGAGAAAGACCCATCTTGGCTTTGAACATTCATTATTCTTTCCCACTCCACCATATCTGGTATGCCCTCCAAAGATGACAACAATGTTCCGCCATGAATTTCGTCCCTGGAGAGACTGCAACATTCATTTATTTGAATTGACAATATCATGTTAATTTGAATTCACATACTTGGCTAATCTCTCCTGCCGTTTCATCTGGAGCATATGCACATAAGGCAGGTCATAGGGAAGTCCGAGGTGCAAAGATTGAGCTTCTCTTAACGAGGAAGGAAAGATGATCTCAAAATCTGTTACACAGCTATCCTGATCGCTTTCATCCTTTATTGCTTCCAGATTGCTTTTGATAAATTCAACGCCTGTATATACAAATCAATGGCAATTGTCATTACAATTACATGATCACGAGGTTACTGCAAGTTTTATATCCACAAAAATTATCTCTTCAGTCAGGAAACTCTAGTCAGTCTTACTCTCCCCCTTATATGAAAACCTTAAAATATGTGGAAAATTGGAAAATTATCACATTGCTAGTATTAACCTCTACATTGAGAATATTAAATAAATTTGAAACGCAATTCTCATATCCCAAACTTAATTCTTACCCTGCTCTACTTGCACATCCCCAAGTTTCCATTTATGGAGCGCAAGAACACAAGAAAGAGTGGCAAGCAGGCGGTCGGAGAGTAGAAATTGCGACTCAGTTCCCCATGCACCGTCTTTTAACTGGTTTTTCAAAATCCAATCAATGGCGGGCATAAGCAGATGGGGTGATCATTAATTCATCTCCTTCACCACTAAGCATGAGCTTAATCTCACTAATAAGTGTCTCCGCGCGTTCTCCATAGTAAGAATCCTGTTCAATTAACACAGTTAGTGATCATTAACAAAAGTGATATATATACTTCATCTGATCTGTTCAGACGAAATAGAAATTTACGTACAATGGCATGATAGAAGAAAGATTAATATTGTTACTCACAGTATAAGGGGATTGAAGAGATTGCACAAAATCGTCATCCCAGACATTACGATGATGATTGGCCGTCCTCCTGATCACGCTCCTGCTGCTACCTGTCGACAGAGTAGAAGAAGCAACAAAAACGCTAGCCATTACAGCAATTTCTTCCAGCAAATTTTAACTATATTCACTGGAATGGAATTTCGCAAACAAATTTTGCTTGATTGATTGGCTTGGTATGTAAGTATATATAGTGGCCTACGTGGATGGAACCAAATTATGATTCAAAGTACGCGCACGCGAAAAGACTTGGGCCTTATTATGATTCAAAGCATAGCTACCAAATTCGTTCGTATCGGTGGAAAAAATACGGAAATTCGGGAATTCGATCCGTACATCGAATAATTCGTTGGAAATTTGGTTCGGTTCAGCGTAGCTTATTTTGGATGACAGAAATTTCATGATTTATTGCTTTTTCCAGAAATTTGAAAATTGCAAGTGCAGTGAGAATAGTTAGTGTAGTGATTTTGAGAATGGTAAGTAGATCACGATTGGATCGCACGTAAATGGAAATTAAAATTTTTGGTTTTTTATTTTAGTGCTCTCTTAAAAGCTTTAAAAAGCTGAAATAACAAAGAAAGTTGAGAAAGCTGCCAGATAAGAAATGGAAATTAATTGTGAGTGGAGAAAATTTCTGATTTTTTATTTAGTGTTGTCTTAAAAAATTTAAAAAGCTGAGATAACAAAGAAAGTTGAGATAACGAGGAAAGAAGGAAATGATGAGATAACTAAGAAAAAAAAGAATATTGAGTAAAGAGAGTTTTTGGAAATAAGATAAGTGTGGTTGTGGTTTTGGTAAGTAAAATGTAATTTTAAAATTGTTTATATTGAATAAAATCATTAAAAATTATTTAAATTTCGAAATAAATTGAAAGAAAATGACAAAGACATTGTTATGAGAAGAAAAAAATATATATATTTAAATATTTATGATATATACTTTCGAATTTTATCCGAATTGAAAATTTTCACTACGAACTTTTATCCTATCGTATCATCCGAATTCGAATTCGAACTTGGTAACTATGATTCAAAGTACGTGCACGCGAAAAGACTTGGGCCAATCACCAGTAACATCAATAATTTCACTAACAATGCCGTTCGTATTCATTTCTAATTCCGTGTGTCTTCTTCCTTCCCTTTTTCTACACATATTTATTCCATATCCAATGCCACGTCATCTCAATTTCGGCCTTCTCTAATAAAGATATTCTTGTTTACTTATGGATCATAGAAGTCAAATTCCTAATAAAGATATTCTTGTTTACTTATCTTCAATATTAATTAATCTACCATGTTTTAAAATGTTGACCTTTCTTATTTAAAATGTTTTAAAAATAGTGAGAAATAAAATGCATAAGTGTAGATTAGGAAAACATGTAATATAAGTCACAAAATTCGAATTTAAAATTAAATATAAAAATTTAGATATTGGATATTAAAAATAGACTTCAAGTGATATACAAAGAAATTTATGTGTGATTCACTAAATAAATTCATGTAAACTTGGAAAATGTAAATGCCATCTACAAACATTGAGACCACTGGTGGAGAAAGAGTCCCCCTTGACATATCCACAATCTCCTGTAGAGCTTTCTTGAACACCAAGAGTAATGATATTTGGTTTAGAACATAATTTTGAATTTATAACCTTTACTTCATGCTCTTGTAATTAAAACATGTTAGTTATAAAGGAAATGTTTTAAATTTTACAAAACAATGCAAGGAAAGTAATGAATAATAATAATATGTCAAACAATAACAATTCAAACATAAAATGTCAAAAAGTTAAAAGTAGCTTACAAGATAAATGCTTATACAAAATTATTGATAGAAATGAAAATGTTATAATCATGATCATGAATGAAAAGCCAAAACTATCTCAAAGTTATTGATAGAAATGAAAATGTTATAATCATGATCATAAATGAAAAGCCAAAACTATCTCAAAGTTATTGATAGAAATGAAAATGTTATAATCATGATCATAAATGAAAAGCCAAAACTATCTCAAAGTCTGTAGATCATCTCATCTCCATTGTCATCATCGACATCATTGTATTGAGTCCTGAAGCATTATCACTAATAAAACTCTCCTCCAAAATATCTCTAAACAAGATATTATTCTCATTAATGTGATATAAAGATATGGTATTCGAATTTAAATTCCATTCTATACCCAAAAAAAAGAAAAAAAAATATCAAATTCGACTTTGATTTCTGTTCTATAGCCAAAAAAAAAATGTAAAATAACCCAAAAAAAATAAGAATATATATTTTATAGACTTACAGAGTTTTAAATATACAATTTTTTCAAAATATTTAAAACTTAAATAATAATCATTATTGTTGTTAGAGATTTCTGAAATAAAACTGTGTAATATGTTATATATATATTTTACAGAATTCAAGAATATATATTTTATAGAATTTCAAATATATAATTTTTTCAAAATTTTTGAAATTTAAATAATAATCATTATTGTCTTAAATAGAACTGTGTAATATTTTTTATCCATACCACTCAAGTTTTGGATAGTCATAATCAAGGCCAAATAATCATTATGTTATATAAAAAAAAAACTCATTGTTTTTTTCCTTTGAGAAAGATATTCTTGTTTAGTTATCTTCAATATTAATCTACCATGTCTAAAATGTCTAAGATGTTTTTGACCCCTCTTATTTAAAATGTTCTAAAAATAATGAGAAACAAAATGCATCAAACTCAAACTTAGAATCAAATATAAAGATTGAGATATTCCATATTAAAAGTAGACTTCAAGTGATATACAAGGAAATTTATGTGTGAGTCACTAAATAAATCCATGTAAACCTAGAAAATGTAAAGGCCATGTTTGTAAACTTGGAACCACTAGTGGAGAAAGAGTCTCCTTGGGCCTATCCACAATCTCTGCATATCCACAATATCCTAAAGAGACTTCTTGAAGGCCAAGAGCAATCATTTCAGGTTTAGGTCTGAATTTTGAATTTATAACCTTTACTTCATGCTCATTTTGTATTATAGTTAAAACATGTTATGTATAAAGGAAATATTTTAAATCTTACAAAACAATGTAATGAAAGTAATGAAGAATCATAACATGTCAAATGATAACAATTCAATCCTAAAATTTCAAAAAGTTAAAACGTAGCTTACAAGATAAATGCTTGTACAATATTGTTGATAGAAATGAAAATGTTATGATCATGATCATAAATGTGGCGGATACATGCCTCTGAACTCCGTTACAATGAGGCTTGAAGGCCTATTTATTGTTGAGAAACAATGCAAAACCCTAAACATCAAAAAACCTAACCGTAGGAGATGAAGCGCAAAAACTGTGGGTCCCGTTTGGGTAAATTGGTGTTTCAACTGCCCCGGGACGTAACTTTGGCATACGATCTCTATTTGACAGACATCATACCTCGTTAGAAATATCTATCCAATGAGTAAATCTTTTGGTGTGAGAAACATCGGTCCATGGACCCATGTTGCTCTAGGTTTTCCCAAAAAACGTTGTTTTGGGCCTCCAAACGGCTTTGAAAGTTCAAGACCCGAAAACATGCTAAAAATAGTAAGTGGTACTGAAACTAAAAAAATGAAAGAATTGATGGTACGGGTCCAAATGGAATAGGAGGGTGGCCACCAATATCCACCTAGATCATTCCTCCCTCCTTAGGAAGCAACGGTCCCCATTGCGTTTAGATCCTCCATGAGAGGCAAATTCTGCTAAACTTGGTATTCGATTTCTCCAGGATGTCGTGGACCTGTTGGGGAACATGATGGTGGACATGCTGGATGCGTTCAATAAATTTGGTTTCCTCAAACATTAAATTTGTGGATTCTATCTGTATAACTGCATGAGGTATGACAATATGAGGCATCGGTGCACCGGAGATCAGATTGACGGATTGCTTGTTGTGACAGTGTAGAGGAACCTCTATGGGTGAGCAGAAAATGTCTTCATATTCCTCCATGACTTTGTCCATATGATGCTGTTGTATAGCGGAGCCTTGTTTCGAGGTTGTGGCCATAATCTTCTTCTTTCCTTGTGGGCGAATGGTAATGAAATTCAATTTTCTGGTTTGGGAAACAATCTTACTGTGTTGTTTTGCAGTAGCCAAAGAGATGGCAGGAGGCAGTACTACCTCTGGTATCCTGTACAAGTTATTTCCCAAAGTAATAATAACAGCACGAGGCCTAGGGTCATACACAGCATGTCGCCTCCATAAGTATGGTTGGCCCAATAATACATCATCTACAAGAAGAGGAGCAACATCACACAATACCTCATCCGTGGAGATTTATCCCTGGGTGAACCCACCAAATGGTATATAGCTAAGGGTGTACTATGGTCGGTAGGTTGAGACGCTTCACGACCTCTACTGAAATGAGGTTCTTTTGGCTTCCCCTATCGACAAGATATTGCAGTGAAGAACCCTTCACCCACATCTGAGAATGGAAGAGGCACTCCCCCTCCTCTCGACCCTTGGGGTCCTCCCTCTGAAGCTTGGTGGTGGAAACAATGGCACTGGAGTCTGCATAAATGATATTATTCCCTTTTTCATCTCCCTTTCCTGGTTCTACCTCAGGATTAGAACATGCATCTAATTCGGGTGCCTTTAGTTTGACCACCAGCCACTGTTTGGCCCGACACTCGTTTGTGATGTGAGTGGGGCTATTATGAAATTCACACCACTTCACCGTGTCCTTATTTGGATTTTTGTTGGTGTTCTGAGTTGCCCTGCTTTGGCTCTGCTCCATGTTCTATGTTTCGGGGGCGCCTTTCTCTGGATTCAAATTCGCGGATCCAAAGTCTCACTTCTTCTACTTAAATTTATGCTCGATCTTGGCGGAATAGTGATATTCTGTGCCAAGCGAGGTAATGTAGAGGAACTCCATTTCCTCCTGAATGTGTTTGTGAAGAAAGCTGTGGTACTTGAGCATAAAATGTCTCTCTGAATATTTAATCCCCAACTTTGTCCACAGGGTATAGAACAAATTCGTCAGTTCATGCACATATCAATCCCTTTATTTCCGCACCGTGGTCCATTGGATGTATTTTTCCTTATATCTCCCCACGAGGTAATATTGTTCCTTGATACCATCACGGAACAAATTCGAAGTGGGTGTGGCTGAGAATAGAGAGAGTTCCCCCTCGTCCTTTTGCTCACAATAGGTTTCCCACCAGTCTTTTACATGGGGGGTGGTTTTGAGGAGTGAAAAAATAATCTTTCCTCGGTTGGAGATATCATGGATCGAGAAATACCCTTCTAGAAAATTCAACCATTTATCTACAACTTCTGCATCTATCTAGCCTTAAAATATAGGAATGACAAAGTTTGCATGTACCTTGAAGGGAGTGGCACCTCCAGAGTGGTTGTTGTATGTAGATGTGTTGTAGGTGGGTAGTTGTTGAAGGATCTGGGCAAAGTTATCTGTCATCGCGTTCCTCTGTTTCTCAAGGGCCTCCTCAAGAAATATTTTCATAGGATCTCTTGCTCCCTCATCTTTATTTTCTTCTAACATGGGAGGTTTTCAGGGTTTGCAAGGATGATATTGCAAGGGTTCAACCAGATCAAGCCCTAACTCCTTATACCGTGACCACGTCGGGGACATGAGATAAAAATAGAGAAAGAGCAGACCGTTGTGATACTAGTGATCCAGATTTATGGAGGAATGCAATAAAATACAGAAATAGACATAAACACAGAGATGCAGGGGGAATAATACTTCATTTTATTGATATCAAATAGCTGAAATATGTTTACAGACAAAATGGAAATAAACTAGCTAGGGCAATGGTAGCTTATCTCGGAGAAGAGATGTGGCAGCTACATGCCTCTGAACTCTGTTACAATGAGGCTCAAAGGTCTATTTATTGTTGAGAAACAATGCAAAACCCTAAACATCAAAAAACCTAACTGTAGGAGATGAAGCGGCAAAACTATGGGTCCTGTTTGGGTAAATTGGTGTTTCAACTTCCTGGGGATGTAATTTTGGCATACGATCTCTGTTTGACGCACATCATACAACGTTAGAAAGATCTATCCAAGGAGTACAACTTTTTGTGAGAAATATCGGTCCATGGACCCATGTTTCTCCCGGTTTTCCCAAAAAATGTCTTTTAGGGCCTCCAAACGGCTCCGGAAGTTCAATACCCGAAAACTTGCTAAACATAGTAAGTGGTTCTGAAACTGAAAAACTGAAAGAAATGATGGTGCAGGTCCAAATGGAATAGGTGGGTGGCCACCAATATCCACTTGGATCATTCCTCCCTCCTTAGGAAGCAATGGTCACCATTGTGTTAAGTTCCTCCATGAGAGGCAAATTTTGCTAAACTTGGTAATGGATTTGTCCGCGATATTGTGGATCTGTTGGAGGACATGTTGGATGCTTTCAATAAATTTTGTTTCCACAGATAGTACATGTGTGTATTATGTCTGTGTAATCGCATGACGTATGGAAATATTAGGCAGCGGTGTGCCGAGGGTCAGATCGATGAAGTGCTTGTCTTGACAATGTAGAGGAACCTGTATGGGTAAGGAAAGATGTCCTTGTAATCCTCCATGACTTTTTTCATATGCTCTTGCTATGAAGAAGAGCCCTCTTTCGAGGCTATGGCCACAATCATATTATTTCCTTGTGGTTGAATGGTAATGCAAATAAATTTCCTGGTTTGGGAAACAATGTTACCGCGTTGTTTTGTAGTAGTCAAAGTGATGGCAAGAGGGGGTACTACCTCCGATATTGTGTACAAGTTATTTCCCAAAGTAATAATAAAATTACGAGGACTAGACTCATACACAGCATGTCTCCTCCACAAGTATGGTTGGCCCAATAATACATCAGCTACATCAATAGGAGCAACATCACACAATACCTCATCCGTGAATGGCTTGACGTTGTACAGAAGGCGAAACTGTTGGTGGACGTGGAGATCTCTCCCTAGATGAAGCCACAAGATGGTATACATCTACGGGTGTTGTATGGTTGGTAGGCTGGGCCACTTCACGACCTCTTCTGAAATGAGGTTATTTTGGCTTCTGCTATTGTTAAGAAATTGCAGTGGAGAACGCTTCACCCACATCTGCGAATGGAAGAGGCGCTCCCTCTCCTCTGGACCCTCGAGGTCCTCCCTCTAGAGCTTGGTAGTGGAAACAATGACAATGGGGTCCACATCAATGATGTTCTCCCCTTTGTCATCTCCTTTGTCTGCTTCTGGCTCAGGATCAGAACATACATATTATTTAGGTGCCTTTAGTTCGGCCACCAACGACTGTTTGGCCCAACACTCATTTGTGTTGTGAGTGGGGCTGTTATGAAATTCTCACCACTTCCCCATGTCCTTGTTTTGATTTTTGATGGTGTTCTGAGTCACCCCGCTTTGGCTCTGCCCCCTGTTCTATGGTTCAGGGGCGTCTTTCCCTGGCTTCGGATTCACGGATCCAAATTCTCACTTTTTCTGCTTAAATTTCTGCTCAATATTAGCGGCACGACGATATGTCGTGCCAGGAGAGGTAATGACGAGGAAATCCATTTCCTCCTAAACATATCTGTGAAGACGACTGTGATACTTGAGCACCAAATGTCTCTCTAAATCGTTAATGCCCAACCTTGTGCGTAGGGTATGGAACAAATTCGTCAGTTTGTGCACATCTTGAGCCCTTTCCTACCGCAGCGTGGTCCACTGGATGTAATTGTCCTTATAGCTCCCCATGGGGTAATATTGTTCCTTCATGCCGTCTCAAAATAGATTCCAAGTGGGTGTGGCTGAGAAGAGAGAGGGTTACCCCTCGTCCTTTTTCTCATAGTAGGTTTCCCACCAGTCTTTGACATGGGGGGGCGACTTTGAGGAGTGAAAAAACAATATTTTCTCACTCGGAGAAATCATGGACCAAGAAATACCCTTCTAGCAAATTCAACCATTTATCTACGATGTCTACATCTATTTGGCCTTCAAATATAGGAATGTCAAAGTTTACCTGTACCTTGAAGGGAGTGGCACCTGTAGAGTGGTTGTTGGATGCAGATGTGTCATAGGTGGGCAGCTATTGAAGGATCTGGGGAAAGTTATCCATCATCGTGTTGCTTTGTTTCTCAAGGGCCTTCTCGAGAAATATTTTGATAGGATCTCCTACTCCCTCATCTTTCTTTTCTTCCTCCATGGGAGGTCATCGGGGTTTGCGAGGCTGATCTTGCAAGGGTTCAACAAGATTGAGCTCTAACTCCTTATAGCCTGATAGTGTTGGGGACATGCAAATAAAAATAGAGAAAGAGAAAACCACTCTCATACCACTGATTAGAATTTATGCAGGAATGCAATAAAGTATAGAAATATACATAAACACAGAGATGCAATGGAGATAATACTTCATTTCATTAATATAAAATAATTGAAATATGTTTATAGAAAGAATGGAAATAAACTATCTAGGACGATGGTAGCGTATCTTTGAGAAGAGATGTGGCGGCTACATGCCTCCGAATGTTGTTATAATGAGGCTCGAAGGCCTATTTATTGTTGAGAAAAAATGAAAAACCCTAAACATAAAAAAACCTATTCGTAGGAGATGAAGCACCAAAACTATGGGTCCCGTTTGGTTAAATTGGTGTTTCAACATCCCGGGGATGCAAATTTGGCATTCGATCTCCTCTTGATGTGCATCATACATCGTTAGAAAGATCTATCCGAGGAGTAAAACTTTTTGTCTGAGCAACATCGATCCATAGACCCATGTTGCTCCTGACTTTCTAAAAAATGTCGTTTAGGGCCTCAAAACTGCTCTAGAAGTTGAGGACTCGAAAACCTACGAAAAACAGTAAGTGGCATTGAAACTGAAAAAGAAATAACTAATGGTGCGGGTCCAACTGGAATAGGTGGGTGGCCACCAATATCCACTTGGACCATTCCTCCCTCCTTAGGAAGCAATGGTCCCCATTTCATTAATTTCCTCTATGAGAGACAAATTATACTAAACTTGGTATTGGATTTGTCCAGGATGTCGTGGACCTTTTGGCAGATGTGCTGGATGCGTTCATTAAATTTGGCTTCCTAAAATAGTAAATGTGCTTATTTTGTCTGTGTAATTGCATGAGATATGGAAATATCAGGCTACGGTGCACCGAGGTTCATCAGTTCGTGCACATAGAACAAGTTCACCACTTCCTCATGTCCTTGTTTTGATTTTTTATGGTGTTCTGAATCACCCCGCTTTGGCTCTGCCCCCTGTTCTATGGTTTGGGGGCGCCTTTCCCTGGCTTCGGATTCACGGATCCAAATTCTCGCTTGTTCTAGTTAAATTTATGCTCAATCTTAGCAACATGACGATATGCCGTGCCAGGAGAGGTAATGATGAGGAAATCCATTTCCTCTTGAACATATCTGTGAAGATGACCGCGATACTTGAGCACCAAATGTCTCTCTAAATATTTAATGCCTAGCCTTGTGCGTAGGGTATGGAAAAAATTCATCAGTTTGTGCACATCTTGAGCCCTTTCCTACCGCAGCGTGGTCCACTGGATGTACTTTTCCTTATAGCTCCCCATGGGGTAATATTGTTCCTTGATGCTGTCTCAAAACATATTCCAAGTGGGTGTGGCTGAGAAGAGAGAGGGTTACCCCTCGTCCTTTTTCTCATAGTAGGTTTCCCACCAGTCTTTGACATGGGGGGGCGACTTTGAGGAGTGAAAAAACAATATTTTCTCAGTTGGAGAAATCATGGACCAAGAAATACCCTTCTAGCAAATTCAACCATTTATCTACGATGTCTACATCTATTTGGCCTTCAAATATAGGAATGTCAAAGTTTACTTGTACCTTGAAGGGAGTGGTACCTGTAGAGTGGTTGTTGGTTGCAGATGTGTCATAGGTGGGCAGCTATTGAAGGATCTGGGGAAAGTTATCCATCATCATTTTCCTTTGTTTCTCAAGGGCCCTCTCGAGAAATATTTTTATAGGATCTCCTACTCCCTCATATTTCTTTTCTTCCTCCATGGGAGGTCGTTGGGGTTTGCGAGGCTGATCTTGCAAGGGTTCAACAAGATCGAGCCCTAACTCCTTATAGCCTGATAGTGTTGGGGACATGCAAATAAAAACAGAGAAAGAGTAGACCCCTCTCATACCACTGATTAGAATTTATGCAGGAATGCAATAAAGTATAGAAATATACATAAACACAGAGATGCAATGGAAATAATACTTCATTTCATTAATATAAAATAATTGAAATATGTTTATAGAAAGAATGGAGATAAACTATCTAGGATGATGGTAGCTTATCTCTGAGAAGAGATGTGGCAGCTACATGCCTCCGAATGCTGTTATAATGAGGCTCAAAGGCCTATTTATTGTTGAGAAAAACTGGAAAACCCTAAACATAAAAAAACCTATTCGTAGGAGATGAAGCGCCAAAACTATGGGTCCCGTTTGGTTAAATTGGTGTTTCAACATCCCGGGGACGAAACTTTGGCATTCGATCTCCTTTTGATATGCATCATACATCGTTAGAAAGATATATCTGAGGAGTAAAACTTTTGGTCTGAGCAACATCGATCCATAGACCCATGTTGCTCCCGACTTTCTAAAAAAATTCGTTTAGGGCCTCTAAACTGATCTGGAAGTTGAGGACCCGAAAACCTATGAAAAATACTAAGTGGCATTAAAACTAAAAAAGAAATAACTGATGGTGTGGGTCCAACTGGAATAGTTGGGTGGCCACCAATATCCACCTGGACCATTCCTCCCTCCTTAGGAAGCAATGGTCCCCATTGCGTTAATTTCCTCTATGAGAGACAAATTCTACTGAACTTGGTATTGGATTTTTCGAGGATGTTGTGGACCTTCTGGCAGACGTGCTAGATGCGTTCATTAAATTTGGCTTCCTCAAATAGTACATGTGCTTATTCTTTCTGTGTAATTTCATGAGGTATGGAAATATCAGGCTACGGTGCACCGAGGTTCAGATCGATGGAGAGGTTGTCTTGACAGTGTAAAGGAACCTCTGTGGGTGAGGAGAAAATGTATTCGTATTCCTCCACGACTTTGTCCATATGCTGTTGCTGCGCAGGGGAACCCTATTTCAAGTTTGTGGCCACAATCTTCTTCTTTCCTTGTGAGCAAATGGTAATTCAAGTAAATTTTCTAGTTTGGGAAACAATCTTATTGCGTTGTTTTGTAGTAGTCAAAGAGATGGCAGGAGGCGGTACTATCTCCGGTATCTTGCACAAGTTATTTACCAATGTAATAATAACAACACGAAGCCTAGAATCATACACATCATTTCTCCTCCACAAGTATGGTTGGCCCAATAATACATCAGCTACATCAAGAGGATAAACATCATACAATACCTCATCTATGAATCGCTTGATATTGTATGGAAGGCGACACTGCTGGTGGACGCAGAGATCTCTCCCTGGGTGAAGCCACCCAATGGTATATGATGGCAGGTGTGCTATGGTCAGTAGGTTGAGCCAATTCACGACCTCTGTTGAAATGAGGTTCTTTTGCCTTCCGCTATCGATAAGAAATTGCAGTGGAGAACTCTTCACCCACATTGAAAATGGAAGAGGTGCTCCCCCTCCTCTAGACCCTCGGGGTCCTCCGTCTGGAGCTTCATGGTGACAACAATGGCACTGCGGTCCACATCAATGATCTTCCCTTCGTCATCTCCCTTGTCTGGTTCTACCTTAGGATCAGAACATGCATCTGATTCGAGTGCCTTCAATTCGGCCACCAATGAAGGTTTGGCCCGACACTCGTTTATGCTGTGAGTGGGCTTGTTATGAAATTCAAACCACTTCCCCATGTCCTTCTTTGGATTTGTGGTGGTGTTCTGAGTCATCCCACTTTGTCTCTTCCCCCTATTCTATGGTTCTGGGGGAACCTTTCCCTAGCTTCGAATTCGTGGATCCAAAGTCTTGCTTCTTCTGCTTAAATTTTTGCTCGATCTTGGCGGCATAACCATATGCCATGCGAAGCGAGGTAATTTCGAGGAACTCCATTTCCTCCTGAACATGTCTGTGAAGACAACTATAGTACTTGAACACCAAATGTCTCTCTGAATCTTTAATACCCAAATTTTTGCGTAGGGTATGGAAACAATTTGTCAATTCGTGCACATCTTGATCCCTTTCCTGCCGCAACGTGGTCCATTGGATGTACTTGTCCTCATAGCTACCCACGGGGCAATATTGTTCCTTAATGCTGTCTCGGAATGAATTCCAAGTGGGTGTGGCTGAGAACAGAGAGGGTTCCTCCTATTCCTTTTAATCATAGTAGATTTCCCACCAGTCTTTGACATGGGGGGCAGCTTTGAGGAGTGAAAAAATAATCTTTTCTCGGTCGAAAAAATCATGGACCGAGAAATACCCTTCTAGAAAATTCAACCATTTATCTACGGTTTCTGCATCTATTTTGCCTTCAAATACAGGAATTTCAAATTTTTCCTGTACCTTGAAGGGAGTGGGGCCTCCAGAGCGGCTTTTGGATGTAGATGCGCCATAGGTGGGCATCCATTGAAGGATCTGGGCAAATTTATCCATCATCGCATTCCTCTGTTTCTCAAGGGCCTCCTCGAGCAATATTTTGATAGGATCTCATGCTCCCTTGTATTTCTTTTCTTCCTCCTTGGGAGGACGTAAGGTTTTGCAAGGTTGATCTTGCAAGGGTTCAACCAGTTTGAGCCCTAACTCCTTATATCCTGAGTGCGTTGGGGACATGAAAAGAAAAATAGAGAAAGAGCACACCGCTCTCACACCACTGATTTGGATTTATGTAGGAACGCAATAAAATACGAAAATAGACATAAACACAGATATGCAAGAGAAATAATACTTCATTTCATTAATATCAAATAACTGAAATATGTTTATAGATAGAATGGAGATAAACTAGGTAGCGCGATGGTAGCTTATCTCTGAGAATACATGTGGTGGCTACATGCCTCTGAACTCTATTACAATGATGCACGAAGGCTTATTTATTCTTGAGAAATAATGCAAAACCCTAAACATCAAAAGACATAACTGTAGGAGATGAAGCGCCAAGACTATGGGTCCCGTTTAGGTAAATTGGTGCTTCAAATTCCCGGGGGCATAACTTTGGCATACGATCTCCTTTCATGCGCATCATACCTCGTTAGAAATATCTATCTGAGGAGTAAAACTTTTGGTGTGAGAAACATTATTCCATGGACCCATGTTGGTCAGGTTTTTCCCAAAAAACTTCGTTTAGGGCCTCAAAACAACTCTGGAATTTCAGGACCCGAAAAAATTGCAAAAAATAGTAAGTTGTGCTGCAACTGAAAAACTAAAAGAACTGAAGGTGGCATTTCAAATGGAATAGGTTGGTGACCACCAATATCCAACTCGGTCATTAGGGCCTCCAAACAGCTCCGAAAGTTTAGAACACAAAAACCTGCTAAAAATAGTAAATGGTTTTGAAACTAAAAAACTGAAAGAACTGGTGGTGCGGGTCCAAATGGAATTGGTGGGTGGCCACCAATATCCACCTGGATCAATTTCTAAGTTTCTATTTTCTACATATACTCAAAATCAATCAATTTTTAAGAAATAATTTGGCCATTTTTGTTGTTTGATATATATTTACTTTGACCCAACCTATTTTACCAATCTCATGAACAAATAGATAAATACAATGTGTGGCACAATTTATCTAGAAGAACATAGGGAAATGTCCCATCAAAAACTCACCAATACAAACACAATTGGATGCATTATTAGTGAAAGCTTGGACTGCATTGTCCTCTCCTCTGGGTAAAATGACGTGCCTCAATACCTTGAATAAATATTTAGCATAATTTGTTTTTTTCATATAATCAATGGTAGATAAATGAATCACTCCCTAACGAAAAGAAGAAAGTGTGTTCACAAGAGGTCTAAACTAGTGATTGCTCTAACCATTACTAACTAGAGTGCATCCAAAAATGGCCTATGAATCCCTTATTGGTTTAACTCTTTTAGCTATTCTATATTTTCTCTTTTCAACTCTTTTGGTCCTAATACTTTCATAGCTTGGAAGAACATGTAATATTCCATTTTTCTGATGTGGTCAAGATAGACCTTTAACATTCGCTTGACCTCTAGCATTGGCGGCCTCCATGTTAGAAGAATGGTATTTGCTCATGGTATTTATAGCGGTGTTTTCCCATAGTATTAACTCATGGTATTTACCTTCATTTTTTAGAGAAAACTAATAAAATAGAGACTTCTATAGACTCCATGAAGATTACAAAAGGGGAAAGAAGCAAGGCATTTGGATAATCCTGGATCTTTCTATCTTATTGTGTATTTTTCGAGAACTTCGCATGCCCAACTCCTTCTTGATTCCAGGGTGAAAAACCCACGATGAAATTTGTTTGGTGGATCCATCTAGGGTTCACAAGCATGCTTCTGTATTTTAGAGTAGTCATTTAATGAAGAATCATAACATGTCAAACTAGAACAATTCAATCATAAAATGTCAAAAATATAAAACATAGCTTACAAGATAAATGCTTATACAAAATTGTTGATAGAAATGAAAATGTTGTCATGATCATAAATGAAAGGCCAAAACTATCTCAAGGTGTGTAGGTTATCTCATGTCCATTGTCATCATCAATATCATTGTATTGAGTCACAAGGAATTATCACTAATAAGACTCTCCTCTATAATATCTCTAAGTAAGATATCATTCTCGTTAATGTGATGTGTAGATGTGGAAAATAACTGTAAAATTGTTGCTTGTGAAGTTGGACTATATGCATTAAAAATAGGAGGAACCTCTCATATAATCTTTGAAGTTGTTCTCTTCTCCTCCAAATATTTCATCCACAATTGTAAATTTTAATGACTTCTAGCCAAATATGTCAATTTCCTAGCTCATAAATGGTTTCTTTTCTTGCTATGGATGAACTAATGAATGCTCCAACTACTCACATGATAATTAACTAGTGACCTATTTTTTCAGAATGAAAATAATATTAATATTAGTACAATAATTTACATGTAATAATTTGCAAATATACATAAAAGGTATAAATTATTGTGATTCCTTACATACTTGACTCAACACCCTAATTTCAGACATTTAGAATTGAGGAGTCTCATATCCATGGTGAAACCGACATTGAGCAGGGGTGAATTTCAAATGTTGCACATCTCGTATCGCCCTAGTTGTAGTGAAAGCATGGTTAATCCATTTCCTATAAGATATTGATTTTATTCGTATCTAATATTTTATCTAAGGAATTAGGATACATCATCTCTATACAATTATAAAATTCCTTCACGATGTCTCTAGCTTTAGGAACATGAAAGTAATTAGGTGCTAAGAAATGCCCTGTAGCATGTAATGGCCTATGCAACATAGACCACCTTTTGTCGACAATGTCCCATATAAGTTGACATCTTAAACTATAATTATTACATATCAATGATATGTTTTCTCTTACTCTCCCCATGCCCTCATATACAAAACCCATGCATGCAACATTGGAATCTACCATCCTCAATATTTGTACTATAGGCTCACAAATAGAAATTTTTTTTTCTACACATGACAAAAATATTTCTTTGAAGATTTCTTACTCTACTAGTTTACCTCCTTCTGACCTTCATAAAGGATATTTCACCCACTCATAATTACATACAAATGATATTAATGCATATTTTTGTTCTACCATCCTTTTCAGTGTAATTAAATGGGTGGAAAACCTAGTGCCATCGAGTCTCGGTGGATTTCTAATTTTCTATTTTCTAAATATATTCAAACCCAATCATTGCTTAAGAATGGATTTGACCATTTTTCTTGTTTAAGATATACTTAATTCGACTCAACATATTTAACCAATGTCATGAAGGGATAGATAAAGACAATGTGTTGTAAAATTTTCCCAAAATAAATTAGGTAAATGTCCCATCAATAACTCACCGATACAAACACAATTGGATGCATTATCAGTGACAACTTGGACTACGTTGTCCTCTCCTATGGGTAAGATGGTGTGCCTCAATATCTTGAATAAATATTTAACATAATTTGTTTTGTTCATATAATAAATGTTAGACAAATGAATCACTCCCTAAGGACAACAAGAAAGTGTTTTCACAAGAGGTCTAAACTAGTGATTAGTCTAACCTTCACTAACTAGATTGCATCGAGAAATGGCCTATGAATCCCTGATTGGTTTAACTCTTTTCTCTATTCTATATTTTCTCTTTTCAACTCTTCTGGTCAATATAATAATTTCATAGCTTGGAAGAACATGTAATATTCCCTTTTTCTGATATGTTCAAGATAGACCTCTAATATTGGCTTGGCCTCTAGCACTAGTGTCCGTGAGGTTACAAAAATAGTATTTTCTCATGTTATTTATAGTGGTGTTTGCCCATAGTATTTACTCATGGTATTTACCTTCCATTTTTAGAGAAAATAATAAAATAAAGACTTCTATAGATTCCATCAAGCTTATAAAAGGGGAGAGAAGCAAGGCATTTGGATCATCCTCGATCGTTCTATGTTATTGTGTATTTTTCAAGAACTTGGCGTGCCTATTTCCATCTTGATCCCAGGATGAAAAACCCACGATGAAATTTGTTTGGTGGATTCATCTAGGGTTGACAAGCATGCTTTAGTATTTTAGGTTAGTCATTTCATGAGAAACCATTCATTCCATTGGCAGGGGCTTCATTATTATTTTTATGCGTATGTATTGTTTCTCTAATTGTTGTGCCGAGAGGCGCTCTACAGCCCACTATATAGGGATGTGTAGATGTAACGTGTGTAATGTAAATGTCAGCCCAATATATAGAGATGTGTAGATGTAATGTGTGTAATGTAAACTTTTGATATGTCGGGCCCAATATATAGAGATGTGTAGATGTAATGTGTCTAATGTAAAATTTTAATATGTCGGAGTGTATATAGATGTGTAGATGTCATGTGAGTAATGTAAATTTTTGATATATTTACCACTTTAATACCAGAATACCATGGGCCAAAGACCATATTTATAAAAGACGTATGGTAAATAAATAAAATATAAGTAAACCATATATATGGTAAATAAATAAAAAGTCTTTTTATTTTTACTCCATAATCCTATTTATATTTATGAACACCAAAAGGTGGTTTTATTTAGGTGAATCCTGAGCTAAATACCATGGGCCAAATTATTATTAATACATGCCAAAAAAACATTATTAACCCTAATATTAATATTAATATTGTTATTAATTTTAATATTCACATTATTATATTATAATATTAATATTATTAAATTTAATTAATGTAAAAATGTACCACTTTAATACCATGGGCCAAATTATTATTAATACCATATTTATAAAAGAGGTATGGTAAATAAATAAAATATAAAGAAACCATATATATGGTAAATAAATAAAAAGTCTTTCTATATTTACTCCATAATCATATTTATATTTATGAACATGAAAAGGTGGTTTTATTTAGGTGAATCCTGAGCTAAATACCATGGGCCAAATTGTTATTAATACATGCAAAAAAAACATTATTAACCCTAATATTAATATTAATATTATTATTAATTTTAATATTCTCATTATTATATTATAATATTAATATTATTAGATTTAATTAATGTAAACTTTTGATATGTCTGAGTGTATAAAAATGTACCACTTTGATACCATGGGCCAAATTATTATTAATACCATGCCAAAAAAACATTATTGACGCTAATATTAATATTAATATCATTATTAATTCTAATATTTACATTATTATATTATAATATTATTATTATACAATGAAATAATATTTGTCAGAAAGGATTTCGGGAGTTGTTAAAAGTGATAGTAATAATATTTGTGGGAAAGGATTTCACCATCAATGAACTTATTTCGATTGATTTGGAAAATAATATTTGCGGGAAGAGGAGCTGCGAGCTGCAATTTATTTTCAGGTTTCATTTCTATTGCTCTTGCAATTTATTTTTTTTCTACCTTTTTGTTTATGTAATGTAAACTTTTGATATGTCAATGTATAAGGCACATGTGTAGATGTAATGTGAGAAATTTAATGTAAGTAAATATTTGAAATGTACTGTGGTATATTTTTATTTAATTACTGGGAGTATGATAAATAAATAAAATATTTTTATAATTAAAGAGAAGGAGAGAGGGAGGGATATAGTAACATAGTTGGAGGGTGAAGAGAGAGGGAGGTATATATGTGGGAAAGAAATGAAGCGAGAAGAAGGAAGAGGGAGGATGTGAGGGAGTGGAGAGATGGAGGGAAAGAGAGATGTAGTTCAAGGGGGGGGATAGGGATGTAGATGATAATTTATAATCCTATTTGATTGCTTGCACTAGATGCATTGATTTCAACGTAGATGTTGATTTTAGTGTATAGCAGGAGAGATGGAGGGAAAGAGAGATGTAGTTGGAGGGGGAAGATAGAGAAGATGATTTCTTGCACTGATTTGATTTGATTTCAGTGTGGATGGTGATTTATAATCCTATTTTTCTTGCACTATATGCATTGATTTTAGTGTAGATGTTGAGAGAGAGAGAGAGAAAGAGAGTAACATAGTTGGAGGGTGAAGAGAGAGGGAGATATATATGTGGGAAAGAAATGGAGAGAGAGGAAGGAAGAGGGAGGATGTGAGAGAGTGGAGAGATGGAGGGAAAGAGATGAAGAGATGAAGTGACAAGGGAGATATGGAGAGAGTGTGTATATTAACCAAAAAAGCATTATTAACCCTAATATTAATATTAATATTATTATTAATTTTAATATTCACATTATTATATTATAATATTAATATTATTAAATTTAATTAATGTAAAAATGTACCACTTTAATACCATGGGCCAAATTATTATTAATACCATATTTATAAAAGAGGTATGGTAAATAAATAAAATATAAAGAAACCATATATATGGTAAATAAATAAAAAGTCTTTCTATATTTACTCCATAATCCTATTTATATTTATGAACATCAAAAGGTGGTTTTATTTAGGTGAATCCACTAAATACCATGGGCCAAATTGTTATTAATACATGCCAAAAAAACATTATTAACCCTAATATTAATATTAATATTATTATTAATTTTAATATTCACATTATTATATTAAAATATTAATATTATTAAATTTAATTAATGTAAACTTTTGATATGTCTGAGTGTATAAAAATGTACCAGTTTGATACCATGGGCCATATTATTATTAATACCATGCCAAAAAAACATTATTGATGCTAATATTAATATTAATAATATTATTAATTTTAATATTCACATTATTATATTATAATATTAATATTATGCCAAAAGAGGAAGGAAGAGGGAGGATGTGAGAGAGTGGAGAGATGGAGGGAAAGAGAGATGTAGGTCGAGGGGGGAGATAAGGAAGTAGATGGTGATTTATAATCCTATTTGATTGCTTGCACTAGATGTATTAATATTAGTGTAGATGTTGGTTTCTAATATTATTTTATTACTTGCACTAGATCCATTGATTTCAATATAGATGTTGATTTCTAATCTTATTTGATTACCTGCATTAGATGCATTGATCTGAGTGTAGATGTTGTTTTGTAATCTTATTTGATTGTTTGCATTAGGTGCATTGATTTCAGCGTTGACATTGATTTCTGATTTGATGTAATTGGATGTACATTGATGGTACATTAATTTTAAAGTGACTGGATTAATATTGTGCATTGATTTCAGTGTAAGCACACAAAATTATAAAAAATGTACATTAATATGATGATTTCTAATCATATTTGATTCCTTACACTAGATGCATTGATATCAATGTAGATGTTGGTTTCTAATCTTATTTTCTTACTTGCACTAGATGCATTGATTTCAATGTAAATACAAATAATATCAAACTCTAGATCTAGAGTAATGTATTTACATAGGGAGCAAGAAGTGGAGAGAGAGAGAGGGAGTGAAAAGGGAGAAATATAGGAGTATGTGTATGTTTGGGGGTGAGATAAAGAGAAAAATAAGGAGATATGGAGGTAATGGGGGAGAATGAGAGAAGGAGGGATATAGTAACATAGTTGGAGGGTGAAGAGAGGGAGAGAGAGGGAGATATAGAGAGAGATAGATCTGGGAGAGAAAGGGATAGAGGGGAAGGAAGAGACAGAGGATGTGAGAGAGTGGAGAGAGGGAGGGAAAGAGAGATGGATTTGGAGGGGGGAGAGAGGGAAGATATTTCTTGCACTCGATGCATTTATTTCAGTGTGGATGGTGATCTATAATCCTATTTTTCTTGCACTATATGCATTGATTTTAGTGTAGATGTTGAGAGAGAGTGTGTGTGTGTGTGTGTTGGGGCAGGAAAGAGGATTGGAAGGCACAGAGAGAGAGAGAGAGAGAGGAAAATATAGAGGAATGTAGGAGAGGAAGGAAAAGAGAGATGACATGAGAGAGAGGAAGAGAGTTATGGGGGAAGAGAGAAAATTGGAGGGAAAAGAAAGAGAGAGAGAGAGAAAGGAAGGACGAGAGAGAGGAGGAGAGAGGGAGGGAGATGGAAGGATGGAGAGATGGAGTTGGAGGGGGAGAGAGGGAGGGAAGAAGGACTACATAGAGAGTGAGAAGTGGAGAGAGAGATGAAGTGACAAGGGAGATATGGAGAGAGTGTGTATATGTTTTGGGGTGAGATAAAGAGATAAATAAGGAGATATGGAGAGAAGGAGAGAGGGAGAGATATAGTAACATAGTTGGAGAGTGAAGAGAGAGGGAGATATATATGTGGGAAATAAATGGAGAGAGAGGGAGGAATAGGGAGGATGTGAGAGAGTGGAGAGATGGAGGGAAAGAGAGATGTACTTCAATGGGGGAGATAGGGAAGTAGATGGTGATTTATAATCCTATTTGATTTCTTGCACTAGATGCATTAATTTCAGTGTAGATATTGATTTCAGTGTAGAGGAGGAGAGATGGAGGGAAAGAGAGATGTAGTTGGAGGGGGAGAGAGGGAAGATGATTTCTTGCACTCTATGCATTGATTTCAGTGTGGATGGTGATTTCTAATCCCATTTTTCTTGTACTATATGCATTGATTTTAGTGTAGATGTTGAGAGAGAGAGGGAGAGAGAGTAACATAGTTGGAGGGTGAAGAGAGAGGGAGATATATATGTGGGAAAGAAATGGAGAGAGAGGAAGGAAGAGGGAGGATGTGAGGAAGTGGAGAGATGGAGGGAAAGAGAGATGTAGTTCAAGGGGGGAGATAGGGAAGTAGATGGTGATTTATAATCCTATTTTATTGCTTACACTAGATGCATTGATATCAGTGTAGATGTTGGTTTCTAATCCTATTTTATTACTTGCACTATATCCATTGATTTCAATATAGATTTTGATTTCTAATCTTATTTGATTACCTGCATTAGATGCATTGATCTCAGTGTGGATATTGTTTTGTAATCTTATTTGATTTTTTGCATTAGGTGCATTGATTTCAGTGTAGACGTTGATTTCTGATTTGATGTACATTGATGGTACATTAATTTTAAAGTGATTGGATTAAGATTGTGCATTGATTTCAGTGCAAGCACACAAAATTATTAACAATGTACATTAATATTTGTGTTATAGGAAATCAACCTATTAATATTGAAGAGAAAGAGAGACAATGTATGATGTTTAGTACAATAGTTCAAGCTAAATATTTAAATGGTTTATTATTTCAATTGTCTTTTTCATATAATCGATATGAAAAGATGACAAAACTAACAAGGGTGACAATAAGAATAGAAAAATAAAATAATTTGAGATTGATCACAATGAAGACTATTTGTAATTGACTACATTCTTATTATTTTCATTTTCTATCATTCAACACTATTACATTGTCACTTTGCATTCAAAAAATTATTTCGTCATTAAATTTATTAACAATATTTATCATCTCAAAAAACTGAGGTAACTAAGAAAATTTTAAAATTAAAATGACCAGATAAATATCAGACATATTTAGTATATATAAAATTATTATATTTATATTATTTGTATTTACATATTATTGATAAAATTAATCTAATTTTCGATAGATTTTCCTTGGCCGCACACAACTGAAACCAGCCTAGATCCATCTTAACTCTGGATCTATTAAGCGCTGAGAGGGATCAAATCTCTCGAGGTGCAAACCTTTCCTCAAGTTTTGCACTCAAAAAAAAAGGTTTGCACCTCGAGAGATTTGATCCCTCTCGGCGCTTAATAGATCCAGAGTTAAGATGGATCTAGGTTGGTTATTAATAGAAATAAGTGGTTTCAATTTTTAAATTTTTTTATGTTTTGTGTTTCATTTCGGTATCTGGTGAAATTGTCATATTTTCTTAACAATAATTTAAAATTGAACATTATAGCATTCTACATCTCTTCATACTTTTCCTCTTTGAGATCTTATAATGATATCAAAGTTGTGCATCCTTCGAGCCTAAGAGTTTTATTGATAAATTCCAAATTATTTATAAGATTGTTTAGGGGTTTCATGTAGGGAACTTTGGTGAGATTTATTCTCACCCTAGCTGCAATTTCCATCTTAAGAGTCCATCGTAAGAGGTATTCAGTATCACCCTATTTAGTTTTATTTTTCAATTGATTGAAAGAGAAATTTTGTGCATTGGTTCACGCATTATTATTTTATTGCAAAAGAAGGAGAAAACATTACTTTTGCCAAATTGTTTATTGAAGGGTTCTTACTTGGCCAAAACTATATATTCAAAAGGAGCCCAAAAAAAAAATAAAAAAATCTTGGGTTGTAGACAAACATTTAATTTGGATGCATTATCTTATGTTTTATGCGAACAAGGAGTATTATTGTGAAGGACCGTGAAAATATCTCATTATTGAAGAGGTCGTAAAAGGCCAAAATATTTCGACCAAAGGGTTAATTGCAAAGTCGAGTGAATTAGGGCCAAGATTCCATGTTAATTGCAAGGTTGAATGAATTAGGGCCAAGCTTCCATGTTAGTGGCAGTCAATTCTCGTTCTTTGCAAGTCCCAAATTTTGTAGGAAGCTTGATTCTTCATTGTCGGTCTCACTATTGTCATAAATTGTTGACCGTGGGTACCTTGAGAGTGTAGGGGATACGTTTAAGAGTCGAACCACATGAACATGGACCAATGAGGCCCGATTTAGGTAATGTGGCGTCTGTAAGGAAGGGGATAGGATCTCCACGTTCATGGTTTGATTAAATGGATTGAAATCCCCCCAAGCAGTCTCGAAATTTTTTTGCAGGATTTTGTCAACTACACTTTGATGGTGTTGTCTTGATAAAATGTACATTCTTTCCACTGCCTATTATTTAGTCCGTTTCTATGTTTTTTTTAAATTTTCTAATAGTGCTTGTGATTTCTCTAGTGTGAATATCTTATTGTCACTGGGTCAAACAATTAGATATTTGCAGGACAATGAAGTCAAAGACGAGTATTTTTTCTTATGGTGGGTCAATTCCTTGTATTCACGTTGTCCAAATCGAACATTGACCAACGACAAGATTGAATTGCAGGTGAATTCTGTTGTTGTGGAAGCATCGTTATTGTAGGGAATTTTTTTGTAGTCGAGAAGCCATACCACAAAATCATCCCATAGTTGTTTCATGGACATGTAAGTATTGGAGGCCGAGGGTCCAGTCAAGCCCATCACACAGCCATGAGAGACGAGCTGACATTTGGAAGGTTGCTAAAGCCGATAGGTAGAAATCTAAAATTGTGGGGCCATTGTGCAGGCATTTTTTGATTGATCCAACACTCCAAGACCATGGAGCATCGCACAAAGTGCCCATAGGTGTTGATAGTATAGCTATGCGCATTCGCACCAGGTCATATATTTGGTCGATCATACTATGCGACAACCGTCATGTAGGAGTCAAGGCCGAGAAGCTATACATCTAGACTGAAAAAAATTCCAGGGCGAGGTTGTTGTTCTAACACTGGAACTAGGCGACCATTCCAATGATTGAGACATTGAACCATGTGCAGGACCTTCCATGACATAGGCATTGGAACGAGCATTACACCAATTGAGATGAGGAATCAATACGTTGGGCGCTAGATACCATGCAAAACTCATATATATATATATATATATATATATATATATATATATATATATATATAAAGTTTTCCTTTAGGGGTATTCTATTTGTGGTTTTTTTAATTTGTTGGGAAAATATCTTACCTATCGGATATCACAGTATTCTTGCATATTTTCCCGTTTTGGTTTTGTACAATATCTAGTATGTGGGATGAACTGTCTCTAGAAAATGCCAAGAAACTTCTTAATGAATTAGAGAAACTATGGGATTCTTTAGGTAGTGATACTTCCACAGACCAAATAAAAAGTAAGGGCAGCAAACCTTTCTCGAAAAGAGTCTTTGCCATACTGCAACAGAAGCATCCATTGGAAGGATAGGGAAAAGGGACTAAGCTCTTCATAACTGGATCCAAGTTGCAACAAACAAAGTCAATAATAGTCCTTCATAAGTTGGAGGAATTAGAAACCTGTTTATCCTAGGTGGAATAACCAGAATGGAAGAAACTCAATTGGTCTCTCAAGTCATCCATGCTTACTTTGATACAACCCAAAGTCTTGTAATATCATTGTGAAGAGGTTAGGTTCATAGTCACCTCCTATCTCAACAAGATGATAGATTTAACATCACCACTACCACCTTAAAATAAAGATATCATGACGGAGGCATTATAGTTGATAGTAGAAACCATTCAAGGGTTAGACAACATCATGCTTCCTACCTTTAAGAAGACGTGAATTTTTTTTGAATTCATGGAAAAATTGAGCTTTGGAACATTCATGTTGAATCTTGAATGTGATAACTTAATCTCTCAGATGCTCTAGTACTTTTGCACCAGGATTACAAAATCTCATAGCTCGACAACATAAAAAAAAGCATGAAAAATATTGTGTTCCTATTCTTAGGTGGAGATGTTGACATCTTCAAAACACTAAGATCCAAATTCTTGTCCATTTGGAGAAATAAAATTAGTGTATCACCAAATACCTATGAATTAGTTGAGAGGTTGGTCAATTAGAACATAGAACTTCTTAGAAGGGAGGTGAAAAGGATTGATGGAGAAAGCAAGATTAAAGGGAGTAAAACCAGCAACAAGAATGAGCTAAGATAAAAAAAAAAAACAAAAAAAAAATATACTTTATCGACAAGGGACCTTGGGAATCTAACCATTGATGTCTATTAAGATGAGGGAGAGAACGAGGGAAGAATAGGATGATATTCCTTCTGATAATTTGGATTCTTCTATAGTTGGGTCCATTGATTTTCAGGAAAGCACACATGAAGAATCTGAGTAGTCAAATCTAGATGGTGAGCAGAAAAATGATGTTATTCAAAGAGACTTGTAGGATAAGCCGATAAAAATTAGCCAACATGAAAAGCACTTAGAAGTGCATGGAGAATGAAAGGAGGAAATTATTCTTAATGGAATTAATGAGGTCAAATCTTGTACATCTAAGTCTATAGATTTCGATGGGAACCATCACGAAGAATATGAGAAAACAAATATACCAGTGCATCCATATTTGACAACCAAAGAGGATGAAAAATAGATTGTCTCCACGGGTTGAGAAGTCTAGGGAGAAGACATTCAGGGAGACTTGAGTGAGGAGACCGTAGTAGTGAACCAACAGGGTGAGCATGAACATGACTGGGAGCATGAAAAACATAGTGTGTAGGATGATCCATTTACAAGGAGATGATCAAAGGCTTAAGTTGGAGCTATGATAATTGATAAGCTAGTGCAAACAAATATAGAGTCATTCAGTAGAGCACCAAAATTTCTAGGAGAGGACTCATAGGAAAAGATTAACAAATTTAAGACAAATATTATGATGTTGAACCAAAGAATGTGAATAGTCCAAGGTAGTGTCTTACAGGATAATATGAAAATTGAGGAGCTCATAGGGGTATGTCCCGAGTTAGTGGACAAGTTCTCTAGTGTTGAGGAAAGTCTCAAATCGCTCAAAAGAAAGCAAGAGTAATATACTTGGGAATCAAAAAAAACTCATCTTTAGGGATACATAAATAGAGATTACAACTCTATAAACACACCTCCATGCATTGGAGGAAAAGGGAAAAAAATTTCCAATTGAATCTTATGGAAGCCCTCCATATGGGTTTTTAAGTCAGCCAATATCGAGCAAAAATTTGACAACTTAGGAGTATGTACATATAGGAGATTATGATCTAGTACCCAGTTGATGAGATAATTAATGGGAGGAAATTATTATCCAGGCACATAATATACTTATAACCATGAAGAATTAGCTATGAATTTGGGTTATGCTGTCATTAAGATCCATGAGGATCTGTTGATGGAAAGTGGAGTCAACAATTTCAATGGGATCCAGGGGGCAGTTCACTTGCTAGTGGATCTATTGATGGGTAGTGGACTCAGAGATTGATCTGGGATACAAGAATCGGGATATCTATCCTTGGTTGGGTAATACAGTGGCATATTGTGATGATTCAGTGGTTCATATGGGACCCTGATATTGGTACTGACCAACATTGGACTTCCATACTAGTATATAGTTGTGAATTGCTGACATAACAATATAATATAGCTGACATAACAATAGGAATGTAAGGGCACAACGATAACAATAGTGGGCTTATATCGGGCACAATAATAACAATATGGGGACTACATGGGAAAAAAAATAAAAATAAGGGGGTTATACTAACAATAAAAATAAGGGGATACACTAGTATTATAGGGACCTAACATTGCAGATGCCATAAATGATGGAAATGAACTTGGTGTTGAATTAATAACATTTTCTCTTCCCATGAGTGTATCTTGTGTTTTTTTTCCACTTACTTCTTGGACTACCTTTCCTTGCTTATGAGAATTGATTTTTTCACTTCAAATTTTCTTCACACCTTGAATAATTTTAATACATGTTGCCACTGATGTCCAACAAGTATTATTACATAACTTGTAATAATTTTTTCATCCGCTTTCCTTTTAGGATATTTCCAAGTTGAAAATAATGGAGAATATGTATTATTGGAGAGAGTTTGTTTCTCAGTTCTGTGTGTGTCCTAGCTTATGGTTAGTCCCTATTTTCTAGGAGTCATTTCTAATCTCCCTAAAATGATGAAAATTATATATTTGTGATATGATGATTAATTGAATATAACATTCTCCTTGAGGAGTATCCAGGCACAAAATTCTCACCATTGAGCTGCTAGTTTCAATATATAAGTTTCATCTTCCATTTTTAACACAATATCAGAGATGGTGAGCCTTGGTGGCTAAAGTGAGCGCCTAGTGGCAGAATTGGGCCCTAGTGGTTGGAGAGCCCTAGTGGCAGTGCAAAGCCTTTATGGCTGATTCGAAGGCCTTAGTGGCTGAATTGTGAGCCTTAGTGGAAGTGCAAAGCCTCGGTGGCTAGAGAGCCTTAGTGGCTACAATGAAGCATTGATGGCTGGACAATTGGAGAGCCTTAATGGTTGAAGCTTGGAGACTTAGTGGCTGGAGTTTTTTCCTCTAGTGCAAAGCTGGATTAGCACAGTTTTCTTCCCTCATTTACGCGTTGGTAAAAAAAGCGGGTAGTGCTAAATATAGAGTTAATTCTTGTGCTTATGCCCAAATACCCTGACCTATTTTGATCAGCACGACCCATAAGTGTGGAATAAATCCCTTGATCTCATGTTGGCATTGTTGACAATGATTTTCATCCGATGAATTCATTTGGCATCACCCATCACACCGAGACCTTGAGATCATTGGTGCAGTGGGGGTTAGTTGGGCTACCAACTTCTCGAGTTTGTATCTTGGTCATATGATCTTTGTTTGGTGCGTATGATAACTCGTTGGAAACATCTCTTCGAATACTACAATATTTGTAGTATGTGCTTTTCTATGGCCATGGGCTTGCTGTAGACCTCAAAAAACCTTCATCTAGGGGGTAAAAACAACTCTCAAATTTTAGGACCCAAAAAATTGTTAAAATTAGTAGATTGTGCTACAAACAAGGAAAATGATGAAACAGAATGGAGGTCTAGGTGGCATAAGAAGGTGGCCATAGATATCCACCTGGATCACAACCAAGAACCCAAATATAGTCACTAAAATATATAATTATGTAATAAACCTGGGACTTCAAGAAATTATGTGTAAAATTAATTTATGATAGCAAGTTTTGATGTTTTACGAAAATGATTGTACTTTTATGTAGTTTTGTTATATATATATATATAATTTTATAGGAGGTATATTACTTATTTTTAGGAATGGGAGAATTGGAAAAAAATATTTTTGGTTGAATAATTTGGAAGATCATTTCTAATTCCGTGTGTCTTCTTCCTTCCCTTTTTCTACACATATTTATTCCATATCCAATGCCACGTCATCTCAATTTCGGCCTTCCCTAATAAAGATATTCTTGTTTACTTATGGATCATAGAAGTCAAATTCCTAATAAAGGTATTCTTGTTTACTTATCTTCAATATTAATTAATCTACCATGTTTTAAAATGTTGACCTTTCTTATTTAAAATGTTTTAAAAATAGTGAGAAATAAAATGCATCAAGTGTAGATTAGGAAAACATGTAATATAAGTCACAAAATTCGAATTTAAAATTAAATATAAAAATTTAGATATTGGATATTAAAAGTAGACTTCAAGTGATATACAAGGAAATTTATGTGTGATTCACTAAATAAATTCATGTAAACTTGGAAAATGTAAATGCCATCTACAAACATTGAGACCACTAGTGGAGAAAGAGTCCCCCTTGGAATATCCACAATCTCCTATAGAGCTTTCTTGAACACCAAGAGTAATGATATTTGGTTTAGAACATAGTTTTTAATTTATAACCTTTACTTCATGCTCTTATAATTAAAACATGTTAGGTATAAAGGAAATGTTTTAAATCTTACAAAACAATTCAAGGAAAGTAATGAAGAATAATAACATGCGAAACAATAACAATTCAAACATAAAATGTCAAAAAGTTAAAAGTAGCTTACAAGATAAATGCTTATACAAAATTATTGATAGAAATGAAAATGTTATAATCATGATCATAAATGAAAAGCCAAAACTATCTCAAAGTTATTGATAGAAATGAAAATGTTATAATCATGCATTAAGGGAATTTTGAGGTTTAAAATGGGCCTCCAAAGGAAATAATAAAATAATAGCTAAACCAATAAAATAATATTTATGAATTTTCAATTCACTTTTGCATCACAATCCATGTAACCATAGTTAAATTAAATTCAAAAGTTGTACAAAAAAAACTAATAAAAAATTTATATTAATGTGACTATAAATAAGAATGATCTTTTCAAGAAAAAGTCATTATCATTGAACAACTAATGAATTTTTCCTTTGTACTTAAATAACTTAAAATAAAATATAAATATAAATTTAGAAATTCTTAAGTATATTATATGTTATTAATTAAAATTTATATTATTTAAATTGTATAATAACATGTAATTAATATACTATATAAATACAATACAATATAATATAATATAATATAATAAATGTATAGGGATATGCATTGTTTCTTTCAAGAAATATGAAATGACAATAATATATTTTTATTCAAAAAGTGTGAAATGACATTGATTATGAGTACTTTACTCTGACTTTAAAAGTACTTAGAGCACTACCATGGTTAAGCATGAGTTTTTATCCACCATTGAGAATGTGACAAGTAAGTACCTTTAACTCAAGCAATGCCACCTCCACCATTAGGGATGATTTCATCCCCTATAATGTGATTGGTTCTCATAAAGTGAATTTTGATGGTACATTTTCCTTAGGAGGCCAATTTTAGACCTCAAAATTCCCCTAATGATCATAAATGAAAAGCCAAAACTATCTCAAAGTTATTGATAGAAATGAAAATGCTATAATCATGATCATAAATGAAAAGCCAAAACTATCTCAAAGTGTGTAGATCATCTCATCTCCATTGTCTTCATCAACATCATTGTATTGAGTCCTGAAACATTATCACTAATAAAACTCTCCTCCAAAATATCTCTAAACAAAATATTATTCTCATTAATGTGATGTAGAGATATGGTAAATAACTCTAAAATTAATGCTTATGAAGTTGGACTAGATAATTAAAATTAAAAACCTCCCATACTATCTTTAAATTTGTTCTCTTCTCCAAAAACATCATCCAAAACTTAAATTGAAATGACTACTACTCAAATGTGTCAATTTCCTAGCTCCTAAATGGTTTCTTTTCCTACTATGGATGAACTAATTAATGCTCCAACTCCTCGATCAACTAGTGAACTATTTTTTCTACATGAAAATAATGTTAATATTAGTCAAATTATTTTCAGCCGTAGACCTGGTGGGCAGCGAAAAGTATGCTAAAAGACTTCTGATCAAACACCAGTAACGTCATATTCATTTATAATTCCGTGGGTATTCTTCCTTCCCTCTTTCGACACATATTTACTCCCTGCCCAATTCCATGTCACCCCAAATTCTGCATTCCCTGTTCAGAATGACAACGATGGATCAATTGGATTTGTTCATAACCATGGTGTTCATTAACAACTTGAATTCTGTCTCTCTTCTTTCTTCCATGTTTATCATAACACTCATTTACTCCATTTCCAATTCCAACGAAAAACAACAACATTTATTTTTTTCAAATATCACCTAATAATAACGACGACATCTATTTCTTTTCAATTCTAGTTACACTTTTTTTCTTTTAAAACCATCCACAGCTATCAAATTCGAATTTAAATTCCATTCTATACCCCCCAAAAAAAAAATATCAAACTCGACTTTGATTTCTGTTCTATAGAAAAAATAATAATAATAATAATAATAAATGTAAAATAACCCAAAAAAAATAAGAATATATATTTTATAGACTTACAGAGTTTTAAATATACAATTTTTTCAAAATATTTAAAACTTAAATAATAATCGTTATTGTTGTTGGAGATTTCTGAAATAAAAATGTGTAATATGTTTTATATATATTTTACAGAATTCAAGAATATATATTTTACAGAATTTCAAATATATAATTTTTTCAAAATATTTGAAATTTAAATAATAATCATTATTGTCTTAAATAGAACTGTGTAATATTTTTTATCCATACCACTCAAGTTTTGGATAGTCATAATCAAGGCCAAATAATCATTATGTTATAAATAAAAAAACTCGTTATTTTTTTCCTTTGAGAAATATATTCTTGTTTAGTTATCTTCAATATTAATCTACCATGTCTAAGATGTCTAAGATGTTATTGACCACTCTTATTTAAAATGTTCTAAAAATAATGAGAAACAAAATGCATCAAACTCAAACTTAGAGTCAAATACAAAGATTGAGATATTCCATATTAAAAGTAGATTTCAAGTGTTATACAAGGAAATTTATGTGTGAGTCACTAAATAAATCCATGTAAACCTAGAAAATGTAAAGGCCATGTTTGTAAACTTGGAAAAGGTAAATGCCATCTACAAACATTCAGATCACTAGTGGAGAAAGAGTCTCCTTGGGCCTATCCACAATCTCTGCATATCCACAATATCCTAAAGAGACTTCTTGAAGGCCAAGAGCAATCATTTCAGGTTTAGGACTGAATTTTGAATTTATAACCTTTACTTCATGCTCATTTTGTATTATAGTTAAAACATGTTATGTATAAAGGAAATATTTTAAATCTTACAAAAAAATGTAATGAAAGTAATGAAGAATCATAACATGTCAAACGATAAAAATTCAATCCTCAAATGTCAAAAAGTTAAAACGTAGCTTACAAGATAAATGTTTATACAAAATTGTTGATAGAAATGAAAATTTTATGATCATGATCATAAATGTGGTGGATACATGCCTCTGAACTCCATTAAAATGAGGCTCGAAGGCCTATTTATTGTGGAGAAACAATGCAAAACCCTAAACATCAAAAAACCTAACCGTAGGAGATGAAGTGCCAAAACTATGGGTCCCGTTTGGGTAAATTGGTGTTTCAACTGCCCCGGGACATAACTTTGGCATACGATCTCTGTTTGACACACATCATACCTCGTTAGAAATATCTGTCCAACGAGTAAAACTTTTGGTGTGAGAAACATTGATCCATGGACCCATGTTGCTCTAGGTTTTCCCAGAAAATGTTGTTTTGGGCCTCCAAACAGCTTTGAAAGTTCAAGACCTGAAAACATGCTAAAAATAGTAAGCGGTATTGAAACTGAAAAAATGAAAGAATTGATGGTATGGGTCCAAATGGAATAGGAGGGTGGCCACCAATATCAACCTAGATCATTCCTTCCTCCTTAGGAAGTAATGATCCCCATTGCGTTCAGCTCCTCCATGAGAGGCAAATTCTGCTGAACTTGGTATTGGATTTATCCAGGATGTCATGGACATGCTGGGGAATGTGATGGCGGACGTGCTAGATGCGTTCAATAAATTTGGTTTCCTCAGACATTAAATGTGTGGATTCTATCTGTATAACTGCATGAGGTATGACAATATGAGGCAGCAGTGCACCAGAGATCAGATTGATGGATTGCTTGTCATGACAGTGTAGAGGAACCTCTATGGGTGAGCAGAAAATGTCCTCGTATTCCTCCACGAATTTGTCCATATGATGCTACTGTGTAGCGGAGCCTTGTTTCAAGGTTGTGGCCATAATCTTCTTCTTTCCTTGTGGGCGAATGGTAATGAAATTCAATTTTCTGGTTTGGGAAACAATCTTACTATGTTGTTTTGCAGTAGCCAAAGAGATGGTAGGAGGCGGTACTACCTTCGGTATCATGTACAAGTTATTTCCCAAAGTAATAATAACAACACAAGGCCTAGACTCATACACATCATGTCACCTCCAAAAGTATGGTTGGCCCAATAATACATCATCTACAATAAGAGGAGCAACATCACACAATACCTCATCCATGAATGGCTTGATGTTGTATGGAAGGTGGCAATATTGGTGGACGTGGAGATTTATCCCTCGGTGAAGCCACTAGATGGTATACAGCTAAGGGTTTACTATGGTCGGTAGGTTGAGATGCTTCATGACGTATACTGAAATGAGGTTTTTTTGGCTTCCGCTATCGACAAGATATTGCAGCGAAGAACCCTTCACCCACATCTGAGAATGGAAGAGGCGCCCCCCTCCTCTTGACCCTTGGGGTCCTCCCTCTGCAGCTTGGTGGTGGAAACAATGGTACTAGGGTCTGCATAAATGATATTATTCCCTTTTTCATCTCCCTTTCCTGGTTCTACCTCAGGATTAGAACATGCATCTAATTTGGGTGCCTTCAGTTCGACCACCAGCGACTGTTTGGCCCGACACTCGTTTGTGATGTGAGTGGGGCTATTATGAAATTCACGCCACTTCACCGTGTCCTTATTTGGATTTTTGTTGATGTTCTTAGTTGCCCTACTTTGGCTCTGCTCGCTGTTCTATGGTTCGGGGGCGCCTTTCCCTGGATTCAGATTCGCGGATCCAAAGTCTCACTTCTTCTGCTTAAATTTATGCTTGATCTTGGCGGCATAGTGATATGCTATGCCAAGCAAGGTAATGTAGAGGAAATCCATTTCCTCCTGAATGTGTTTGTGAAGGAATTTGTGGTACTTGAGCATAAAATGTCTCTCTGAATATTTAATGCCCAACTTTGTCCACAGGGTATAGAAAAAATTCATCAATTCGTGTACATATCGATCCCTTTATTGCTACAACGTGGTCCATTAGATGTACTTTTCCTTATAGCTCCCCACGAGGTAATATTGTTCCTTGATACCATCACGGAACAAATTCCAAGTGGGTGTGTCCGAGAATAGAGAGAGTTCCCCCTCGTCCTTTTGCTGACAATAGGTTTCCCATGAGTCTTTGACATGGGGGGTGGCTTTGAGTGAAAAAATAATCTTTCCTCGGTTGGAGATATCATGGACCGAGAAATACCCTTCTAGAAAATTCAACAATTTATCTACAACTTTTGCGTCTATGTAGCCTTCAAATATAGGAATGACAAAGTTTGCATGTACCTTGAAGGGAGAGAAACCTCCAGAATGGTTGTTGTATGTAGATGCGCTGTAGGTGGGCAGTTGTTGAAGGATCTGGGCAAAGTTATCCATCATCGCATTCCTCTGTTTCTCAAGGGCCTCCTCAAGAAATATTTTCAGAGGATCTCTTTCTCCCTCATCTTTATTTCCTTCTGACATGGGAGGTTTTGAGGGTTTGCGAGGCTGATATTGCAAGGGTTCAACCAGATCAAGCCCTAACTCCTTATACCGTGATCGCATCAGGGACATGAGAGAAAAACAGAGAAAGAGTAGACCGCTATGATACCACTGATCCAGATTTATGCAGGAATGCAATAAAATACAGAAATAGACATAAACACAGAGATACAGTGGGAATAATACTTCATTTAATTAATATCAAATAGCTGAAATATGTTTACAGACAGAATAGAAATAAACTAGCTACTGCGATGGTAGCTTATCTCGGAGAAGAGATGTGGCGGCTACATGCCTCTGAAATCTGTTACAATGAGGCTCAAAGGTCTATTTATTGTTGAGAAACAATGCAAAACCCTAAACATCAAAAAACCTAACCATAGGAGATGAAGCGTCAAAACTATGGGTCCCGTTTGGGTAAATTAGTGTTTCAACTTCCTGGGGACGTAATTTTGGCATACGATCTCTGTTTGATGCGCATCATACCACGTTAGAAATATCTATCTAAGGAGTACAACTTTTTTTGTGAGAAACATCGATCCATGGACCCATGTTTCTCCCGGTTTTCCCAAAAAACGTCTTTTAGGGCCTCCAAACGGCTCCGGAAGTTCAATACTCAAAAACCTGCTAAACATAGTAAGTGGTTCTGAAACTAAAAAACTGAAAGAAATGATGGTGCAGGTCCAAATGGAATAGGTGGTTGGCCACCAATATCCACCTGGATCATTCCTCCCTCCTTAGGAAGCAATGGTCACCATTGCGTTAATTTCCTCCATGAGAGGAAAATTTTGCTGAACTTGGTATTGGATTTGTCCATGATATCATGGATTTGTTGGAGGACATGTTGGATGCATTCAAAAAATTTGGTGTCCACAGATAGTACATGTGTGGATTATGTCTATGTAATCGCATGAGGTATGGAAATATTAGGCGATGGGTGAGGAAAAATGTCCCTGTATTCCTCCATGACTTTGTCCATATGCTCTTGCTATGAAGAGGAGCCCTGTTTCGAGGCTATGGCCATAATCATATTCTTTCCTTGTGGTCGAATGGTAATGAAAATAAATTTCCTGGTTTGGGAAAAAATGTTACTGCGTTGTTTTGCAGTAGTCAAAGTGATGGCAAGAGGGGCTACTACCTCCGATATTCTGTACAAGTTATTTCCCAAAGTAATAATAAAACCAAGAGGACTAGACTCATACACAACATGTCTCCTCCACAAGTATAGTTGGCCCAATAATACATCAGCAACATCAAGAGGAGCAACATCACACAATACTTCATCCGTGAATGGCTTGATGTTGTACAGAAGGCGAAACTATTGGTGGACGCGGAGATCTCTCCCTAGATGAAGCCACAGGATGGTATATAGCTGCAGGTGTGGTATGGGTGGTAGGCTGAGCCACTTCATGACCTCTTCTGAAATGAGGTTATTTTGGCTTCCACTATTGTTAAGAAATTTTAGTGGAGAACGCTTCACCCACATCTACGAATGGAAGAGGCGCTCCCTCTCCTCTGGACCCTCGAGGTCCTCCCTCTGGAGCTTGGTGGTGGAAACAATGACACTGGGGTCCACATCAATGATCTTCTTCCCTTTATCATCTCCCTTGTCTGGTTCTAGCTCAGGATCAGAACATGCATATTATTTAGGTGCCTTTAGTTCGGCCACCAACGACTGTTTGGCCCAACACTCGTTTGTGTTGTGAGTGGGGCTGTTATAAAATTCACACAACTTCCCTGTGTCCTTATTTCAATTTGTGGTGATGTTCTGAGTCGCCCCGCTTTGGCTCTGCCCCCTGTTCTATGGTTCAGGGGTGCCTTTCCCTGGCTTCGGATTCACGGATCCAAATTATCGCTTCTTTTGCTTAAATTTTTGCTCGATCTTTGCGTCACAATGATATGCCATGCCAGGAGAGGTAATGATGAGGAAATCCATTTCCTCCTGAACATATTTGTGAAGACAACTGCGATACTTGAGCACCAAATGTCTCTCTAAATATTTAATACCCAACCTTGTGCGTAGGGTATGCAACAAATTCATCAGTTTGTGCACATATTGAGCCCTTTCCTACCGCACCATGGTCCATTGGATGTACTTGTCCTTATAGCTTCCCATGGGGTAATATTGTTCCTTGATGCTGTCTCAAAATAGATTCCAAGTGGACGTGGCTGAGAACATAGAGGGTTACCCCTCGTCCTTTTTCTCACAGTAGGTTTCCCACCAGTCTTCGACATGGGGGGCGACTTTGAGGAGTGAAAAAATAATATTTTCTCAGTCAAAGAAATCATGGACCAAGAAATACCGTTATAGAAAATTCAACCATTTATCTACTACGTCTACATCTATTTGGCCTTCAAATATAGGAATGTCAAAGTTTACCTGTACCTTGAAGGGAGTGGCGCTTGTAGAGTGGTTGTTGGATGCAGATGTGTCATAGGTGGGTAGCCGTTGAAGGATTTGGGGAAATTTATCCATCATCATGTTGCTTTGTTTCTCAAGGGCCTCCTCAAGAAATATTTTGATAGGATCTCCTACTCCTTGATCTTTCTTTTCTTCCTCCATGGGAGGTCATCGGGGTTTGCGAGGTGGATCTTGCAAGGGTTCAACAAGATCGAGCCCTAACTCCTTATAGCCTGATAGTGTTGGGGACATGCAAACAAAAATAGAGAAAGAGCAGACCACTCTCATACCACTGATTAGAATTTATGCATGAATGCAATAAAGTATAGAAATATACATAAAAACAGAGATGCAACGGAAATAATACTTCATTTCATTAATATAAAATAATTGAAATATGTTTATAGACAAAATGGAAATAAACTATCTAGGGTGATGGTAGCTTATCTCTGAGAAGAGATGTGGCGGCTACATGCCTCTGAACGCTGTTATAATGAGGCTCGAAGGCCTATTTATTGTTGAGAAAAAATGAAGAACCCTAAACATAAAAAAACCTATTCGTAGGAGATGAAGCGCCAAAAATATGTGTCCCGTTTGGTTAAATTGGTGTTTCAACATCGCGAGGACGCAACTTTGGCATTCGATATCCTTTTGATGTGCATCATACATCATTAGAAAGATATATCCGAGGAGTAAAACTTTTGGTCTGAGCAACATTGATCCATAGACCCATGTTGCTCCCAAATTTCTAAAAAATGTCGTTTAGGGCCTCTTAACTGCTCCGGGAGTTGAGGACCTGAAAACCTACGAAAAACAGTAAGTGGTGTTGAAACTAAAAAACAAATAAATGATGGTGCGGGTCCAACCGGAATAGGTGGGTGGCCACCAATATCCACCTGGACCATTCCTCCCTCCTTAGGAAGCAATGGTCCCCATTGCGTTAAGTTCCTCTATGAGAGGCAAATTCTACTGAACTTGGTATTGGATTTTTCCAAGATGTCGTGGACCTTCTAGCAGACGTGCTAGATGCGTTCATTAAATTTGGCTTCCTCAAACAGTAAATGTGTGTATTATGTCTGTGTAATTGCATGAGGTATGGAAATATCAGGCTATGGTGCACCAAGGGTCAGATCGATGGAGTGCTTGTCCTGACAGTGTAGAGGAACCTTTGTGGGTGAGGAGAAAATGTCTTCGTATTCGTCCATGACTTTGTCCATATGTTGTTGCTGCGCAGGGGAGCCCTGTTTCAAGTTTGTGGCCACAATCTTCTTCTTTCCTTGTGGGAAAATGGTAATGAAATTAAATTTCCTATTTTGGGAAACAATCTTACTGCATTGTTTTGCAGTAGTCAAAGAGATGGCAGGAGGCGGTACTATCTTCGGTATCTTGTACAAGTTATTTACCATTGTAATAATAACAACACGAAGCCTAGAATCATACACATCATTTCGCCTCCACAAGTATTGTTGGCCAAATAATACATCAGCTACATCAAGAGGAGAAACATCACACAATACCTCATCTGTGAATGGCTTGATACTATATGGAAGGTGACACTACTGGTGGACGCGGAGATCTCTCCCTGGGTGAAGCCACCCAATGGTATATGATGGCAGGTGCGCTATGGTCAGTAGGTTGAGCCGATTCATGACCTCTTCTGAAATGAGGTTCTTTTGGCTTCCGCTATCGATAACAAATTGCAGTGGAGAACCCTTCACCCACATCTGTGAATGGAAGAGGTGCTCCCCCTCCTCTGGACCCTCAGGGTCCTTCGTCTGGAGCTTGGTGGTGACAAAAATAGCACTACGGTCCGCATCAATGATCTTCTTCCCTTTGTCATCTCCCTTGTTTGGTTCTACCTCAGGATCAGAACATGCATCTGATTCGGGTGCCTTCAATTCAGCCACCAACGATGGTTTAGCCCGATACTCACTTGTGCTGTGAGTGGGCTTGTTATGAAATTAAAACCACTTCCCCATGTCCTTCTTTGGATTTTTGGTGGTGCTCTGAGTCATATTACTTTGTCTCTTCCCCCTATTCTGTGGTTCTTGGGGAACCTTTCCTTGTCTTCGAATTTGTGGATCCAAAGTCTTGCTTCTTCTGCTTAAAATTTTGCTCGATCTTGGCGGCATAACCATATGCCATGCCAAGCGAGGTAATTTTGAGGAACTCCATTTCCTCCTGAACGTGTCTGTGAAGACAAATATGGTACTCGAGCACCAAATGTATCTCTGAATCTTTAATACCTAACTTTTTGCATAGTGTATGGAAACAATTCATCAATTCATGCACATCTTGATCCCTTTCCTGCCGCAACGTGGTCCATTGGTTGTACTTGTCCTCATAGCTACCCATAGGGTAATATTGTTCCTTGATGCCATCTCAGAATGAATTCCAAGTGGGTGTGGCCGAGAAAAGAGAGGGTTCCCCCTCGTCCTTTTTCTCATAGTAGATTTCCCACCAATATTTGACATGGGGGGCGGCTTTGAGGAGTGAAAAAATAATCTTTTCTTGGTTGGAGAAATCATGGACCGAGAAATACCCTTCTAGAAAATTCAACCATTTATCTATGGTGTCTGCATCTATTTGGCCTTCAAATATAGGAATGTCAAATTTTACCTATACCTTGAAGGGAGTGGCACCTCCAGAGCGGCTGTTGGATGCAGATGCACCATAGGTGGGCATCCATTGAAGGATCTGGGCAAATTTATCCATCATCACATTCCTCTGTTTCTCAAGGGCCTCCTTGAGCAATATTTTGATAGGATCTCATGCTCCCTTTTATTTATTTTCTTCCGCCTTGGGAGGTCATAAGGGTTTGCGAGGTTGATCTTGCAAGGGTTCAGCCAGTTCGAGCCCTAACTCCTTATACCCTGAGCACATTGGGGACATGCAAAGAAAAATAGAGAAAGAGCACACCGCTCTCATACCACTGATCTGGATTTATGTAGGAATGAAATAAAATATAGAAATAGACATAAACACAGATATGCAATAGAAATAATACTTCATTTCATTAATATCAAATAACTAAAATATGTTTATAGACAGAATGGAAATAAACTAGGTAATGCGATGGTAGCTTATCTCTGAGAAGAGATGTGGTGGATAAATGCCTTTGAACTCTATTAAAATGAGGCAAGAAGGCCTATTTATTGTTGAGAAATAATGCAAAACCCTAAACATAAAAAAACCTAACTTTAGGAGATGAAGCACCAAGACTATGGGTCCCGTTTAGGTAAATTGGTGCTTCAACTTCACGGGGACATAAATTTGGCATACGATCTCCTTTGATGCACATCATACCTCGTTATAAAGATATATCTGAGGAGTAAAACTTTTGGTGTGAGAAACATTAGTCCATGGACCCATGTTGGTCAGGGTTTTCCCAAAAAACTTCGTTTAGGGCCTCAAAACAACTCTAGAATTTCAGGACTCAAAAAAATTGCTAAAAATAGTAAGTTGTGCTGCAACTGAAAAACTGAAAGAACTGATGGTGGCATTTCAAATGGAATAGGTTAGTGACTTCCAATATCCATCTCGGTCATTAGGGCCTCCAAACGGCTTCGAAAGTTTACGACACGAAAACCTGCTAAAAATAGTAAATGGTTTTGAAACTAAAAAACTGAAAGAACTGGTGGTGCGGGTCCAAATGGAATAGGTGGGTGGCCACCAATATCCACCTCGATCAATTTCTAGGTTTCTATTTTCTAAATATACTCAAACTCAATCAATTTTTAAGAAATAATTTGGCCATTTTTGTTGTTTGATATATATTTACTTTGACCCAACCTATTTTACCAATCTCATGAACAGATAGATAAATACAATGTGTGGCACAATTTGTCTAGAATAACATAGGGAAATGTCCCATCAAAAACTCACCAATACAAACACAATTGGATGCATTATCAGTGAAAGCTTGGACTGCATTGTCCTCTCCTGTGGGTAAAATGGCGTGCCTCAATACCTTGAATAAATATTTAACATAATTTGTTTTTTTCATATAGTCAATGGTAGATAAATGAATCACTCCCTAAGGAAAATAAGAAAGTTTGTTCACAAGAGGTCTAAACTAGTGATTGGTCTAACCATTACTAACTAGAGTGCATCCAAAAATGGCCTATGAATCCCTTATTGGTTTAACTCTTTTAGGTATTCTATATTTGCTCTCTTCAACTCTTTTGGTCCTAATACTTTCATAGCTTGGAAGAACATGTAATATTCCATTTTTCCAATGTGGTCAAGATAGACCTTTAACATTGGCTTGACCTCTAGCATTGGCGGCCTCCATGTTAGAAGAATGGTATTTTCTCATGGTATTTATAGTGGTGTTTTCCCATAGTATTAACTCATGGTATTTACCTTCCTTTTTTAGAGAAAACTAATAAAATAGAGACTTCTATAGACTCCATGAATATTACAAAAGGGGAAATAAGCAAGGCATTTGGATAATCATGGATCTTTCTATCTCATTGTGTATTTTTCGAGAACTTCGCATGCCCAACTCCATCTTGATTCCAGGGTGAAAAACCCACGATGAAATTTGTTTGGTGGATCCATCTAGGGTTCACAAGCATGCTTCCGTATTTTAGCTTAGTCATTTAATGAAGAATCATAACATGTCAAACTAGAACAATTCAATCATAAAATGTCAAAAAAATAAAACATAGCTTACAAGATAAATGCTTATACAAAATTGCTGATAGAAATGAAAATGTTGTCATGATCATAAATGAAAGGCCAAAACTATCTCAAGGTGTGTAGGTTATCTCATGGCCATTGTCATCATCAACATCATTGTATTGAGTCACGAGGAATTATCACTAATAAGACTCTCCTCTATAATATCTCTAAGTAAGATATCATTCTCGTTGATGTGATGTGTAGATGTGGAAAATAACTATAAAATTGTTTCTTGTGAAGTTGGACTATATGCATTAAAAATAGGAGGAACCTCTCATACAATATTTGAAGTTGTTCTCTTCTCCTCCAAATATTTCATCCACAATTGTAAATTTTAATGACTTCTAGCCAAATATGTCAATTTCCTAGCTCATAAATGGTTTCTTTTCTTGCTATGGATGAACTAATGAATGCTCCAACTACTCACATGATAATTAACTAGTGACCTATTTTTTCAGAATGAAAATAATATTAATACTAGTACAATAATTTACATGTAATAATTTGCAAATGTACTTAAAAGGTATAAATTATTGTGATTCCTTACATACTTGACTCAACACCCAAATTTCAGACATTTAGAATTGAGGAGTCTCATATCCATGGTGAAACCGACATTGAGCAGGGGTGAATTTCAAATGGTGCACATCTCGTATCGCCCTAGTTGTAGTGAAAGCATGGTTAATCCATTGCCTATACGATATTGATTGTATTCGTATCTAATATTTTATCTGAGTAATTAGGATACATCATCTCTATACAATTATAAAATTCCTTCACGATGTCTCTAGCTTTAGGAACATGAAAGTAATTAGGTGCTAAGAAATGCCCTGTAGCATGTAATGGCCTATGCAACATACACCACCTTTTGTCAACAATGTCCCATATAAGTTGAGATGTTAAACTATAACTATTACATATCAATGATATGTTTTCTCTTACTCTCCCCATGCCCTCATATAAAAAACCCATGCATGCAACATTGGAATCTACCATCCTCAATATTTGTACTATAGGCTCACAAATAGAAATTCTTTTTTCTACACGTGACAAAAATATTTCTTTGAACATTTCTTACTCTACTAGTTTACCACCTTCTGACCTTGATAAAGGATATTTCACCCACTCATAATTACATACAAATGATATTAATGCATATTTTTGTTCTACCATCCTTTTCAGTGTAATGAAATGGGTGGAAAACCTAGTGCCATCGAGTCTCGGTGGATTTCTAATTTTCTATTTTCTAAATATATTCAAACCCAATCAATGCTTAAGAATGAATTTGACCATTTTTCTTGTTTAAGATATACTTAATTCGACCCAACATATTTTACCAATGTCATGAAGGGATAGATAAAGACAATGTGTTGTAAAATTTTCCTAAAAACAATTAGGTAAACGTCCCATCAATAACTCACCGATACAAACACAATTGGATGCATTATCAGTGACAACTTGGACTACATTGTCCTCTCCTATGGGTAAGATGGTGTGCCTCAAGATCTTGAATAAATATTTAACATAATTTGTTTTGTTCATATAGTAAATGTTAGACAAATGAATCACTCCCTAAGGAAAACAAGAAAGTGTTTTCACAAGAGGTCTAAACTAGTGATTAGTCTAACCATCACTAACTAGATTGCATCCAAAAATGGGCTATGAATCCCTGATTGGTTTAACTCTTTTCTCTATACTATATTTTCTCTTTTCAACTCTTCTGGTCATCATACTTTCATAGCTTGGAAGAACATGTAATATTCCGTTTTTCTGATGTGTTCAAGATAGACCTCTAATATTGGCTTGGCCTCTAGCACTAGTGTCCGCCAGGTTACAAAAATAGTATTTTCTCATGTTATTTATAGTGGTGTTTGCCCATAGTATTTACTCATGGTACTTACCTTCCATTTTTAGAGAAAAATAATAAAATAAAGACTTCTGTAGATTCCATCAAGCTTATAAAATGGGAGAGAAGCAAGGCATTTGGATCATCCTTGATCATTATATGTTATTGTGTATTTTTCAAGAACTTGGCGTGCCCATTTCCATCTTGATCCTAGGATGAAAAACCCGCGATGAAATTTGTTTGGTGGATTCATCTAGGGTTCAGAAGTGTGCTTCAGTATTTTAGCTTAGTCATTTCATGAGAAACCATTCATTCCATTGGCAGGGGCTTCATTATTATTTTTATTGGGGCGAAAACGCGAAGTTGGGAAACACTTTTTGGCATGAGATAGAATTCGGGAGAAATTTTTAACTTCTCGGCCGAGAAAAAAAGTCAACTAAATTTCTCGGCCGAGAGTTTTCAAAACTCTCGTCCGAGAGATTTAAATATTTCGGTATTTTCTCAGATGAGATTTTTGAAAACTCTCGGCCGAGAGTTGTGGTCACAAAATTCTCGGCCGCAAACTCTCGGCCGAGAGTTTTTAACATTCAAAAACTCTCTGCCGAGAGTTTTTCCAACTCTCGGCCGAGAGTTTTATTTCGCAAACTCTTGGCCGCAAACTCTCGGCCGAGAGTTTTCCCGCGTTAAATTGGTTTAAATTTCTCGATCGAGAGTTTTAAAAATTTCTTGGCCGAGAGTTTTTCTCGGCCGAGAGTTTCTGGTCAACGAAAAACTCAGAAAACTCTGCAGTTTTGAGAAACCTGCAACTTTGGAGGGACAGAACACCTACAAAAACAAAATCTTATATGTCGGACCAAGTACCATTAGATTCGTCTCTAAATCTAGTTTTTGATGATGTGAGATTTATGGAGTTTCATTAAAAAATTCAATTTTTTATTAATTTTTTACTAAACTGTGTCATTGTGGAATTTCATTGTTCGAAAAATTGCACTGAATGAAAATTCAATAACTTTCAAATGAGGACACCAAAAAATTCAAAAAAATCATAGTGCACTTCCTCTCCCTATCTACTTCAAAAGGGTACTCTCATTTTTCTTATTGACGGTCACATTGAAAAGAAAATCAAAGGATAATAAAATGTACTGAAACATCACTGTTTTTTTGTCTTCGTCCATTTCAAAAAATAATAAAAAATAGTGATTTGATCCGAAAATTACCAAACAATAGTCTGTGCACTAGTGCAATATATGTAGATTATGATGCTATGGTTTTTTTCCAAAAAATGAATAACCTTCCCTAAAACAAGTTAAGGATAATAAAGTGACTATTTATGTTTGCCTGAAAATTTCAAGTATATGCAGTTAGTAAACAACAAATTTACCCCTCTATATGTCAATATTCTTTTAAAAAAAAAATATCGGTATGGAGGTAAGACAATTCTCTACAATTCTTGTTTTTATGTCAAACCATAATTTGCGATAAAAATATGAGTTTAGTGGAGTTGAAGTTGAAAAACATAGAAAATTACAATTTTCAACGTCAAAAAAGGGCAAAAAGTGTTTCCCAACTTCACATTTTCACCCATTGGTATGTATCATTTCTCTAATTATTAATAGAAATAAGTGGTTTCAATTTTTAAATTTTTTTATGTTTTGTGTTTCATTTCGGTATCTAGTGAAATTGTCATATTTTCTTAACAATAATTTAAAGCTGAACATTATAGCATTCTATATATCTTCATACGTTTCCTGTTTGAGATCTTATAGTGATCTCAAAGTTGTGCATCCTTCTAGCCTAAGAGTTTTATTGATAAATTACAAATTATTTACAAGATTGTTTAGGGGTTTCATGTAGGGAACTTTGGTGAGATTTATTCTCACCCTAGCTGCAATTCCCATCTTAAGAGTCCATCATAAGAGGTATTCAGTATCACCCTATTTAGTTTTATTTTTCAATTGATTGAAAGAGGAAGTTTATGCATTGGTTCACACATTATTATTTTATTGCAAAAGAAGGAGAAAACATTACTTTTTCCAAATGATTTATTGAAGGGTTATATATTCGAAAGGAGCCCCAAAAAAAATAAAAAATCTTGGGTTGTAGACAAATATTTAATTTGGATGCATTATCTTATGTTTTATGCGAACAAGGAGTATTATTGTAAAGGACCATGAAAATATCTCATTATTGAAGAGGTCGTAAAAGGCCAAAATATTTCAACCAAAGGATTAATTGCAAAGTTGAGTGAATTAGGGCCAAGCTTCCATGTTAATTGCAAGGTTGACTGAATTAGGGCCAAGCTTCCATGTTAGTGGCAGTCGATTCTCGTTCTTTGCAAGGTCCCAAATTTTGTAGGAAGCTTGATTCTTCATTGTCGGTCTCACTATTGTCATAAATTGTTGACGGTGGGTACCGTGAGAGTGTAGGGGATACGTTTAAGAGTCGAACCACATGAACATGGACCAATGAGGCCCGATTTAGGCAATGTGGCGTTTGTAAGGAAGGGGATAGTATCTCCACGTTCATGGTTTGATTAAATGGATTGAAATTTCCCCCAAGCAGTCTCAAATTTTTTTTGCAGGATTTTGTCAAGCACACTTTGATGGTGTTGTCTTGATAAAATGTACATTCTTTCCACTGCCTATTATTCAGTCCGTTTCTATGTTTTTTTTAATTTTCTAATAGTGCTTGTGATTTCTCTAGCGTGAATATATTATTGTCACTGGTTCAACCAATTGGATATTTGCAGGACAATGAAGTCAAAGACGAGTATTTTTTCTTATGGTGGGTCAATTCCTTGTATTCGCGTTGTCCAAATCGAACATTGACCAACGACAAGATTGAATTGCAGGTGAATTCTGTTGTTGTGGAAGCATCGTTATTGTAGGGAATTTTTTGTAGTCAAGAAGCCATACCACAAAATCATCCCATAGTTGTTTCATGGACATGTAGGTATTGGAGGCCTGACAAGAATTGAAACACTGAAAATGAATTGGAGCAGAGAGTTGCTCTTCTCAAGATTACGAAATGGTTAAATAGATTACATTGGAAACATCGGCAATAAATAACTCGAGATAAACTCGACTAAAATGAACTGACTTAAACTAAACCGGGACACTTGGACAAACGGATTTGACACCTAGCAGGTGGTTGAGATTACGTTCTTTAACACTCCCCTTTAATATCAACCACAAAAAAATTAATTAAGATACCTGCTGGTCTATGTCTCAGCGAGGTTTACAAAAAAAATTGACTTCAACTAGATTTAGTTTTCTTCTTCTCTTCTTCCATATTCTGTAGCCTCTAAATTGTTTCACACTTTTCGCTTTGTTGTATTTTTTAAAGCTCGGTTTGTTGGTTTGCTGGTGCAGGTCTTTTACTGTTCTTAATTGTCTAAGCATGTCCTGGACTTCTTCAGAAAATGACTTGAATGTGGGCTGCTGCCACATATTGTCTTCTGTTATGCGCTGATCATCATCAATCTGTTGCAACATAGGATTAGAATAAAATCTTATCTCTTCAAAACTCCAACGCATGAAAATTTCATTGACATGTTCATCATGCATGTCGTCTTCAACATTCATATCTACATATTCTGTGTAGATCTCATCCAGACATGGTGTTGCAAGCCATGTTTCAATAAACTTTAGCTCTTTTTCATAATCAATCTGTATACCTGCACACTTGAAATCAATGTTAGAATAAAAATTATTTTCAGAACAACATTGGTTCTGGTCTTTTTGCTCTGTAATGAGAGCTTTCTGCTGTTGCCCTTCCTTATCTGCTTCTTCATCTTCTTTCCCTTTGCAGACTTCATCTTTTTCTTTTGTCTCTTCTTCTTTCTCTGTTTTTTCTTTCTCTTGCAAACTTCTTTCTTTGTTTCTGTCTCTGCTACTTTTTTTGTTTCTTCCTTCTGCCCTGTCTCTGTCTTTTTCTCTGCCTCTTCTTCACTGACCTGTGCTGCTGCAAACAAGTTGTCTTCCACTAACTGAAGTGGGGTAATCTCACCAAATAACATCATGTCGATATCATATTTTTGTTGCATCATCTGCAACCAATCATCATTAGCAAAAATTTCATTATCAAAGTTTACATCAGCCATATCAATCATTGGATTTACCATTTCATCAGCAAGCTCTGTTGCTGGTATGATTAAAACTTCGTCAGCAATCTCTGTTGCTGGAATCTCTTCATCCACTTGTGGCTGTGCACAGTGGGATTCACGAGCATCTTCATGCTTCTTTTCTGCTTCTTCTGACTCTTTATCTGGCTGTTGATCTGCTGCTACAGATCCACTTTCATCTTCATCTTCAAAGCTCCCCTTTGCTTCAATGCTCCCCCTTGTACCAAAACATCTCTCAAGGGTATCCCATGCCTCCTTGGCTGTCTTGGCTTCTGAAATCAAGGGAAGTATACTTTCATCAACTGATTCTTTTATGCATCTTAATGCATAGGCGTCTTTTTGCCTCTTGATTTCCAGATCTAGAAAGATCTCGAACATAATTTGCTTTTGCTTTAGCCTCTTGGCTTTTCCCATGATCTCGTTGTCTGACTTCCACAAACAAACGAGTTTACATATTCATCAATACCTTGCTTCTTCAAAAAAATTTGCTGCTCTTGAATGAGTCTTATGCAACTTCACTTCTCCAAAAATTTTGCTGCTCTTGAACGAGTCTTATGCAAGTTCACTTTTCCTTCTGACCAAAAATCTTCCTCAAAAAATTTCTTGTAAACTTTCACTTTCATCTCACATCACAGCTTTAAGTTTTTTTTGTTTTTAAAAAAAAAACTCCAAAAAAAACATTTACACATGCTCTTAAAAAAAATCCTTTTCACATTTTGTGTTTTTTTTTTATAGAAAAAAAAAAACTAAAAAAAAACTTTCCCTTAACACTTCGAATAAAACATTTTAAAACTCCTTCACAATCACTTCATAAAACCTTTGATCCAATTTCAAGTTTTTTTTTTATATAAAAAAAACTTTAATAAAAAAAACTTCATTATAAAAGGGCTTTTACTTTTCAAAGTCAATAGCTCAAGACGTTGAATGCCTTTCACCTTTTTTAAAAATCGATAATTAAAAAACTTTTTGAAAAGATGATTCGCATCGATTTTGAATGGTGGATCCTTTAATAAAATCTTGATATAAAACCTTTAATTTCACGTTTAATACCTTTACGCATGCGTTTGACCTTTCATGCGTTATCTTTTTTGTTGCTGGCAGAGTGGCGTGGTCCCGATTGAAACAGTCGCGCCTCTATCAAAAAACAATTATTTATGCTTGCGCAGTGGCGCGGTCCCGACTGTATGCAGTCGCGCCTTTCTGGAAAACGGTGCGAGGCACGAAAATGGCGCGGGTATGGCGTGTATTCCAGCGCCAATCAACTCACAGTCGCGCCAATTGACTGCTCTTCTCTTCTGCTCTTTCGTGGCTCTGCTGCTGCTCTCCACGGAGGCTTATGCAACTCGGCTCCGATACCATGACAAGAATTGAAACACTGAAAATGAATTGGAGCAGAGAGTTTCTCTTCTCAAGATTACGAAATGGTTAAATAGATTACATTGGAAACATCGGCAATAAATAACTCGAGATAAACTCGACTAAACTGAACTGACTTAAACTAAACCGGGACACTTGGACAAACGGATTTGACACCTAGCAGGTGGTTGAGATTACGTTCTTTAACAAGGCCGAGGGTCCAGTCAAGCCAATCACACAGCCATGAGGGAGGAGCTGACATTTGGAAGGTTGCTAAAGCCGATAGGTAGAAATCTAAAATTGTGGGGCCACTGTGCAGGCATTTGTTGATTGATCCAACACTCCAAGACCATGGAGCATCGCACAAAGTGCCCATAGGTGTTGATAGTATAGCCATGCGCATTCGCACCAGGTCATATATTTGGTCGATCATACTATGCAACAACCGTCATGTAGGAATCAAGGCCGAGAAGCTATACATCTAGAGTGAAAAAAATTCCAGGGCGAGGTTGTTGTTCTAACACTGGAACTAGGCGACCATTCCAATGATTGAGACATTGAACCATGTGCAGGGCCTTCAATGACATAGGCATTGGAACGAGCATTGCACCAATTGAGATGAGGAACCAATACGTTGGGCGCTAGATACCATGCAAAACTCATATATATATATATATATATATATATATATATATATATATTCCAAGTTTTCCTTTAGGGGTATTCTATTTGTGGTTTTTTTAATTTGTTGGGAAAATATCTTACCTACCATATATCCCAGTATTCTTGCATATTTTCCCATTTCGGTTTTGTACAATATCTAGTATGTGAGATGAATTGTCTCTAGAAAATGCCAAGAAACTTCTTGATGAATTAGAGAAACTATGGGATTCTTTAGGTAGGGATACTTCCACAGACCAAATAAAAAGTAAGGGCAGCAAACCTTTCTCGAAAAGAGTCCGTGTCATACTGCAAGAGAAGCATCCATGGGAAGGATAGGGAAGAGGGACTAAGCTCTTCATAACTGGATCCGATTTGCAACAAACAAAGTCAATAATAGTCCTTCATAAGTTGGAGGAATTAGAAACCTGTTTATGCCAGGTGGAATAACCAGAATGGAAGAAACTCAATTGGTCTCTCAAGTCATCCATGCTTACTTTGATACAACCTAAAGTCTTCTAATATCATTGTGAAGAGGTTAGATTCATAGTCACCTCCTATCTCAACAATCATAGATTTAACATCACCACTACCACCTTAAAATAAGGATATCATGAAGGAAGCATTATAGTTGATAGTAGAAACCATTCAAGGGTTAGACAATATCATGCTTGCTACCTTTAAGAAGACGTGAATTTTTTTTGAATTCATGGAAAAATTGAGCTTTGGAACATTCATGTTGAATCTGGAATGTGATAACTTAATCTCTCAGATGCTCTAGTAATTTTTCACCAGGATTACAAAATCTCATCGAGACAACATCTAAAAAAGCATGAAAAATATTGTGTTCCTATTCTTAGGTGGAGATGTTGAGATCTTCAAAACACTAAGATCCAAATTCTTGTCCATTTGGAGAAATAAAATTAGTGTATCACCAACTTCCTGTGAATTAGTTGAGAGGTTGGTCAAGTAGAACATAGAACTTCTTAGAAGGGAGGTGAAAAGGATTGACAGAGAAAGCAAGATTAAAGGGAGTAAAACTAGCAACAAGAATGAGCTAAGATAAAAACAAATTATACTTTATCGACAAGGGACCTTGGGAATCTAACCATTGATGCCTAGGTAAGACAAGGGAGACAACAAGGGAAGAATAGGATGAGATTCCTTCTGATAATTTGGATTCTTCTATAGTTGGGTCCATTTATTTTCACAAAAGCACACATGAAGAATCTGAGTAGTCAAATCTAGATGGTGAGCAATAAAATGATGTTATTCAAAGAGACTTGTAGGATAAGCCGATAACAATCAGCCAACATGAAAAGCACTTAGAAGTGCATGGAGAATGAAAGGAGGAAATTATTCTTAATGGAATTAATGAGGTCAAATCTTGTACAACTAAGTCTATATATTTCAATGGGAACCTTCACGAAGAATATGAGAAAACAAGTATACCAGTGCATCCATATTTGACAACCGAAGAGGATGAAAAATAGATTGTCTCCACAGGTTGAGAAGTCTAGCGAGAATACATTCAGGGAGACTTGAGTGAGGATCCCGTAGTAGTGAACCAACAGGGTGAGCATGAACATGACTGGGAGAATGAAAAACATAGTGTGTAGGATGATCCATTTACAAGGAGACGATCAAAGGCTTAAGTTGGAGCTATGATAATTGATAATCTGGTGCAAACAAGTATAGAGTCATTCAGTAGAGCACCAACATTTCTAGGAGAGGACTCATAGGAAAATATTAACAAATTTAAGACAAATATTATGATGTTGAACCAAAGAATGTGAATAGTTCAAGGCACTGTCTTACAGGATAATATGAAAATTGAGGAGCTCATAGGGGTATGTCCTGAGTTAGTGGACAAGTTCTCTAATGTTGAGGAAAGCCTCAAATCACTCAAAAGAAAGCAAGAGTATTATACTTGGGAATCACAAAAAAGTCATCTTCAGGGATACATAAATAGAGCTTACAACTCTATCAACACACCTCCATGCATTGGAGGAAAAGGGAAACATTTTTCCAATTGGATCTTATGGAAGCCCTCCATATGGGTTTTTAAGTCAGCCAATATCGAGCAAAAATTTGACAACTTAGGAGTATCCAAATTAAAATCATAGTAGTGAAACATCAACATGGTGGGATTTTTCCTCGTATGAGTATGTACATATAGGAGATTATGATCTAGTACCTAGTTGATGAGATAATTAATGGGAGGAATTTATTATCCACGGACATAATATACTTAGAGCCATGAAGAATTAGCTATGAATTTGGGTTATGGTATCATTAAGATCCATGAGGAACTGTTGATGGAAAGTGGAGTCAACAATTTGAATGGGATCTAGGGGGTAGTTCACATGCTAGTGGATCTATTGATGGGTAGTGGACTCAGAGGTTGATCTGGGATACAAGAATCAGGATATCTATCCTTGGTTGGGTAATACAATGGCATATTGTGATGATTCAGTGGTTCATATGGGACCCTGATATTGGTACTGACCGACATTGGACTTCCATACTAGTATATAGTTGTGAATTGCTTGAGGGCAAGCAATCTCAGGGAAAGAGGATTTGTAATATTCCCTTTTTCTGATGTGGTCAAGATGGACCTCTAGTGTTGGTGGCACATAGGTTACAAGAATGGTATTTCCCTTTGGTATTTACAGTGGTGTTTTCCCATGTTATTTACCCTCCTTTTTTAGAGAAAAATAATTAAATAAATACTTTTGGAGAGTCCATCAATCCTATAAAAGGGGAAAGGAGCAAAGAATTGGATCATCCTCGATTTTTCTATCTTATTTTGTATTTGTTGAGAACTTAGCATGACATGTTTAACGTTCATCCTGGGAAGAAAACCACGTGGTTAAATTTGTTTGGTGGATCCATTTAGGGTTTAAAAGTGTGCTTCGGTATTTTAGCTTAGTCATTTGATGAGCATCCATTCATACAATTGATAAGGGCTTCAACATTATTTGTATTGGAATGTATTGTTTCTCTAATTACTAATAGAAATAAGTGGTTTCAATATTTGTATTATTTTATGTTATGTGTCACATTCCTATATCTGGTGAAATTGTCATATTTTCTTAACAATAATTTAAAACAAAACATTATAGTATTCTATATCTCTTCATATTTTACATTTTTATGATATTACTGAACAAATGAGGGAATAAAATGGCCAACCATTTTGAAGATATCGTGAAATAATTAGTTTTTGATAGTGTTGAAAGAGATATCACAACTAAAGAAAAAATCGTAAACTACATCATCTACCTCATTTCGTTCCAATGGCTTCCAAGATTTCTTCAATGTTTGTTGTACTCAATCAACAACTGGTAAAATACGTTCTATTTTTTATCCATATGGCATAGAATATGTTGTAGGTTATGAAACCATCTCCAAAAATAAAATAAAAGAGAGATCAATGTCTTGGACGTCAGCGACTTCGAGGGGGAAACCTCCTTTACATTACATAAATGAACAATTCTTGGACGATACAAAAAGAAAACCTTCTTTCTATATATAGGAGTCCAATGGGTCACAATATAATCTAGACAACATAACAATAGGAACGTAAGGGCACAACGATAACAATAGTGGGCTTATATCAGGCACAATAATAACAATATGGGGACTACATGGGAAAAACAATAAAAATAAGGGGATACACTAGTATTATAGGGACCTAACATTGCATATGCCATAAATGATGGAAATGAAATTGGTGTTGAATTAATAACATTTTCTCTTCCCATGACTATATCTTGTGTTTTTTTTCCACTTACTTCTTGGACTACCTTTCCTTGCTTATGAGAATTGATTTTTTCACTCCAAATTTTCTTCACACCTTGAATAATTTTAATACATGTTGCCACTGATGTCCAACAAGTATTATTACATAACTTGTAATAATATTTTTCATCCACTTTCATTTTAGGATATTTCCAAGTTGAAAATAATGGAGAATATGTATTATTGGAGAGAGTTTGTTCCTCAGTTCTATGTGTGTCCTAGATTATGGTTAGTCCCTAATTTCTAGGAGTCATTTGTAATCTCCCTAAAATGATGAAAATTATATATTCGTGATATGATGATTAATTGAATATAACATTCTCCTTGAGCATTATCCAAGCACAAAATTCTCACCTGTGAGCTGCTAGTTTCAATATATAAGTTTCATCTTCCATTTTTAACACAATATCAGAGATGGTGAGCCCTGGTGGCTAAAGTGAGCACCTAGTGCCGGAATTGGGCCCTAGTGGTTGGAGAGCCCTAGTGGAAGTGCAAAGCCTTTATGACTGATTTGAAAGCCTTAGTGGATGAATTGTGAGCCTTAGTGGAAGTGCAAAGCCTCGGTGGCAAGAGAGCCTTAGTGGCTACAGTGAAGCATTGATGGCTGGACAATTGGAGAGCCTTAATGGTTGAAGCTTGGAGAATTAGTGGCTGGAGTTTTTTCCTCTCGTGCAGAGCTAGAGTAACACAGTTTTCTTCCCTCATTTATGTGTTGGTAAAAAAAGGGGGCAATGCTAAATATAGAGTTTATTCTTGTGCTTATGCCCAAATACCCTGACCTATTCTGATCAGCGCGACCCATAAGCATGGAATAAATCCCTTGATCTCGTGTTGGTGCTGTTGACAATGATTTTTGTCCAATGAATTCATTTGGCATCACCCATCACACCGAGACCTTGAGATCGTTGGTGCAGTGAGGGTTAGCTGGGCTACCAACTTCTCGAGGTTGTAACTTGGTCATATGATCTTTGTTTTGTGCGTATGATAACTCATTCTACAACTACAATATTTGCAGTATGTGCTTTTCTATGGCCATGGGCTTGTTGTAGACCTCAAAATACCTTCATCTAGGGGGTAAAAACAATTCTAAAATTTTAGGACTCGAAAAATTGTTAAAATTAGTAGATTGTGCTACAAACAAGGAAACTGATGAAACCGAATGGAGGTCTAGGTGGCATAAGAAGGTGGCCATAGATATCCACCTGGATCACAACCAAGCACCCAAATATACTCACTAAAATATATAATTATGTAATAAACCTGGCACTTTAAGAAATTATGTGTAAAATTAATTTATGAGGGCAAGTTTTGATGTTTTACGAAAATTATTGTAATTTTATGTTTTGTTATATATATATATATATATATATATATATATATACACACACACACACACACACACACACACATATATATATATATATATATAATTTTATAGGAGGTATATTACTTATTTTGAGGAATGGGAGAATTGGAAAAAATTATTTTTGGTTGAATAATTTGGAAGATCATAAAGCCCTCCCATGTATTGTTTCTTGGGAATATGGATCACATGAAATGAAATATATTTTTTTAGTAGAAGTAGAATTCTTCCACCCACACACACAATTGTTTAGAAGAGCCTTGGAACATCTAGTCCTTAAATGGTGCACAATTCATATGTATGGGGTTATTTTGATAGTGCTAACTAAGGAAATATAGGTCCATGAGGTGTTGGAGGTGTCTTGTTTATGCCTAATTTATTAAAATTTCATTTGGTATATTCCTAGATTCTAGATCTAATAGTTGTATTAAAATACATGTAGTTTCAAGGCATGTGAAATTGGTCCTCAAAACAAATTTGAAGAATACACGTCACCAGTGACTCCATGTTGGTTATTAAATGGATTGTTACACTTCAAACCTTCCTCTTAAGCCATTTTTGAATCAAATAATCAAATCTATTGATTTATTTAAGATAATAAGATTCAATAGTGCCAATCGAAAATACAATTTTAAAACCAATGGTTTATCAAAAGTAGCACTAATATCAAAACAAATAGGGCTTCTAAAAGGGAATATATTGAAACGTCAGTTCAACCCCCTCCAAATCCCTAACTAATGATAACCTACAAGTGTATATGTTGTTTATTTCTTCTTATCTTTATGTCTTACGTTTATCTTTAAAGCAAGTGGAACTTTTTCATGGAAATAGTGAAATATTTGAGGATGAAACTGCTCTTTTTATTTTTTCAAATGGTGTAGGATTAAACTAATATTTAAATTGATTTTTTTTTTTGAGATAATAAAATGTGATAGGTAAACCATATAGAAAATTTCGTGGAAATTTTTTTATTTTTATTTCCTTATGCATGTTAAATGTAATTTTATTTTTCAGATTTATACTATAAAGTTACAAGTTTTTCCTTCGTAAAAGAGAAATAAATTAGTCGACAAATTTTAATCTTGGTGGGTTGAATTTTCATGTTATGAATGAAAATTTCGTAAAAAAAAACTCTTAGCCTTAAAATATGTTGATGTGTACTTTAAATGGTCAATATTTATCTATTTAATGAGTATTATTGCACATCTCCAGTGGATCCTATATGCACATAGCCACACAAACATTCTTATTCTTGCTTAGGTATTTACAGTAATACCTATTAATAAAATCTTTGGAGTAAGTTATTATATGAGCTAGGGAAATAATTGTTGAAAAACATTGTGAGACTAAGCTTTATCATCACGGTAAACTCTATTTCGAAAAATTTCAAAGGATATTATATTATTTTGGTTCCTAGTTGTTATCCTTAACCCATTATTCCACTGTGCATTATTAGCAAATTTTATGTGCTAATGACCCCTTTATTATTTTCTTTTCTTTTCTTTTTATTTTTATTTTTATTTCTGACTAAACTCGACACTCCCATTTGCTGAGACCCAATATCCACCTGCTCCCTCAAAAAGGCATAACCTACAACCTTTATTTTTTTGTAATGCCTCTCGCTATGAAAAACTTTTCCTCCCTCTTGTGAATCGCAGTCAAGGAACACAATCCTATCATGACTATGTATTTCTTGAAGAGAAACCAAATAAATTGAATAAAAAAATATAAGCCTCACCTAAGTCACATTGGGCCCATAGTAAAAATGGGATTTGAATGTATCTGGTGTATCCAGTATCTAGTGCTATTTTTTTTTATGGAACTTCCACTTCAATCCATATCTCCTTAACACTAAATATCTAGCTTCGTCCGACAATCCAGTAGTTTTATAAATGTGTACTTTCTCGTGAAGTTGGTTGGGTCTAGTCCCTAATCTATTCGAATTAGGTCCCACACCAAAAATTTGTAACAAAATCATTTTGTTGAACTTAGATATTTTTGGCACGGAAAAGAGGGTTTGTTTCAAATCGATTTACCTAATTTAACTAAGCCTCAAATTGGGCTTATAACTTGATAAAATTTAACAACTACAAACTTCTTGTTTTAAGCAGGAAATCACATCCTTCGTCAGTAGGATTGAAACAACATTTTGGTTCTTAAAAGGAATTAATAGAATTTATTTATAAGGTTGATTTATACAAACAACTAAGGAGATATTTTAAATACAAACAACTAAGAAGAAATTTGAAATTTTCATAATTATTAATATATTAAAAGTAATAATGGACTATTATTTAGGAATGGCTCAACTCATTACACACCATATCCATCAAACAACCATAATGAGAAATATAAAATTCAACTCTATGCATGAGGATATTTACAGAGTTCGATTGGAATTCTCAGAATGATCTATTTTTGTCTCTCTTTCATGTGTTTTGGAGGTCTGTAGGGTACTTTATTTCATTTACAAACAAAAGTAAATATATGATAATAGAAGTGGGAGGTCGCTTGCTAGTACTGCCTCTCTCGAAATTACATCTAGTTTTCTCTACAATCCCTCTACTAACTCACTAAGTGCAGTTTTCCCATAAGGGACACATAAGCTAAACTACCCTGATATTTGTAGAGGATATTTACAAAGATTTTTTTCCTCTCATGGGGAAAATGGAAAAATGTTATGATCCTCATGCATCTACCTCCCTTAGAACAAATCTTTTCATGCACTCCTATCCATGAGGTGTGCAACTATTGTTTCCATTTTTTTAGATATTTATGGCATTCATCCAAACTACCTCTTTGGCTGGAACACCCTTCCATTTGACCAAGTACTCATAATAATATTCCTTCCTAGTTCTCTCATAAAATTTTTGATCAAATATTTTTTCCAACTGTAACTTATGGGTTGTAAGCATTTCAAGGTGCTCTATTCTCATAAAAATAGTTCTCTCATAAAAGCAACATTAAATGTCTGCTTCAAGGTCCTCTATTCTTGAGCTTCAATTTATTATACTCATTTCTGAGAAACCTTTCCTTTCTCAAATGAGATAGCACTATATCACCAAGTTTGAATATTCACTTTTCTTAAGGTTTGCTCTTTTTTTCACTTCTGGTTGCTTTCCTAAACTTTTCCTTTGACTTGTTTAGGTAATTATTGCATTGATGTACAAAAATCCTTTGTATCAACACTTCTCAATTCCTCTTTTCCCAAGTTCATGAGTTTAGTAATTCCATTGGGGTGCATTCCTTATACAATTTGAAATAGACTTCTGCTTCTACTCCTGTTAGGAGAAACCTTATAGGAAAATGCAACTTGTTGGAGAACTTAGTCCAACTGATTTTTTTGTTTATTTACCAAACTCCTGAATATGTTTCCTAAACATATGTTAACTACTTTAATCAGTACATATATTTGAGGGTAATATAGTGATATATATATATAAAAGATTTGTTCCAATATTTTTCCATATTTTCATCAAAAAGTTTTGAATAAATTGTGTCTCAATCAAAGACTATGCTCATGGGTAGCCCATGTAGTCTCGTAATTTCCCTAAAAAACAATAGTGAAATGTGGGTGGCATCACTAGTTTTTGAGCATGATGTAAAGTGTTCCAACTTTGAGAACCTATCCATTATTATGAAAATTGAGTCATTATTTCTCTAAGTTCTAGATAAACCCAAAATAAAATTCATATTAATGCATTTCCATGGTTTGTTTGGTATGGAAAATAGCTGACATAGCCCAATATCTTATTGTTTTCCCTTAGCATATTGACAATTTGTATTTTCTCAAAAATTTCTTAACATTAGACCTCATTCCTAGCTAATAATAAAAATAAATTAGTTGGGCATAAGCCTTATCATGGCCAAAGTGACTAGTAAGTCCCACAAAATGTTTTTATTTTAGCATATTGTCTCTCATTGAAGACTTAGGAATGCACAATTTTCTACCCTTAAACAACATTCCCTCCTGAATAAATACTTTATCGAAGGAGTTTGATCTCTTATCATTGGGTTCTTGAATGCTTCATATGCTTCTTTAAAATTTTGGACCTCCTAATACATTTCATTGAGATTTTGATATCCCAAAGTGCCCACCTGGAATTCATACAAAACAAACCAACTCCTTCTCAAAGCATTAACAACCTTGTTACCATTCCCACTAATATTTCTTAGAATAAAATTAAAACTTTGGATGAACTGAACCCATTTGGCATTCTTCTGATTTAATTTCGCTTTCCTAGTTATAAATTGCAAGGCATGATTTTTAGTATATAAAACAAATTCCCTAGGCATGAGATAATGGGTCCATTTTTTTATGGCATGTATCATTGCATCAAATTATTTTTCACATGTGGAATATTTTTTTTTAGTTTCACTAAAATTCTTGTTGAAATAATCAACATGTCTACTCCCTTGACTGAGAACAACACCACTGGTGGCTTGCTAGTAGTGTCTCTCGCGAAATTACATTTAGTTTTCTCCAGAATCCCTCTACTAATTTACTAAGTGCAGTTGTCCCATAATGGACACATAAGCTAAACTACCCAGATATTTGTAGAGGATACTTACAAGGATTTTTTTCCGTTAATGAGGGAAATAGAAAATTTTTATGATCCTCCTGCATCAAACTCCCTTAGAAAAAAGGTTTTCATGCACTACTATCCATGAGGTATGCAACTATGTTTTCCATTTTTTTAGATATTTATGGCATTCATCCAAACTACCTCTTTCGTTGGAAGACCCTTCCATTTGACAAAGTACTCATAATAATATTTCTTCCTACTTCTCTCACAAAATTTTTGATCAAGGATATTTTCCAACTGTAACTTATGGGTTGTAAGCATTTCGCTCGTCCACCAAATATTCTATTGATTTTCTCCATCCTATAATTCCATTTCTCTAGAGGGATAAAAGTATGCAACATTAAATATAGGTGAAATCCCAATATCATGTGGTGATTCAATTTTATAACAATTGGTTGACAATTTCCTCAAAATTTTACAAGGTCCTATCTTCTTCAGCTTCAATTTCTTTTATTTTTTTCTAAGAAATATTTCCTTTCTCAAATGAGCTATCACCATGTCGTCAAGTTTGAAATTTACTTCTCTTTTCTTGAGTTCTGCTCTTTTTTTTGTACTTTTGGTTGTTTTCCTAAAGTTATCCTTTGACTTGTTCATGTAATTATTGCGTTTATGTAGAAAAATCCTTTGTATCAGCACTTCACAATTCCTCTTTCCCAAGTTCCTGGGTGTATTAATGCCTTTGGGGTACATTCCATATACAATTTTAAATAGACTTCTCCTTATAATCCTGTTAGGAGAAACATTATAGGAAAATGCAACTTGTGGGAGAACTTAGGCCCACTGATTTTTGTGCTCATTTACCAAACTCCTAAACATGTTTCGTAAAGTTATGTTAACTACTTCAATCAGTCCATATATTTGAGGTTAATGGAGTGATATATATAAAAGTTTGGTTCCAATATTCATCCATAATTTCAATGAACACCAAATAAATTTTGTGTCTCAATCTAAGACTATGCTCACGAGTAACCCATGTAGTCTCACAATTTATCTAAAAAACAAATTTGAAATGTGGGTGGAATCAATTGTTTTTGAACATGATATTAAGTGTGGGTGGAATAACATCTCCACCATCTCTGTAAAAACCATATTTCCAGTGCTAATCCTATCAAAAACCATTTTATAGTGTTTCCCTTTTGAATTTACACATTGTCCTGAACAGACTTCTCCTCTAAGCTAGTTCATGGGGTTCCTTCTCAACTTTTAGCAATATTCCATCAATGACTCATCCATTTCAGGAGTATATTCTTTCACCTTTGTCTTTATTACCTATTCCTTAGCTTCTGCAATATGTGCTTGATGTTAATTTTTTGATTTACTCTCAAGAGAATCCCATGACATATGTCTTATTTTCCCACATATGTAGCACATGATTTCTCTTCCTCTTCCTTTGTTTACTAAGAACAATATTTTATCCCTAATCCTCCTCCTCTAGGATATTGGCTACAAGAGCTCCCCATGTCTTCTCTTTAATCATGGAATCTTCCTCTGCTAGAAGGTCCTTTTCCTATGCTTGGACTCCTTCCTCTACTCCTTTGGCTTTGTTTTATCCAACTTCTCTTTTTCTGGTAATGCTACCTAATGGGAATCCTCCACTATATTCAGGGGAAAGAGGTCAATTTCGTCCTAGATCTCATACCTTAGGCCATTAAAATATCTGACACCTTTTAAAAATCTTCCTCTATGTGGCCTGCTATGATGTTCAACCTGTAAAATTCTCCAGTGTACTCCTTCACTTTCATAGATTCCTACCTTAGATTTTGTAGTTTCCTAAATAAGTTCAGTTGATAATCCTTGGGTATAAAATTTTTCTTAGACTTGGCCAGCATTTAATCCCAACTCTTGATCTTCTCCTTTTCTTTCTTTCTTTGATCATCCAGTAGCTTAGCCCACCAGAATCTTGTGTTTCCCCTTATCTTCGTAACAACATATTTTACCTTTTGTTCCTCTACACATATTCTATTCAAAATACTTATCTAATGAGCTGATCCAATAAATTAGCTCTTTCACATTCAGGTTTCCATTGTATAGTGGCACATCCTTTGTGGCCTGGACCCGACTTTGTTAACCAGATTTATCATTTTCTCCTCCGGTTTTTCTATTCCTAGAGATCCTTTTGTCTCCTCTTCTGAGTTCATATCCTTGCTCTCGCTAATTTATTCCATGTAAGGATCTCTGGGTTGTCTCCAAGGATTATATTCTCACCTAGATGTGTCTCAACTCCAACCTCAGATCCTTGTCCATCCTACTTCTTCCTCAACTTCATATTTTTGGTGGCGTACTCGCAATAGGAGTTTTTTGGTAGTGTTCTCAAACTTATTTTTATCAAACCTTGCTCTATAGGCTTCCTTCTATGACACCAATTTAACACATCTTATGCGCCAATAACCCATTTATTCTTTTATTTCCATATTATTATATTTATTCCCCTTTAGCCTTTACTAAACATGCGACTCCCATATGCCCACACCCAATATCCAAGTGCTCCCTCAAAAAGGCTTAACCTATAACCTTTACTTTATTTTATTTTTCTCTCATGAGGAAGAGGGGAAATTGTCATGATTCTCCTGCATCAATTATGTGGAAAATACAGTGACAACATTATGGAAATAAAACGTTATTAATTTTAAAGTTGACACCTTGTGAAATATGTTTTATCTTTAAATCAACATTATGTCGCATGAAATTTGATTAAATCATGTTAATAATAATGACTTTAGTTACACTATTAAAAATAATTATCGTTGTCAATTGTTGAGGGTAGCCCATGGAAACTATCACATTGAAATAAATATACATAAATCTATATGAACTCTATATTGTATTAGGATGAAATTGAGGGATAAAGATATATTTTTTTATTGACTCATTTGGCTTATATGTAATGAGTTAACGATATGTTTTAATAGTTACAAATTTTTTTGAGAATAAGGCTCGAATCATTTGATTTAGCATTAGGCCACATAAATAACCTTAATTTGGAATTTACTTTTAAGTTAAGTAGAAAAATGCTATAACTCCACAATATTTTCTTTGTTTAAGATATTTTTCTTTCCTTAAATATAAATTTATGAATTAAATAATATAAAATCAAGTGGCTCCTTCTTTAATGTATAAAATTATGACTAAAATAAATTTTTTGGAATGAAACACAATGAAAATATAATCTAATCATTATTTACTAATAAACGGATTTAGAAAGCTTGGCCATCCAATATGTTAAACATCATTTAACATTAAATGTTACAATATAAAAATACTCAATTTCTCTAGTTCAAATTTTTAGCATTTGTTTAATCAATTTGGAATTTTAATTTAGAAATTTCATGTTTGTTACAAACATTAAAAAAAATCCAAAACTTCTTTCCATAAAACTTTTAAATTATAACTTAAATATTAAAAATAATAATAATAATAAATAGAAAACAACCAAAACAAACCCTAATGCACCAGGAATTCTAAATAGGGTATGGATGCAATAGTACTCAAATTTAATAAATAAGTGTTTATTTAGATACTTAACATCACCTGTATTTGTAAGAAGCCTATAGAAATCATTTCATGTAGTGAGTTGTGATATTTTGTGTGGAATGTTATAATTTTATGTAATTTTTGTGTTATATATATATATATATATATATTTATAAAATTATATGAAATTATAATACATAATTTATTGGTATTTAAATTTATAAAAATTAGTTAAATTATAATTCTATTTAAAATTAATTTAATTTAATTTTAATTTGGGATTTATTAAAAATTTTAATTTTAAATTTATTAAGATTTGAGAAAAAACAAATTTCCAAATATACTAAAATTTAAATTTTCTCAACACTTAATAGATTATAAATTAAAATAAATCTAAACTAACATAAAATATCATCAAATATATATAATTTTATTTAATACTATAGAAATATTAAATGTTCAAAAAAATTATACAATGTAATAGAAATATAAAGAATGAAATATACAATATACTTATGGACTACCAAATTCTTTTTGTGACAGTGACTACTTCCAATTTATATAAAAATTTATTTAATACTATAGAAATATTAAATATTCAAAAAAATTATACAATGTAATAGAAATATAAAGAATGAAATATACAATCTTCTTATGAACTACCAAATTCTTTTTGTGACAGTGACTACTTCCAATATGACCTGCATCACAACAGTCTCATATGCCATTATCATAAATGGTTTTTCAACTAGGTTCTTCAAAACAGGAAGGGGGATTCATCAAGGCTGCGCGTTATCCCCCCTTATTTTTATCATCATCATGGATGTGTTTAGAAGAAAGATACAGTTTGCACTTGCGTCCGGATTCATATCGGGATTATCATTCTCAAATGAGGTAAGCATCACCCATTCACTTTTTGCTGATGATCTCCTTACTTTCTGCAAGATTAACAGAAATCATTGTTTTTATATTCATTACCTTCTAATCCGTTTTGGAAATGCAATGGGTTTGCACATTAACAAGGATAAGTCCTTCATTATGTTCGATTATGGAGATGAAAAAGAGATTCGATTCATAGCCAGCTTCATGGGCATTCAAGTCAAGCGGGCTTCTGAGGGGTTATATTATTTGGGATTCAGAATCAAGACAGGCGGATATGGCATAAAAGATTTGATTTGGTTGCCGGACAAAATCAAAACAAAATTTGGCAAATGGACTCATCCTTGGCTCTCCTTGGGAGGTAGACTGGTCATGATTCAATCCGTTTTATCACAATATAGTATACTGGGGCCACATTTATTATATACCAGAAAATATTGTCTCATCCATTAACAAAATCTTGGCTAATTGTTTATGGGGAGGCGCAGAGAAGAAGACCCGCATCCACCTCACCAAGTTCGAAAACATATGCTTGCCCAAAGATATGGGCGGTTGGGGTATCCTCGATGTTAGATGCTTCAACAGGGTGTTGTTGTCAAAATCTCTTTGGAGGGCCATCTCTAGCAGTGGGGTATGGAACGATGTGATCACGGCCAAATATTTGCCAGGCATCGCTTTGTATCTTCTTTATATTAAACAGCTGCCAATTCCCCGATACCTCTCCGGTATTTGGCTTGGCTTTCAGAAAATATTCCCCTATTTTGCCAACAGACTCAGATGGTTTTCCGGGGATGGACGTTGCATCCTTATTGCAAAGGACAACATTTCAGGTATGCAAGGGGTAACCTTCCCAAATGGGTGATTAGCACACAGTCTCGCCCAGAGAGGAGTCTTTTTCCTCAGCCAAGTTATCCTCCGATGGTTACATGAGGCCCCCATTCTTAAGGATGCAGAAATGATGGGGCTTGAGGGCCTAGAAGCAGATACCCGGTCGAATTATGTTAGATAGTTCAAAGTGGCAGGGGTTTGTTACAGCAGAGAAAGAGACAAGATTACTTGGAATGGATCACTTTGTAAAAATGCCGTAATAGTCAAAGACATGTACTTATACCTCATTGCACGCAGGTGTAACATTACTGTATCGAAAGAATTCTGGCCTTACTGGCACCGGTCCATCCCCACCAAGATCCTCCTATTTGGCTGGCTAGTGTGGAAGAGAAGAATTCTCACTTGGGACATGCTCATGCGAAGAGGATTCTTGGGGCCTAGAAAGTGTGTTCTGTGTGAGAAGGATGAGGAGTCCACCCAACATATCTTCTTTGATTATCCCACTTCCAATCAGATCTGGAACCTTTTATCCTCACACTTCCCTGATCCCTCATGGAATCCGAGTGACTTTATGGGAGCAGTTATTAGCTGGGATATAATTCATGACAATTATCGATCCTTACCCTTCTTCATCATATGGAAATTCTGGTTGGCAAGAAACCAGATTATTTTTGAGGGATACAAATTCTCTATACAGGTCACCCATTTGGCTATTATGAAATTGATTGGCCTTCGCGATGAGTCTGCTATAGAAACTATGGATGGATCTAAAAGACTTAGACCCCATTCCATTTCAGTACCTGCTCTCTTCTTTGATGGGGCTTTCCAGAATGGAATAATGGGCTGTGGAGCCTGGATCAAATTATCTTCATCAGATCGCTTTCACATCTCATGGAATGTTGGCCTAGGATCTAACACAAGGGCAGAACTCCTTGCTTTATGGAGCGGTCTATTTGTTGCACATAATCTGGGGATATGAAACATACATATCTATGGGGATTCTGAGACTATCATCTGTGTGATTAATAATGATTCTTCCCTCTTGATCCCCATAGCTCAGGGATGGATTCGAAGGACTAAATATTTATGGCATAAATTAGGTAAGCCCCTGATTTCCCACATTTTTCCTGAACCTAACACCAGGGCTGATAGCCTTTCAAAGAGGGGAATTTCTATGGATTTTGGTTCGATGAAGATAATCAAATACAATCAGGTTTCTCAGGTATGGTCCAATGACATCCTAATCCCCTGATCCTCTTCCCCTTTGCTGTTAGATAAGGATATTTTTGCTGGTAGAATCTCTTTTCCCCTTCCTATCAGTTTTTGCTATTGCAACACTTCTCATCCTTAAAATTTTTGACAAGCGAGCGTGGCTTCCTTTCCAGACTTCTGCAAGTGAGCCTGATCATTAGACTGCTCTACATTACCTTCTCTGCTCCATTTTATCAGCCTGGAGGATGCCCAAATCTGTGATATGGATTCACCTCCTTTCCTCTAACTCTACAAGCGAGCGTGATTTATCTGTTTCTCCCACAGTTGAGTGTGTTATATTTGATTGTTGTTTTTCATTCGGCCTCACTATGGACGCATGACTCGAGTATGTCATCTTAGACTCTCCCTCAAGCGAGCATGTTTTCAATGAATGATGTTATGCTATTTGTTTCCAATATGATCTTACATGCCCTCCCACTATGGAGACGCAACATCTTCTATTCCCAATAGATATGGTTTGACCGGTGTATTCATCTCCATCACAGCGATACATCTCCTTTGTGTTTTATAAATGAATGAGAGGTTGCATAAGTTTATTTTTCTCTAAAAATATAAAAAGTCTGGAAGACTTTGGATGTAAAAGACATCTTCTCTTCCACATAGCCAATTGCAAGATTTGCCATGTACAAGATGCAAAATTTTGGTTCCTCTTCATACATGCAAATCCCAACATCTTGTGCATGTACTTTTTATTCACATAAATATACAGTATTTTTTTCTTCTGGAAAAAAAACTGAGAAACATTGTACTCAAAAATTATGTTACTAGATAGGAGAAAAGAAAGATCCCTATGAGGATTCAGAACTAAAAGTCTCGTCTTAATGCTATGTCTATTTTATTAATCTAATAGGCATCTCTGGTTGGAATTGGTTAATTTAATTATTTTTTTAATTAAAAAAATTGATTTTATGGTGCAAATTGACATCATGTTTTTAGTGGAATTTGTTACTTTAATGATTTTATTAATTAATTGACATCTACTTCACTTTATTGGAATTAACTAATTTAACGATTCTGTTAATTAAATTTTTTAATTTTATGGTGTAAATTGACATATCACTACACATTTAGATAGTTGCCACTAAATCAATAGATTGAATGAATGAAATATGTGTTATTTTTCTCACGAAGTGCGCGTAATGCACATGAGGTGTAGCAATTTCGTTTTGCATGGATGTGGAAACGAGCTGTGGTAACCCTCCATAAATATTTTTAGGGTTTAAGTTTTTGTGTAATGTTGTACTAACAGTGCGCAGCAGAAAATCAAAGACAAACACAACATATAAACCATACACAGAAGACACAGAGGTTTAACGTGGTTCACCCAACCAATCTGGGCTACGTCCACACAACATAGGCATCGGCAATCTTTATTATCAAACAGGAGATTACAAACTCTCACACCCACTCAAACCATCCGTATGGATACCTGTTTTATAGCAAGGAGAATCTAACTGCCTCATAAATCCTCTCACATCAAATTTAGGATGCATTAACTCTCTCCCAACAACCTGGAGCTAATCTAGCAACAAATTCCTATTGTTGTCACCTACTGAGATTTTTGCCTATTTTATTCAAAACAGAAAATCTCAACAATCTCCACCTTGACAACAATTAGCTTGATGCCCTGTTCTTTATTATTTTATCTTTTCTGCAAGCCAAGAGAAGCCAAACACCAACGCAGCTTCTCCAACAAAACTGGTTTCGTGAACATGTCTGCACAGTTTTCCTTTGTATGCACCTTTTCAAGAGACACTCCCCTTTCAGTAATAACTTGTCTTACAAAATGGTACTTAATTGGAATATGATTTGATTTACTATGATAGGCCGGATTCTTAGCCAAATGTATTGCACTTTGACTATCACAAAGTAACCTGATGTTGTCCTGTAACCTACCAAACTCACCAAGCAAACCTTTCAACCAAACCGCCTCTTTGCAAGCATGCGAAGCAGCAATGTATTCTGCTTTAGTAGTGGATAAAGCAACAATGTTTTGTAGCTTTGACATCCAGCTAATAGCTCCACCTGCAAGAGTAAAGACGTACCCTGAAGTTGACCTTCTCTTATCCAAATCACCTGCAAAATCAGAATCAACATACCCGAAAACAAATTCACTACTCTTATTGTAAGTGATACAATAACTATTTGTGCCTCTCAAATACCGAAGCACCCATTTCACTGCTGACCAGTGTTCTTTACCCGGATTTTCCATATACCTGCTGACAACCCCAACTGCATGTGAAATATCTGGTCGAGTATAAACCATCGCATACGGTAAACACCCTACTACATTGGCATATGAAATTCGAGACATATAATCCTTTTCTTCATCTGTATTAGGACATAAACTCGAAGAAAGCTTAAAATGGGAAGCAAAAGGGACTGAAACAGGCTTCACATTGTTCATACCAAACCTCAAGAGTATTTTCTCAATATACTTCTGTTGTGATAGCCACATCTTACCATTGCTCCTGTCTCTGAAAATCTCCATGCCCAAAATCTGTCTTGCTGCTCCTAGATCTTTCATATCAAATGTCCTTGCCATCTGAGTCTTCAACCTGTTGATTTCTTCAATGCTTTTGCTTGCTAAAAGCATATCGTCAACATGCAACACTAAGATAATGAACATGCCATTACTTAACTGCTTAAAGTAAACACAATGATCATATTCACTTCTTATATATTTTTGACTCAACATGAAAGAATCAAATTTCTTGTACCACTATCGAGGCGACTGCTTCAGACCATACAATGATTTCTTGAGCCTGCAGACAAATTTCTTATTGCGATGCTGAACAAACCCTTCTAGTTGTTCCATATATATTTTCTCATCTAAGTCTCCATGTAGAAATGCATTCTTAACATCTAATTGCTGCAACTCTAAATCAAGCAAAGCCACTAATGCTAACACAATTCTAATTGAAACAATTTTAACCACTGGTGAAAAAATTTCATGAAAGTCAATACCGGATTTCTGAGAAAACCCTTTTGCAACCAGTCGCGCTTTGTACTTGTCTTCCGTATCATTCACACCCCGTTTCAGCTTGAAAACCCATTTACACCCCACAGTTTTCCTGTCTTTTGGAAGTTCAACCAGATCCCATGTGTCGTTCTTACTCAAGGCCATCATTTCGTACTTCATGGCTGCTTTCCACTTGTCACTTTTTGAACCTTCTATTGCTTCCTGATAGCACAGAGGTTCATCGTCATTAGCAGTAAATGCAACTGAAGTAACATAATCATCATACCTTCTCGGTGGCCGCTTGATTCTTGTAGACCTCCTTAAGGATGTTTCTGGTGCTTCCACAATTGGCTGACTACCATCTGTAGGAACTTCTTCATGATCACCATCTGAGACCTGTTCACGACCTACATCTGAACCCTGTTCATAATCTGATTATGAAACCTGTTCATGACTAGTATCTGAACTATGGTCATCATGACTATCATTAGAAATGCTATCAAACTGAATGTGCTGAAAATCAAATACATCATCCTGTTTCAATTTACTATCTACATCTAACTGTACAAGAGAGGATTCATTAAACTTTACATCTCTGTTGATGATGCTTTTGCGGGTAGTAGGATCCCACAATCTATATCCCTTTGTTCCAACACCATACCCAACAAAGATATACCTTTTAGACTTTGGATCTAATTTAGTTCGCTAATGTTTAGGCACTAGAGCATATGCATCACAACCAAACACTTTGAGTTTAGAATAGTCACAAGGATGTCCTTTCCATACCTCTTGCGGAATCTTGCAGTCTATTGCCGTCGATGGAGATCGATTTATCACATAACAAGCTGTTGCCACTGCTTCCGTCCACAACTCCTTTTGCAAACCAACGTTACTCAGCATACTCCTTGCTCTCTCCAAAAGAGTCTTGTTCATGCGTTCAGCAACTCCATTTTGCTGAGGAGTATAAACCGTAGTCTTATGTCTCTCGATCCCTGCATCCTTGCAATAGTTTTCAAACTCCTTGGAAGTAAACTCACCACCATTGTCAGTTCTTAAAAATTTTATTGTTCTACCAGTGCTGTTTTCTACCAATGCTCTAAACTGCTTGAAAACTGAAAAAACATCAGACTTTCTTTTCAACATGTAGACCCACACCTTCCTAGAAAAGTCATCAATAAACGATACAAAATATGATGAACCTCCATATGAGGTTGTAGGGGCTGGTCCCCAAACATCTGAATGGATATAATCAAGTATGCCTTTACTAGTATGTTTGCCTGTTTTAAACTTTTGCTTACTTTGTTTTCCGAACAGACAATGTTTACAGAAATCTAACTTTCCAGACCTTAGATTAGGAAGTAACTTGCGATCAGCCAAAATCTTTAACCCTCTTTCGCTCATATGGCCCAACCTTTGATGCCATAGGCGAATGGAACTACTGTCATGTTCAGACACCGTAGACACATGAACTCTGTTCTTCCTTCTAACTGAAACAGATTTCCTACTTTCTTATCTTTCATTACTAGTAAAATACCTTTGTAAATTTTCATTACTCCACCTTGAATTACAGTTTTATATCCATTTGTGTCAAGTGCTCCCAGTGAAATTAGATTTTTCCTTAAATCTGGTACATGTCTTACATCAGTTAATATTTTAGTTGTCCCATCAAAAATTTGCAGCTGTATACTCCCTATTCCCACAATATTAGATGTGACATCATTACCCATGTACACGACTCCATCATTAACTGATCTATACGTCTTGAACCATTCTCTATGAATACACATGTGGTTTGATGCACCGGAATCTAACAACCAATGTTGATCATGATTTGACAAATTAACTGATAACACTTCGTCGCTCATACCTGAACCAGATGCCGAACCTGTATCTGTCGTGTTTGCTTCCTTCTTCTCTGTCGAAGAGTCTCCTTTCCTCTCTGTTTGCTGTCTCTTCCAGCAGTCTTTCTTCAAGTGCCCCGATTTGCTACAAAACCAGCACTTTACTTTGCTCTTATTCCCTTTCGACTTTGAACGCGAATCGCTGTGCTTACCAGAGCGTCTTTCTCTAGAACGACCTCTAGCCATCATTACCTCTGATGTAGAGGTGTCAGCATTCGACCGCTTCCTGGTCTCCTCAGACAACAAAGCTCCGACGACGTCATCAAATTCAAGGATGTCTGCAGTACTAAAGCTTATGGAAGTGACAAAGTGATCCCACGATTCGGGCAATGAACACAATAGAGTTATTGCCTTATCCTCTGAATCAAATTTTACATCTAGACTTTGTAATTGTACCAATAGAGTATTGAAAACATTTAGATGGTCAGTAATCGAGGTACCTTCCTTCATCCGCAAACCATAAAGCTGTCGCTTCAGGAGAATCCGATTTGTCAAAGATTTCGTCATGTAGAGCTTTTCAAGCTTCATCCACAAGCTTGCGGCTGTCTTCTCTGACACAATGTTGAACAGAACGTCGTCTGCTAGACATAACCGAATTGCGCTCAGAGCTCTTTCATCCAAATCATTCCATTCATCATCAGTCACGGGTAAAGGTAGTTTGGATCTTCCTGACAACGCTTTCACCACGCCTTGTTGTACCAGCAGATCATGCATCTTTACCTTCCAGATCTCGAAGTTATTTTTTCCATTAAACTTCTCAATTTCAAACCGGGCACTCTGAGTTTTCGCCATCTTGTAGCACCCAAAACCAATCTCCAATTCCAACTTTTAAATAAAGAATGCCCTTTTTAATAAAAATTCCCTTTAAAAAACAAAATACCCTTCACCTTTATAAAATGCCTTCCCTTTCATACCATATGCAAAAGGCATTAAAATTACAAATCGATTATTAACTCACAAATCGATTTAAATATATATGACTTGATACAAATCGGTTTAAATCCAAATCGATTTCAAATGGTATTGTCATTTTAAAATGTTAAGTCGATTTCATACCATATGGAAATGGTATTGGCATTTCAAAAAAATTTAAATCACCTCAAAAAACGATTTATTGTGACCACTTTAAAATCGTTTGTTCCCTTTTTTCTTTAAAAAGAAAAATGTTGCAATAAAAAAGTGATTTGAATGGAATTTTGAATACCATTATGCAAAAAATCGATTTTGTTAACCTTGCATCTGAGTAAACCTCCAATCGATTTTCATTTAATACTTTTGAAAAAGCAAATCAGCCTTTTAATAAATCAATTGAATAACCATACCCTCGTGGTCCACGTTGAACCAGACTCAGTCCACGGTCAACGGCCCTGAATGCTGCAGTTCGTTGATTTTACGTTGTCGATCTACAGCCTCCACACAAGTTGCCTCTCAGCAACACAGCAACGCAGGTTGAAAACACGACCTCCACGCAGGTTTGAAAACGACCTCTACGCAGATTTCTGGTCTGTTGGCCTCCAGTTGGTTTACGCCGTAGAAGTTCAACATGAAATCCTCTACGCAGCAATGTACAGGCACTGCACCAATGCACAGGCACCGCCAGCACCCTCACACATTCACACGCAGGTATACAGCTTCTCGTGGCATCAATCAACCTGATACGCACCACCAGGGAGGCTCACACGACGCCTCCAACATTCCTCTGATACCAATTGTTGTACTAATAATGCGCAGAAGAAAATCAAAGATAAACACAGCATATAAACCATACACAGAAGACACAGACGTTTAACGTGGTTCACCCAACCAATCTGGGCTACGTCCACACAACATAGGCATCGGCAATTCTTTATTATCAAACAGGAGATTATAAACTCTCACACCCTCAAAACAATCCGTATGGATACCTGTTTTATAGCAAGGAGAATCTAACTGCCTCATAAATCCTCTCAACTCAAATTTAGGATGCATTAACTCCCTCCCAACAACCTGGAGTTAATCTAGCAACAAAAATTTCTATTGTTGTCACCTACTGAGATTTTTGCCTATTTTATTCAAAACAGAAAATCTCAACATGTAACAGTGTCTTAACATTTTAATTTAATATAATATGGCAATTTTAGTAAAGATATTTTATTCTCATTTATATAAAGTTTCCACTAATAACAATTATATAACCATAACTCAAAATAATATGAAGATTTTAATCTTTTAATCTAATATAATATGATAAGTTGATAATAATATAAATCCTCTTAAATCATAATGGTTTATTATTTATTAAATTTTATATGTTTTTATATGATATGTTTCCATTTAATGATATTTTTCAGATTTTTAATTAATGAGTTAATATATAAGTTTTATAAGGCTTTTAGATTTTCTATTATTATAGTTTAATATAATAGAAAAAGTAAATTTTATTATTATATAGTATTAAAGGTTAAAAAACAAATGAAATAAAGATAGCATTAAAGGTTAGGACATAATGAAAACAAATCAAAATAAAGCTAAAACTCTTAAACAAGAAAATATATGCAAAATATATAGTTTGGTAGAAAATGAGACAAAAACTTGTACATGTGAGAACAACCTATTTGCAAAAATAAAACTAGTTTTGAATTGATTTATAGGTATAACTAAAACATGAGTTCATGCAAATCATAAATATGGTTAAAAGATATTAATATTATATTACCAAGTGTGTTTGAATATTTCTCTTATTCCTTCTTTGATTTTTTTTTCAAAATTTTGAATGGATAAAAATACAAACGGTTAGCTAATAACAAAGTTTATAATGGAAATATTAAGTTTTAATAATATCATGATAATAAATTTTGTAATGGAAATATTAAGTTTTAATAATATCATGGCCACATGCTGACAATTAGAAAATACAAATAAAATCTACATGGGAATCATGTTTGTAACAACAATGATTAATTAACTAAGTGGTCTGCAATCGTTTGGATTCATTCATTAAGTGAGTGGCATCCAATCATTTTGATGGGAAGGTTTAGACACATGGAAACCATATTTGTAACTAATATTATTAATAAATGGAAGCCATAACTAAAATTAATAATGACATCATGAGACCATATTTGTAACTAAAAAATTATTAATAAATGGAAGTCATAACTAAAATTAATAATGAGATCATGCAATCACATAATATGCTTATTGGTTTTATCGTGTGAGCTCATTGGTTATTTATATTTAACTTTTATTTAGTTACATTTCATTTAATATTATATATATTTGAAAAGCCAACGTCCCCAAAAATAGATTCTTACAAAATCGTATATACAACTTTCTTAAGAGAATTTGAGCGCTTTCTCACAAATCTGACGTTCCCCTTCTTCAATTTGGCATTCAGGTTTGGTTGTTTTATCATTGTATGTATATTTTTTTTTATATTTTATTGTTGTTTAATTTTATTAGGTTTTAATGTTATTAAGTTTCAATAAATGTCACGCCTCCCAAACCCAGGTTCTTACCCAAATCTCATAAGTTAGATATACTCGGCTTTATGCACCAGCTAACAAAAAAAACTGCTTATTGAATCCATTTCAAATTCATCCAGTTATCCGGTATTTACTTCTTTTGAGTAATTATAGGCAGACATGGAAATACAAGAATTTCTCAAACTTTCCAGTTTGCAAGCCTTATAAAATTTCCAACATTTTAAAGTGCAGCATCGAGATATAGATGCATGCCTCCTCGCATACCTCTACCTATACTCAGTTAACTTCCATGGCTCCAACTACTTTCCCAGCAGTTTATATGGAAGGTAACCAGATGCTCTATTCATTGTATTCTTACATATGCTTACAATCTTCCCTCACACAACTTTTTATCACACAATGGTTGTGAAAGTAGGATTTCCCTTTTATTTTACTGTTACAACATTCAACTTGGTTGACACTCTGGTACAGATTCAACTATTCCCTAGGACACAGATCCTCTTTGCTTCAATCAAATAGGGGAGGATACTGAACTGGATAGTTTAGACTCCCTAGTGTTAGATCCTCTTACTTAGTTAGGCTTCAACTTCTGCTTTCATATGTTTACACTTACAGTTAATAGAATAATTTAAATTCTTAGTTTTACAATTCCTTCCATTGTAACCCAACTGACATACTGAACCCCATACTACTATCACAGGGTTGTTGTGTCCTATCTTCTGTGATTTGTTACAGGGAATTCTGTATCACCAATATTGTTATGATAGGTTTAGTTATTTGGTACTTGCTGTTCATGGTTACTGGTTTGTTAACATTTTCTGTCTATACACACAGTAAGTTAATGTTCCTTGGAAAGGAAGCAAGCTACACCTGTACATAATCATGAGATTAGCTGTTCAAAGGATCTACCATCTCTAATTCCATTTTACAAGATACTCATCCCTATATTCCAACCATTTTTCTCTGCTATCAATAGCTTTGGTTTACAATTACATGAGTTACTGAACCAATAATCAATCTACAATTTTCATAATGAACCATAACATAATAATTCATAAATTGCATAAGAAACTATAACATCACAATTCATAAAGCAGGGATATATTTAATACAGACTTACAGCAATCTCCAACAATAGGCATGCATACCTCTACCATGACCAGTCCTCCCAACCTTAGAATCCTCTTTATCTCCCAGGATTCACCCCCGAGCAGAGATCCTCCAAGAATAGACTAACCTCAATCTGTTCTGGAGCAGCTTATTTAAGCTGTGCTTTCCCCAAAGCATGTTTCCAATTCTGCGTCCAGAATTTCAGGATGCTTTATTCCTGTTTAGCCTAGGCTTCCCATTTTGGGACTCTTTAAAGCTGCTTTAAGCTTTTCCTCAGCTTTTCCAGCTTTTTCTCACCTCTTCCCAACTACTCCTCTTCGTTGGGGAAATTTAGATTTTTCCTCAAAAATCTAAATTAGAAATAATTTCTTTCAAGGATTTTTGAAAGATTTGGGGAAAGTCTTTTTTCCTTTTCCATCACCTCATGGATTAGGCATGTGATCTCACTTTCCCATCTGGTCATAGTGCATACCCAATATTTTATTTATTTTTCATAATTAAATAGTTAACCATATCCACAAAATAATTATCCATTGGGGTCCACTCCCCTTTGGATTTATGTTCAAATGTCTTATTTGAAAAGCATAGAACTTGGGGGTGTTACATATTCCCCCTCTGAAAGTAAACACCGTCCTCGGTGTTGACAACTATCTACTTAATTTATTTTGAACATAATTATGAATGTTGTTCCATCATCTTAGCTTCTCTGTTCCATGTAGCTTTTCAGCAGTAAAGTGCTCCACTGCACCTTTACTCTAGCTACTGTTCGTTTTCGCAATTCAATTCCTTCTCGCTTTCATCTTTGAAGTGACTCTGGAAGGAAATTCCTCTTCTGGTTCCACCTGGACCACATTTCAAATCAATCATGTGAGAAGCATCATGTAAAAATTAAATTTTTTTTTTTTTTTTTTTTCATCAAGGAGACATGAAACATATCAGGAAATTTACTATGCAAGGGTAAGGCAAATTTATAAGCCATTAGTTTCCCTCCTTTCCAACACCTTCCTCGGTGTTACACTTTAACGTTGACTTTTTCAACTTTGACAAAGATTTCTTCTTTGTTTTTGCTTTATTTCCAGCAGAGTACTCTCCTGCTTTATGCAGTTGCTTTTCTTTCTACTTCTTTGCAAGAAGTCTGTCTAGAAAATATTTTATTCTGTTTTCCCTTTCCACAATTCATACCAATGTAAGAAATGTCAGGTACATACAATTGATCATCCACAACAACATTCTGCATTTCAATAACTTAAGAATTTCAGTTATTAGTCAAACCGTTCAGGTTCATAATAGTTTAGTGCACTTTTAGTACACTACTTATCCTTTCTTGTTTCGTTAGTGAGGTTTTTTTTTCCTCCCTCAACTTGGTCCAATTCAGCTTTTCTGGAGTTTCTAGGTGATTTATCTTCACCTTTTTCCTTCTTGTTTCCAGAGTGTACAATTTCCTGTTACACACTTGGCTAACCAATTTGACAATTTTTCATTAGTACTCATAAATGAATGAAAACAATTGTACTATATGCATGATTATGCTTACCTTTTTCAGTTCATCGCTTTACTTCCAGTACCTTCTCATTTTCTTTTTTCGTAGCTGTATGATTTCACACTATTTCCCCCTTTCTTTGAATTTAAGACTCAGGAAGATTACATAAAATTTATACCAACAACATTGTATAGTGTGAATGCATGTAATTACTATCATTCATCCCATTCACAAGTATTACTACTTGATAATGTCAAAATAGAATTTGACACAATTTTCCCCTTTTTAAAGAATTACCACAATTTATACATTTTCTTAAAAAAATTTCTTCACATTCTACTGGGACCACTTATTCTACCACCATAGTATTTATTACTCCTTTAAGCATAATTAGAGCAATAATAATCAGCCATATGATAAAATATGTCCTTCCCTTGTACTTGCAGCTTTTAAGGTGAATTCACTTTTAATAATCCCCAGTGAATTAGTATAAAATTTGAGAAACAACTTAACATGTATGAAGATATTATATTCATACAACTCAACAAGGTTAACATTATAACATATAACCAGATCGCCTATATTTATAATGTTACTTGTAGATTTTAACTTATGTCCCACGTGCAATTTGTTTCATTTTAATTTATCCTCAATTCCACCACATTGTATATATATTCCAATAAAGTGAAACATAAAAAATTTTCTTTATAAAGCTCTTTGTTATATGAACCATTATATTTCATATCCTTAAATCCTCCACTCTTTTTCATATATATATAGAACCACTCTATATCTATATATAATTCACAATATATATAAACTCCATCATATATATATATAAAATCCACTGCATATATATATATCCACCAAGCATATATATACTATATATAATCCAAAGAGTTTAATTAATACTCCTTAAATTCTTTTTTCTTATTTAATGTACTATACCTTCGTACCAACTTACATTTTTTCTTTGTGATGGACTTATAAAGTTTTAATTTGAACCAATACAAGGACAATTGAGAATTTACAACTTATATTTAACATACCTCTATTAAATATAAATTGTCCTTTTCTCTTATACACCTTTCCCTATATATCCCAATATAACTCTCCTTTTTCTTTTTCAAAGTATTCTTTCTCTCTAGCAATTTTCCCATTCTAACCTAAATACCTTTGATCCATAAGGGTTGAGTTTCAACCCCAAAGTTCACACTCATTCACTTATTGAGGGCAATAAATCAATTTAAAATGCCACTTTATTAACCCAACATATACATATTTTTATATACACATGGGAAATAGATATCTTACCCATAGAAATCGAAAGTGCAACTTTGTTTAAAACCAACACATATATATATAAAGGCTTATTCATATATATAGAATTATATATATCTATATATATAGGATTTACTATTCGACCCCTACCAAAAACATAAAGTACCTTTGTTACCCTTAATAGAGGTTTATCCACGATTCATGATTAGGATAACTGGTACGAATTCATCTATATTCTACTTTCTTGACCGAAAGGGTTTAGATGTATAGGTATCGCGCATATATAGTCTGTGCGAAAAACCCTGTTTGCCATTATTATTTGATACCTCGTACTTATATATAATGTTGGAAAATGCTTACCCACGAATTTGATAATCATTTGAAGATGTTCGTAGAGTATACAATTAATCTAAAGCCATATTACTTATTTCAAGGTATGCGGTAAATATCCTTTTCAATTACAAGGATCTGTAATTCAAGTTGGTTAATTTATTAACTAGTCGGGTCATATCATCATATAAGAGGTTAACCTTCGCGTGATGTAGAGTTTGACTCCTGTCTTTATTTTTTTAAAATCCCATGGCCTACCATGATTTTATTCCATTGCAATTCGATTCGCTGGGTTGTGTTATTATGGTTAACCGCCACATACAGTTGAGGCGAATATGAAATGATAAATATTACGGTGGCGTGTTTTATAGTTTACTGTTGGCGTGCTACCATTGCCAAATAACCTTAGTCATGAACCGTGCAGGTACCGTTGGCAGTGAGATACATTATAACTGCGATCTTTGCCAAGATATGGGCGTATAACCGCCAGAGGAGATATGGGTTTTGCTGCGATCGATTTTGTGCGGGAGTGTTCAAGTGGTATGCCCGAGGCGACGGCGGTCTGCAGTTTTCTGGGTCTTTGGTACTTCACCTACCGTTTAATATAATTTCCATGGACAGAGTGCTACCCAAAGGTCGACACGTATTAGGGAATTTTTTTATTATCTGTACGCCAAGCTTACAAGTCACTTTTGATTGTGATACAGCAGCTTTTTAGGGTTAGGGTTTCGATTCACCTTTTTAAACCCTTCCCTGTGCCTTGTTACTTCATTTCCTGAGTTCGGCTCTAATTTCTCTCTGTAGAATAGCGAACCAGGGTTTAATAGGCAAGTGCCTGCGTTTCCCATTGATGCAGGAGGACCTCTGGTTCAGTGTGTGGTTCGGTCTTCTTCTGGTATAACGCCATGCTCATTACCATGCTTCTCTCGAGTCTTCGATGGTAACCATTTCTTTATTATTGTGTATTATCCATTTCTTGTTTCACAGAGGTTAGTTTTTCTGATGCAAGTAGTGGTGCGAGGTGTATATCTTGAAAATGCCTTACAATGACATATAGGTTACGGCTCAGCGCGCACTCTCTCGTTTTGAGAGTTGCTCTTACCTTCTGAGTATTTATCATTAAACTGTCGCTGTCTTTAAGGGCTGGAACGGTGATAGCGTAAATCTCTTTCTGCGTTCAGAAACTGCTCGACCGGTTTCAAAAAAAATATTTCCCATTTTAGCACCAGTTAATAAATAAATCCAGTTTATTAGCATTTTAGAAACAACGTGGCTATCCTGGCGTTTTCTTTTTTTTTCGTCATTGTTATTACCTTCTGTCTATCCGCCTCTGTTATCTATGGTTTCAAGTTCATTAATACTGACAGGCTTTTAATATATTTAGCAGCTCGCTGCTTCTATTCGGCGAAAATTTTATGCGTCCATTTTTTTTTTTTTTTCTGACCGCAATGTCCACGCAGGTGTGGAAAGCGAGGTCGCCAGATCACCTCTCAGACAGATCTTGGACGGAGAACGCTGATCATCTGGCGTTTACCCAGAAAGGATCATGCCCTTGCTACCCCGGAAATGAATAACGAGTTCCTTTCGTTGGATCTACTCGACCTTACGAGTCACACAGTGAGATTCAGGTTTTTATTTTTATGCCGACAGAGCTATGTTGATACCCATTCTTTTAAATAGGCCATCACGCCTACGTCTGGCGCATTTCCACCATTACTGATTCGTCTTTCCTCTGTTTAGTTAATAGGCAAGGTTCTTTGTGTTATTTCATAGCGCTGCTCTGGTATATAAAGGCCTGAAATGTCGCTGCCTTCATCAAGTTCATCGACCTACTTTGTATATTTCCGTAGTAATCGACAGAACTTCTATATCTCGTATAGATGTCTTTTATATTTCCTTTTTTTTTTTTCAACCCTATCTCTGATATTTAAAATAACTTATAAAGCTCGCGGCATGGTTGTTTTTATTTGTATGCAGATGTATAAATATTGATTAATTGGATTTAACCTTAAGTCCCCATGGACTGTTTATAGTAGTGTTCGTTTGTTTGGCACAAATCTGTAATGGTTATAATTAAAGTTAATCACTATGTTCTTTTGAGCGAATGTGAAAGTTTCAATAGAAATATTTGGTTTCATGTGGAAAATCGAAAACGGTTTAGCGTTTTCATAAAAGTAGTTGTTGGTGTTCGGTGTCAAGGTTTGAAGCCTATGAATATGCATCACAACGATAAACCTATAAACAATCAAGCAGAGAAATAGATCGTTTTATACTGAAATCCAATATCGCTTCCTTTACTTGTGAGTGAAGATGAAGGCGAGTCTAGACCTAATCCTAATTTCACTTTTGGAACAAGGTATGACAAATTAATTTTTCCTTTACGTGCTTTGGATATTTAGTATTGGTTGAATTATATTGATTTTTTTGTTCCTATTTGGTAAACGCCTATCCTTTCATACCCCTATAATGTTGATTTTTAAAACTAAAAACCAATGAGTTTATAGAAATTCAACATTTAGAGTTATCGATCAACATTTATATAATCGGTCCCTCACTCGTATTCCCTTTGTATATAAGGGATTCGCTTCATATAGAAATATCCAAATGGTTTTAATAACTCTTGTTAACATGATTCGGTTTTTTTTTTTTTTAGAAGCATACACAGGTATCCAATAATTGATTTTTTTTTTTATGTGTTAGACATGGCATAAATCTCTTTTTCCATACCATGTATTTCGAGGGGTAGAGATGAACTCAACACCCACGGTATACTAATTCTGCTATGAGCGTTATAATACCTCTATATTGTAGCTTTACTCTCTAGGTAAATAAGAGTACCTTTTCTAAGTCTTTTTAAATTATATTGTCCTTTTGGTGTATACCTATAGGTATCCAATAGTGCTGGGCTAAAGGAATTGACTTATATTTTAAATCTCTTGCTATGCTACTTGTATTCCAAGATTTCAAAATGCAATATACCCCTTGATAATTGTTACATCAATCAGATAGAGTAGAAGTATTTTTTTTTTTTTCTATATAATTTGGAATGTCATATGCTAATGTCTTACTTCCAGCTGTTTGTTTTTATACCATGTAACCTTAACACGGCTATAATGTGTCTGTACTCTATTTTTTAATTTATATAAATATATACCTATATATTTCCTAAAGGCATATATATATGTGATCGATACTTCCATTGATGCTATACATTCAGCATAGAGAACTCTAACACCATATTATTTGTTTCAAGAGTTAGAACTGTATTTAAAATATAAAGTACCCTATAATGGTTATGAGTACTATAACCCTTGTAGAATTTCCTTGTGATTTAACAAGAATTCAGAATCCTTGCTATTAAAGTTTTATTTTTCTCTTGAAGAATGCCTATATGTGTTTAATAGCACTTACCCTAAATCTATACCCTTATAAATGGTATCATGCTCATCTAGAATATAATTACTCTTTTTCCAGCACCATTATAATTGTTAGAATGATCATATATGCAGTCTATAGATGTTATAAGTGTTAGAATGATCATAATTGCAATTTATATTCTAATACCTTGCTTTCTTCCTTTCTGCTACTTACCATGTATATATTTCAGTGCTACTATAATGTTTCTCTAACATACACATAAGCATATTATCTCATTTTTTTGTGTCTATATGAAACATAACAAAAATTAATCCTCTGTATAGGCCAAGTAACTTCAGATTTAAACCGGCCTTGGTTTAGAGATTCTGGGGTTTCTACTCTATGGATTTTCTGATCTACAACTAAACAGAATCTGGAAGGTGAATGCCTTATGATAGACTCTGTTAAATGTAGTACTAATAACAATCGCACCATTTAATATATATTTTTATATGTAGTCAATTCATACTGATGTAAAATAGAAGAGCATCATATTTAAAGACCTACCATTCAAGCAGTAGACCAACCTCCCACCACAGATCACCTTTACTCTTATCTCTAGAAATTCCCTTTTCTATGTATCTAGGGAAATAATTATAAATTCATTTTTTTTCTCTTTGTAAGTCCTATTCTTACCCTCATAATTGAAATATGTCTAGTGAGGTTAAATCATGGAAACAAAAAAAATGATACATTCCTATGAAGGTGCTGATGTTCAATAAGACCAGCTGGATGATATATCAGTTAGGTACTATTGTTTTCCCTCTTGTTTTTCATCCCAGTAAGGCAGCATCAATCTTTGCTACTGTATTAAGATGGTTTCAATATCTTAACTTTATGAACCCTGACTTTCTTTTACATAACGATGATAGTAGAACAATGGCTACATATGTCATTGTAAAATTTATAATAGTTTACTAGTTCTTTGTGAGCACATATCTTGCCCAATTTTTGAACCTGGGCTCCGATACCATTTGTCACGCCTCCCAAACCCAGGTTCTTACCCGAATCTCATAAGTTAGATATACTCGGCTTTATGCACCAGCTAACAAAAAAAACTGCTTATTGAATCCATTTCAAATTCATCCAGTTATCCGGTATTTACTTCTTTTGAGTAATTATAGGCAGACATGGGAATACAAGAATTTCTCAAACTTTCCAGTTTGCAAGCCTTATAAAATTTCCAACATTTTAAAGTGCAGCATCGAGATATAGATGTATGCCTCCTCGCATACCTCTACCTATACTCAGTTAACTTCCATGGCTCCAACTACTTTCCCAGCAGTTTATATGGAAGGTAACCAGATGCTCTGTTCATTGTATTCTTACATATGCTTACAATCTTCCCTCACACAAATTTTTATCACACAATGGTTGTGCAAGTAGGATTTCCCTTTTATTTTACTGTTACAACATTCAACTTGGTTGACACTCTGGTACAGATTCAACTGTTCCCTAGGACACAGATCCTCTTTGCTTCAATCAAATAGGGGAGGATACTGAACTGGATAGTTTAGACTCCCTAGTGTTAGTTCCTCTTACTTAGTTAGGCTTCAACTTCTGCTTTCATATGTTTACACTTACAGTTAATAGAATAATTTAAATTCTTAGTTTTACAATTCCTTCCATTGTAACCCAACTGACATACTGAACCCCATACTACTATCACAGGGTTGTTGTGTCCTATCTTCTGTGATTTGTTACAGGGAATTCTGTGTCACCAATATTGTTATGATAGGTTTAGTTATTTGGTACTTGATGTTCATGGTTACTGGTTTGTTAACATTTTCTGTCTATACACACAGTAAGTTAATGTTCCTTGGAAAGGCAGCAAGCTACACCTGTACATAATCATGAGATTAGTTGTTCAAAGGATCTACCATCTCTAACTCCATTTTACAAGATACTCATCCCTATATTCCACCCATTTGTCTCTGCTATCAATAGCTTTGGTTTACAATTAAATGAGTTACTGAACCAATAATCAATCTACAATTTTCATAATGAACCATAACATAATAATTCATAAATTGCATAAGAAACTATAACATCACAATTCATAAAGCAGGGATATATTTAATACAGACTTACAGCAATCTCCAACAATAGGCATGCATACCTCTACCATGACCAGTCCTCCCAACCTTAGAATCCTCTTTATCTCCCAGGATTCACCCCCGAGTAGAGATCCTCCAAGAACAGACTAACCTCAATCTGTTCTGGAGTAGCTTATTTAAGCTATGCTTTCCCCAAAGCCTGTTTCCAATTCTGCGTCCAGAATTTCAGGATGCTTTATTCCTGCTTAGCCTAGGCTTCCCATTTTGGGACTCTTTAAAGCTGCTTTAAGCTTTTCCTCAGCTTTTCCAGCTTTTTCTCACCTCTTCCCAACTACTCCTCTTCATTGGGGAAATTTAGATTTTTCCTCAAAAATCTAAATTAGAAATAATTTCTTTCAAGGATTTTTGAAAGATTTGGGGAAAGTCTTTTTTCCTTTTCCATCACCTCATGGATTAGGCATGTGATTTCACTTTCTCATCTGGTCATAGTGCATACCCAATATTTTATTTATTTTTCATAATTAAATAGTTAACCATATCCACAAAATAATTATCCATTGGGGTCCACTCCCCTTTGGATTTATGTTCAAATGTCTTATTTGAAAAGCATAGAACTTGGGGGTGTGACAATAAAGTTCTTGTGTTTAGATGTTTATAAGGGTTCAATACCCTTACAGAGGTCACAGGTCACAGTCAGATTTTATACAAAGGTTTCGTTACCAATTTATTTATTTTTTATGTTGAAATTTCAACCATTAAATTTTTTTTTGAAAAAAATAAGAATGTATCTCAAGTTTATGTAGTCTTAAGTATGAGAAGATGGTTCAAATTTTACAATGCTTTCCCTAAGATTATTTTTGTGATGTTATAACTTCGTAGCCAAGGCAAAGCCAAAGACAAAGGATATTAATATTGAGAAACTAATATCTTGCTTGAGGCACTAATTTCCAACAAGTATTATTACATAACTTGTAATAATTTTTTTCATCTGCTTTCCTTTTAGGATATTTACAAGTTGAAAATAATGGAGAATATGTATTATTGGAGAGCGTTGTTTTCTCAGTTTTGCGTGTGTCCTAGATTAATATTAGTCCCTATTTTCTAGGAGTAATTTCTAATCTCCTTAAAATGACGAAAATTATATATTTGTGATATGATGATTAGTTGAATAGAGCATTATGCTTGAGCAGTATCCAGGTGCATCTTTCTCACATGTGAGCTGCTAGTTTCAGTATATAAGTTTCATCTTCCATTTTTAACATAGTACCAGAGCTCATGAGCCTTCGTAGCTGAAGTGAGTTCCTTAGTGGCAGAATTGAGCCCTGGTGGTTGGAGAGCCCCAGTGGGAGTGCAAAGCCTTTGTGGCTGATTCAAAATCCTTAGTGGTTGAATTGTGAGCCTTAGTGGAAGTACGAAGCATTGGTGGCTGGAGAACCTTAGTGGCTACAATGAAGCATTAATGTTTGGAAAATTGAAGAGACTTGGCGGTTGAAGCATGGAGACTTAGTGGCTACACACAGGCATTTTTTTCTCTCCTACAGAGATGGAGTAGCATGATTTTCTACCCTTATTTACGTGTTGGTCAACAAAGGGGGCAACGTGACATTTGGAGTTGATCCTTGTGCTTATGCGCAAATACCCCAACCTATTCTAATCAACACTACACATAATCACAGAATGAATCCCATGATCTCACGTTGGTGTTGTTGACAATGATTTTCTTCCATTGAATTCATTTGGCATCATGTATTACGGTGAGACCATGAGATTGTTGGTGCAGTGAGGTTTAGCTGGGCTACCAACTTCTCAAGGTTGTAACTTGGTCATATGATCTTTGTTTGGTGCGTAAAATAACTCATTGGAAGAATCTCTCTAAATACTATTGGATTTGTAGTATGTGCTTTCATATGGCTATGGGCTTGTTGTAGACCTCAAAAAACCTTTTTTTAGGGGGTCAAAACAACTCTCAATGTTTAGGACCCGAAGTAATGTTAAAAATAGTAAATTATGTTATAAACAAGGAAACTCATGAAATCGAATGGAGGTCTAGGTGGCATAGGAAGGTGGCCATTGGTATCCACCTGGATCACAATGATGAACCCAAATATAATCACTAAAATATATACTTATGTAATAAGCCTGGTCCTTCAATAAATTATGTGTAAAATTAATTTATTATAGCGAGTTTTCTATGTTTTATGAAAACAATTGTAATTTTATGTAATTTTGTTATATATATATATATATATATATATATATATATATATATATAAAATTTTATAGGAGGTATACTACTTATTTGGAGGAATGGGAGCATTGGAACAAATTATTTTTGGTTGAATGATTTGGAAGATCATAAAGGCCTCCCATGTATTTTTTCTTGGGAATATGGATCACATGAAATGAAATATTATTGTTTTTAGTAGAAATTCCTCTCTTCTAGAATTTTTTCACCAACATACACAATTGTTTAGAATAACCTTGGAACATCTAGTCCTTAAATGATGCACAAGTATTATGTATGGGGTTATTGTATAGTGCTAACCATGGAAATATAGGTCCATGAGGTGTTGGACGTGTCTTGTTTATGCCTAATTGATTAAAACTTTCATTTAGTATATTCCTATATTCTAGACCTAATAGTTGGATTAAAATACATGTAGTATTAAGCCATGTGAAATTGGTCCTCAAAACAAATTTGAAGAATAAAAGTCACCAGTGACTCCATGTTGGTTATTAAATGGATTGTTACACTTCAAACCTTCCTCTTAAGCCATTTTTACATCAAATAATCAAAGATATTGATTTATTTAAGATAATAAGATTCAATAGTGCCAATTTAAAATACAGTTTTAAAACCAATTAAAAGTAGCACTAATATAAAAAAAAAATAGGGCTTCTAAAAGGGAATATATTGAAACGTCAGTTCAACCCCCTTCAAATCCCTAACTAATGATAACCTACAAGTGCATATGTTGTTTATTTCTTATTTTCATTATGTATTACATATATCTATAAGGCAAGTACAACTTTTTCATAGAAATATTGAAATATTTAAGGATAAAACTCCTCGTTTTATTTTTTCAAATGGTGTAGGATTAAACAAATATTTAAATTGAATATTTTTAGACATATTAAAATGTGATAGGTAAACCATATAGAAAATTTAGTGGTTTTTTTTTTTAAGTGCCTTATGCATGTTAAATGTAATTTTAATTTTCACATTTATACTATAAAGTTACAATTTTTTTCCTTTAGAAAAGATAAATAAATTTGTCCACAAATTTTAATCTCGGTGGGTTGAATGTTAATGCTATGAATGAAAATTTCGTAAAAAAAACTCTTAGCCTTAAAATATGCTGAAGTGTACTTGAAATGGTCAAGATTGATCTATTTAATGAATATTATTGCACATCTCCAATGGATCCTATTTTCATGTCACCATTCAAACATTGTCATTCTTGCTTAGGTGTTTACAGTAATACCTATTAATAAAATCTTTTGAGTAAGCTATTGTATTAACTAGGGAAAGAATTGTTGAAAAACATTGTGAGACTAAGCTCTATCATCAAGGTAAACTCTATTTGACAAAATTTCAAAGGATATTATATTATTTTGGTTCCTAATTTTTATCCTTAACCCATTATTCCATTGTGCATTATTAACAAATTTTATGGGCTAATGACCCCTTTATTATTATTATTATTATACACACACACACACACACGGATATATATATATATATATATATATATATATATATATATATATATATATATATATATATATATATATATATATATATATATATATATATATATATATATATATATATATATTAGTTGTGACTAAACTCGGGATTCCCATGTGCTCGGACCCAATGTCCAACTCCTCCCTCAAAAGGGCATAACCTACAACCTTTATTTTTTTTAATGTGTTAGGTCCCTATATTACTAGTATAGTCCCTTATTGTTGTTATTGTAACCCCAATATTGTTATTATTGTGCCCTCATATTATTATTGTTAGGTCAGCTAGGATTATATTGTGATCCCATGGACTCCTATATATAGAAGGAGGTTTTTTCATTTGTATTATCCAAGAATTTTTCACTTACATAATGTATTGGAGGTTTACCCCTCAAGGTGGCTGATTTCGAAGGTGTTTATCTCACTTTTCTTCTATATTTGGGGCTCATTTCATAAAATTTGGTATTAGAGCTTTCGATTCATGGGTTTCACTGCTCCAAAAGGGTCATCGTGGAATTTTCACTATAACATATTTTCTACGAAGTTACAGAAGCTGAAAGTTTTGAAAATAGAAGCTAAAATCCTGAGGAACGTCATGTAAAAATTTCAAACTTGGTTCGCAATATTTTCAGAGATATGATCTGTGGAAGTTAGGGTTTTTTCACGATCCCGAATTTCACCTAAAACATGTCATCGTGGAAGTTTCACTATAATTTTTTTCTACAAAGTTTGACAAGCTGAAATTTTTACAGAGGAAAGTTGAAATATGGAGGAACACCGTGTAAAAATTTTAGATCTTGGTTCGCAATATTTTTAGAGATATGATTTGTGGAATTTAGGGTTTTTTCAGACTACTGAATTTCATCTCAAAGAGATGCCTGTGGGAAAATCATCATAAATCTCTCTCTCTCTGAGCATTGGATTGGAATTCTATAAAAAGTGGCCATAGGTACACAGAATGTACATTTCTTTGTATCAATTTTAGATCCGAAGGAGGAAAAAGTGACACGTGGCACGTCGTACAAGTTCGTTCTACTGAACCAGTCCATAATTAGGTCATTGTGGGAGATTTGGCATAACGTTTCCTTGAGGAATCCAAATCAGGTCAAAGCTATCGCATCTGAAAGAAGCTTCATAGGGCTACTATAGGGCCAAATTTCAGATATTGAAGATTCTCAAGTACAGATATAATTCAGTTTCATTATCGAGCTCCTTAAAAGAGAGAAAAATGTGTGTATTTGTTTTCGAATTGCATAAGTCTTGTGTGAAAAATCAGTTTGAATTGATTCCAAGGGAATATTGTAGAATAGATATTAGTATTGGGTTCTAAAATACCCTATAAAAATAATTCAACACCCATTAAGCCTTTATAATGCTCTACTATGACTCACGAAGATGAAGAACTACAACATGACATGTCAAAATTATAAGAGCAAGTGCACCAAATTCCGCTCTCACAAAGAGAAACAAAAAATGAAATGGAAGTTAATATGGATGGTTTGAAGAAAGGCATGGAAGCTAAGATGAATGGCATGGAAGCTGGCATGGAAGTTAAGATGGATGAAATGGAAGAAAAAATGAAAGACAACATGGAAAACATGAAGAATTATCTAAAAGAAGAGATGGAAGGTTTGACAAAGTTGACACAAGAAATGTTTCCTAATGGAAAAAAGATAGTGGATGAAAATGATGATGAGAAGAAAATAAATTTTAATCATGATTTTATAAAATCTAATGTTGGATGGAAGAACCACCATATTCGAAAGATGGATATGAGGAAGTTTGATGGCAAGGATCCCGTAACATGGATACGACAAATGGAGCAATATTTTGATCTCAATAATGTGTAAAACACACAAAAGGTATGCATTGAAACTTTACATTTAGAAAAATATACATTTCCATGGTATCAATGGCTTTTCTCCCATAAAAAAATTATTACTTGGTCATCTTTTACGGAGCAAATGATAGCACATTATGAGAATATAAAGAGCAACACCTTATTTAGGCAATTGATAAATCTCAAACAAAAGGGTTCAGTGGTGGAGCACATTGAGGACTTCCAAAAATTGAATATAAGGGTAACTGATATTCCAGAGGAACATAGGATTAATGTCTTCATAGGGATTTTAAAGGATAATATCCAACACGAAGTTCGTGTTTGGGAACCTAATTCATTGGAGAAGGCATTCAGATTGGCAAGAAAATTGAATGTAAAATTATGGTGACAAGGAAGCCTACCACTCACATCTATAAATATGGAAGTGTTTATAATCCTAGACTTTCACAACCTACAATGTTGACACCACAAAAATTGGAATAAAAAAGAGAAAAAGGGCATTGCTACAGTTTTGATAGAAAATACACTAAAGGTGATAAGTGTGCCGAGAACAAATTATTTTACGTAGATTGTAAATAGGAAGAATAAAATGAGCAAGAAACTTCAAAAGAAGAGGATATACATGAGGAACCAACCCTAGAATAAGAAGAAATGAGTTTGACCATATCGTCTAATGCATTAGTAGGTATTACCACTCCTCAAACTCTCGATATAGAAGGACATATCAAGAAGAAAAAGGTAAAATTGTTGATTGATTCAGGTAGTACCCATAATTTTATTTATTGTAAGGTAGCCAAGGAATTGAATTGTTTCCTACACTGAACACCAGAATGTCAAGCGATGGTTCTGAATGGAGGAACTATAAATTGCTATGGAAAATATCATAATATCAAGCTAACCATGGGGAATATGTACTTAATAGTCCAATTCTTTCGTTTCCAATGGGAGGTAATGATTTTGTACTAGGAGTACAATTGTTACAATATTTGGGGATGGTATATTTTAATTTTCAAGAACATTTCTTGAATTTTTTTTCGGAATGAAAGGAAGTAGAATTACGGGGTATCGCAGGGAAGACGAGAAAGATAATAAGTTTTAATTTGTAACATACCTCAATTTTTTTTTATTTTTTTTTTCATCGTTTAGTGATGATAATACTTTATAAAATCTTCTAATCCATAGTTACTCTTGTCTATTGAACTATTTTTCCACCATATGTATTTTGGGTAAAGGTTTTTCCCATAGTTATTAAATCTATTTATAATAGAAATCTATATATTAAACTTTCCACTAAATTTTGAAAAGTCTTTAATGTTTTTATGATACATTATGTATCGCTACTCTAAACTTTGTCCCCTTTTTACTTTACTAGCTTAAGAAATATGGAAAACATTATTATTATTTTATGGCTATGTCAAAGCATTCATTTATTAATTCATATTCTCGTAGGATAGGCACATAATAATATCGTTGAATTTATACAGGCCTTAAACCATATAATAAACATCATGGATAGTATATTTATCCTCTATATGCATTTACATTTACGACAGTTACTATAAGCATTGGGTTATATGATACGATATTATAAATGTTAATGAAATTTCGATGTTTTCATCGAATTAATTCAACAAGAGCTTACCTATACATACATATTACTTATGATATTAGAACTTTTAATCTCCATTGTTTATATGTCTTCATGTCCTTTCATGCGCTGGAGACTTGATACGTTTGTACCGTCAACTTGACTACTGACATTAATGTCCTTACAGTCGATGTTTATTAACATGTATATTACACGCAACGTTTCTTAATTGCTCCATTTCTCGATTTTCCCAACGTACTGATCAAGTAGATTTTTGGGATTTCATTCGTATCTTTGTATTAAATATAGCTATATGAAATTTATACCAACAGTCCTCCACATTTATTGGTATCGATTTCATCGTATTAAGTCATACGACTTCATCAGAATTCAACACTTGTAGCGTTCGATGATGTTAGGGTTTTGGACCTTCATTGGATATTTAATGTGAGAGATCAGAATTGTCACGTCTCCCATACCCAGCTTCTTATAACATTAACTCAGATATACTCTACATTATGCACCAGATAACATCCAAAATTTTTCTGTTGAATCACTTACAAGTTCATAATTTTATCCGGTATTTTAATTTCTCTTTAGTAATTATAGGAAGTAGTGCGAAGATAAGAATTCCCATGAGAAATTTCCTCGATTCTTATCAGTCAATCTAGTCGACTTACATATATATGTACATATTTTTCAAGTCAGTTCTTCAGAGTTTTGTCCAACTCTAACTGACCAATAGGCCCTTCCTCAAACTTTCCAGTTTGCAAACCTTATAGACTTTCCAGCATCTATAATTATAAAGTTTCAGCATCTTCGTATAGATGTATACATCCACATATACATCTATCTATATTATTTAACCTTCGTTGCTTCAACTACTTTTTCAGCAGTTTATATTGAAGGTGGGTAGATGCTCTTTTCCCCGTGTTTCAATATGCTTACAATCTTCCCTCACACATACTTTTATCACACAAGTAGATTTTCAATATGACTCTTCCCTTATTTTATTGTTACAAATATTCAACATATTTGAAACTCTGGTGCATATTAAACTCTTCCATTGGAAAACTAGGATATAGATCATCTTGCTTCAATCAAATGGAAGTAATGAAACCGAAATTGATATTTTAGACTCCCTAATTTCAGATCCTCGTACTTAGTTAGGATTTAACTTCTGGTTTCATATATTTAAACTTCCATGTAATAGAACAATTTAAATTCTTAATTTTACAATTCTTGCCATTGCAGTACAGCTGTTATACTGAAATAAATACCTCTATCACAGGTTTAGTTATTTTCTTACTTGTTGTTCTTGACTACAGTTTTATTAAATTGTTCTGTTTAGACAACACATCAACTAAGTTTTCATTTAAAGACAACAAGCTACCCTTGAAATTTTTTCTATGTCTTTTAACATTAAAATGACTTATCATCTCTAAACTGTATTACTGCAAGGTACTTATCCCTAGAACCAACCCATTGGTCCCTACTATTAGCATACTAGATTTTCATCTATTAGATCTAGATTGAAATTGCATAAGGTATTGAACAACCATTCAATATAAAATTTGTATAAGAATTTATAACATAACAATTCATAAACCTGGATATATTTAATACAGACTTAAATAAATCTCCAAATTTATGCATGCATACCGATACTATGACCAGTCCTCCCAACCTTAGAGTTCGTCTATCTCCAGAACTCACCCCCGAGCTGAGATCCTCCAAGAACAGACTAACTTCAATCTGTTCTGGAGCAGCTTATTTAAGCTATGCTCTCCCCAAAGCCTGTTTCCAATTCTGCGTCCAGAATTTCAGGATGCTTTTATTCCTGTTTGCTAGGCTTCCCTTATTTAGGGAATTTAAAGTTGCTTTCTTCTTTTCCAGCTTTTCCAGCTTTTTACCTCTTCCCAACTACTTTCCTCATCATTGGGGACTTTAGATTTTTCCTCAAAAATCTAAATTAGAAATAATTTCTTTCAAGGATTTTTGAAAGATTTTGGGGAAAGTCTTTACCTTTTCCATAACCTCATGGATTAGGCATGTGATCTCAATTTCTCATTTGGTCATAGTACATACACAATATTTTATTTATTTTTCATAAATAAATAATTAACCACATCCACACAAATAATTATCCATTGGGGTCCACTCCCCTTTGGATTTATGTTCAAATGTCTAATTTGAAAAGCATAGAACTTTGGGGTGTTACATATTCCCCCTCTGAAAACAAACACCGTCCTCGGTGTTGACAACTATCTACTTAGTTTATTTTGAAAATAAAGATGAATGCTTTTCCATCATCTCAGCTTCTCTTTTCCATGTAGCTTTTTCAGCAGTAAAGTGCTCCACTGCACCTTCACTCTAGCTACTGTTCGATTTCGCAATTCAATTTCTTCCCGCTCTCAGATTTGAAGCGGCTCTGGAAGGAATTCCTCTTCTGCTTCCACCTGAATCACATTCCAATCAATAATGTGAGAAGCATCATGTACAAAAATTATTATTATTTTTTTCCAACAAGGAGACATGAAACACATCATGAAATTTAATATGCAAGGGTAAGGCTAGTTTATAAGCCATTAGTTCCCCCCTTTCCAACACCTTCCTTGGTGTTACACTTTAACGTTGTTTTTTCAACTTTGACGAAGATTTCTTCTTCGTCCTTGTTTAGTTTCCAGCAGAGTACTCTTCTGCTTCCACTCTATTTACTGATGCCTTATGCAGTTGATTTTCTTCCTACTTCTTTGCAAGAAGTCTATCTGGAAAATCTTTTATTCTGTTCTTTCTGTCCACAATTCATACCAATGTAAGTAATATCAGGTACATATAATTAATAATCCACAATAACATTCTGAATTTCAATAATTTCAAGGAATTCAGTTATTAGTCAAACCGTTCAGGTTCATAATAGTTTAGTGCACTTTTAGTACACTACTTATCCTTTCTTGTTTTTCAGTGAGATTCTTTCCTCACACAAACTTGGTCCAGCTCATCTTTTCTTGATTTTCTAGGTGATTTATCTACACTTATCTTCACCTTTTTTCTCCTTGTTTCCAGAGTGTACAATTTTCTTGTTACACACTTGGCTAAAAAATTTTACAACGTTTCATTAGTACTCATAAATGAAAGAAAACAACTGTATCATATGCATGGTTATGCTTACCCTTTCTCAGTTCATAGCTCTACTTCCAGTACATTTTCATTTTTTTTTTCTTTTGTTAGCCAATTAATTTAATTTATAATAACCAGACTTATTAATAATGTCTATAATTCAATTCTTGCTTCAGACACGAATTTTATTTATTTATTTTTCCTCTAACCTCTTTTATGAATTGTATCCACTAGTTCAAAACTTACGTGAATAAATTTGGATCTGAAGGGTTTCCCCCACACCCCAGTCCCTATACAACCCATCCTCTTTTCTCCCGGTTTGTAGCTGTATGATTTCACACTATTTCCCTATCTTTGAATTTAAGACTCAGGAAAATTAAATTAGATAAAATTTACACCAACAAACTTTCATAGGGTGAATACATGTAATTACTATAATTCATCACATTCACAAGTATTAATACTTGATAATGTCAAAAATGAATTTGACACAATTTCCCCCTTTTCAAAGAATTACCATAATTTATACATTTACTCTAAATTTTTTTTCATGTTGTACTAATTCCAATGATGATTCACCAATTATATCTATATGTGAGTTTCACTAATCATTAGAAATCAACCTAGGGTTTATATAAACAACATATGGTTTCTCACATAGACCACTTACAACCTAAAACCATGGTTCACTTGATAAATGGAGTATAATATATATAGGAAATTAATTGTGCTCCATTGAACTCTTATCCATGCATGATAGTTTTCATAATTATTTTCCCATGGATAAAAATTTGTTGGGTTTTCAATTTTTCCTTAAGTAAATCATTAGGAAATTTTAATTTATCTCTTCATTCATTCATTTATAACTCAATGTAATGGGTCCACATTACATTATTTAATATGAAATGGTCCACAATTACTAAACCAACCATTTAAACTGTAATTAAAACTCGTACTTAAGCTTACCACTTCATTATTTTCCATGTACCTGAACTAAAATATGCTTCTTACAAAATACTTTAGTCATGACTTCAAAATCATCCTGGTAACTTTACTAAATACCAATATCAAATTTTTCCTTGTCATACTATACTTTTACCACTTAATCTACCACAATAATATTTATTACTCTTTTAACCATAATTAGAGTAATAAATATTCCAGCCATATGGTAAAATGTGTCATTCCACTTTACTTGTAAATTTCTATTTTTTTTTTTAACATAGGACGTTAATTGTAGATTTTCACTGCATATTTGACTTATGTCCCACGTACCACACTTCATACTTTTGTTCCTTCATTTACTAACATTGTAATTTCCACTTCAACCTTATGGTCGTATTTTTAAATCAACGCTCAAATCTATAATTATGTTTTTGGCCTCTTGATATACTACACCTATCATGTTTCCACTTTTACTTCACCTAACATCTTGGTGTTACATTTCTAATATTAGACTCTTATAACTTTTCATACTTCCTTTATATACAACTTCAATTCTGTTCAATTAACTACTTCAAAGGTATTCAGAACTACCTTTTCAATTTTATATTTAATATACTTTAATTAAATATAAAATTTATATGGTTAATATATTCCCCCTTGTATATATATTTCAATAGAGTAAAACATATAAAATTTTCTTTATAAATCTCTTTGTTATATTACCCATTATAATTCATATCATTAAATCCTCAACTCTATTTCATATATATATATATATATAACAACCATATATATATATATATAATCACCATATATATATATTCCACAATATATATATATATATATATATATATATATAAAATCTACCATATATATCCACCACATATATATAAGGTCCACCATATATATAATCCAAAAGATTTAATTAATCCTCCAATGTATATTTTTATCTTATTTAATGTATAAGGTAGCCTTATGCTCTCGTACCTATTTCCAAGGTATCCAACCATTTACCTTAATCGTTGCACTAACCAATCATATGGAAGTTTATTTATTTTTATTTATTTTTGTTTATATCGGACACCTATACATATAAAATTTCACATTTACAGGTATAGTTTTATAACCGTTCTATAATAAGCATATTCCAAGGTTTCCCAATTTCTAATTGTTAACTTACACATGCTATAACTAAAGTCGACATTATAAATGGGTTTCTCCTCCTCATAAACAAGTTTTTTGTTTCATACCATTCGACTTTTCTTACTCATGAAGATTAACTGTTGGAGTTTTATTCGTTGGAGTTTAATGCTAGGAATCCCAACATATTACGTGGGGTCAGTTAACGTTCTATTCAGATTTAATTATTATATCTCTGGTGGTGAGATCTTATCCCATCAATCTTGAGCCATGAGATACCACATCGTGTCAGAAATTTTACGACTTCTCAGTTTGCTATTACCGAGGCCAGCAACTAAATCATGTAATCTTATACCATGGGATATCTTTACTATATGAATGTACTTCCTAACGTGTATTTTATTTAATTTAAGAGCACCTTTCATAAATTTCCTGGAGTACTCAACGCTGAGACCTCGATTTGTTCCCAGTTAACTTCGCGATCCGCGTGATGTCATTTAGTCTACTGCCACGTGTAGGGTGATGATACCTTAGGGTTTCTTATCTCTTATGGTTTTAAAGTTCGATTCTCCATTTTATAAGCGGCTTCAGCCTTGGATTTATTTAAATTTCATATTCCATATCATTTTAAGGTTTTCATGTCACCAATCCTTTGATTAATTCACCACTTAATATATAACCTAATGGCACACCAAAATGTGATACTAAGGTTTTTATTCCTGTATAAAATATACGTGACTTATGAATTTTACCTTTGTTATCCATCCGGTTTATAATTCACATCCATTCGTAAATCATGAAATTTACCCATAACAACATGAACTCCAACCTTAGTTCCCGTACTCTTAGTGCATAACCACGGTTCGAGGCGAAGTACTACACCACTGTAAAAAAAAAAAAAAAATTCTCCTTAGCAGTAACTCAAACTCCGTATACTTGGATGTGATAAGAAATGTCTTAAGACATTTTTGAAAACTCGGTTCTCGTTTTCGAAGTTTGCGTGTCAATTGAAATGGAACTTGAAGATTTGGATTGATACGAATCATAATTGCCTTCCTGTTCTGCCAGGTTTTTTTTTGGATACCATACATTTTTTTGATTTAATTCATAACAGTACCTCTGAGATCGACTGTTAGGTTTCCATAACTCCCTTGTTGTATTCGAGAATTTCATTGTTGATTTAACTATTGCCTTAGGCATCTTCCGCCACGTGGATGGTAGATGGTTGAAGACCATTAGGGTTTTTCCACGGATATAAAATTTGAGTTCTTAATTGCAATTTTCATTTTCATGGTGCAATTTCGAGAACTTTTGTTTCTCTGCAACTTTGCATTTGTTTCTGTGCATATAGCTTATCAACCGAGTTGCGCCTATTTTCTCAGGTATCTCACGCCTCTCTTAAGCAATCAACATGTTTTATAAAAAAAAAAATCTGAGTTAAAAATTTTATGGAATGCGCTATTGCTTTGCTATGGTCGGATTTGAGAAATTAGGTCTCTGCTTCCATTTTATCTTTCAACTACTACCATAACAGTTCACACCCATATATCTATATCCTGAGAAGATTTGGTTTATTTCTTAAATCGAGAGGTTATGACTCGGTTTGTTGTCTTTCTGGTTTATGAAGAAGAATCTTCAATGTTATTGTATATTACCTTCTTACCATATTGCCATATCCTATATGGGTTCGTTTTTGTTTTTTTTTTTCTCATAATACTACTCCTTTGTTTCTTTCTTTTTATGGCTGTACCAGTCCATATATCGAACGACCACATAATCTTGCCAGCTCCTTGAACAAGTGACGCAGCTTGGCAAAGATATACTGGTCTATGGTATGGCTATCCCAAAATTTTTGTTTAACATAAGGTTCCAAGTTTTGGTGACCCTTTGATTTGCTTGTAATCCTTTATTTAAACGAAGGCCCATTACAGCGCTCTTTTTTTTTCTTTCTTTCTTTTATTTGTTAACTACGGGTTGGCTATCAGGCGATTGGCTATCAGGCGGATTGAAGTTTACAAAGGTACAACATAGTTTTTTCTACATCAATAGATGCATTTTTTTTTTCTTCTAATTTCTCATTTTCATGTTACTTTCAATTAGTTTACCTTCCAACAGGTTTCCAATTGATTTCTTCCAGGTAATGTTGCAATTCCAGTTCCCTTTTTTTTTGTTTACTGGCATTCTTCAAAATCGTTTCCTTCATGAGTCACCTGAGTGGAAGAATAATACTTGGTTCCTTTATGTTTCACAGGTCTGTATATCTTTGTTTTCGACCGTATTACTCTGACCCAGAAATTGACATATCGTTCTCGCTCCATTAGTAGCCGTGAAGACTGTTTGGAATGAACTGGTTAATTTTATTGTAATTAGCTTTTTACTTCCCAGAATGACACTGTAATAATATCTATAGGACTATGACTTTCTTACACCCATATTCCATTTCATATAGTATTGAACTGTGACTTAATTTTTTCTGCATATCTGGGTTTTAAATGTATGAGTTGATATCTACATTTCTTCAACTCGCTTATTCTTCTCCACGCTAGCTCGTTATTTTCCGTTTGCTAAATTTTATTTATTTTTATAAAATACAGTTCATAGTTTCTATTTTTGATCTCTTCTACTATCAAACTTACCTGATACGAGATAATGAAAAATGGAGCATATATCTAAGGTATTATAGATATGCCATGTTCACCATATAGGATAACCATTTTCCCTGAATTTGTACTGTTATGATTACTCCTGAAGTATAGTATGACACTTGCATTTCACTCTGTCAAAATTTATTATACTCCCGAGTAATATATAGTTTCTGAATATATTTAAATTTTTCCAGATATGTGTTTTAAAATAAATTTTTTTCTATCATATTATTTTAGACAGAATATCAAATACTCACAATAGAATTTCTCATTTTTTTCATTGATAAATTTTAGTTATCTTACTTGAATCTATAGTTATATTAACTTACTTGTAATATAAAATATAGATTCTTTTCAAATGTTAAGTACTTTGATTCTATACTCTATTTGCTTTGAGAATTTTAGTTACCTATCTAAAATCTCATATTCCAAACTGTTATTTTCTGCAATTATATACTTATAACTTACTAGTACAGAAACAGATTTAAGTTACCATTTTTTTTCAGGATAAGTGGGAATATTGTATATCCTCAGATTTAAACTCCTCATAGTTTAGAGATTCTGATAGATATTTCCCACTATCTCTTCCTACTATTATACAGAAATTAGAATATAATTTCTTCTAATACTTCTGCTAAATGTAAGGAATAACCAATCTCTGAAAACTTAATTAAAAATAACAGTAATTAAAAATAACAGCTACAGCAGTTATCCATATTGTACAACAACATCTGATTTAACCATTCATAAAGTGCATACCACTCCTTTTTATTGGTTTAAAAAGGTTCTAACTGCATATCATTCCCTTGTTCTACTTTACAGTGAAGAAAACATAAAAATTGGCATAACCCAAATGGTGGTTTGGCTTTCATTGGTAAAAAAAACAATTTCCTAATTGTAAAAACCTTCTTTCACAGACGAGCTTTCTTCTATGGTCTCAAACCTCATTAAACACGACCAAATGGTAAGATTGGAATCATGACTAACCCACTATACAGTAAGCAAATGTACACAAGCACGAAAGGTTTCATTACAGTACCCAAAATGCATAGACGGTTTCATTACAGAAACACAAATCAGGTCTGGTGACCCAAAGGAATCGTTATCAAGGGATTCCAACGCTATCTTTTCATTATAGCATAATATTCATAAAATTTATAACATCTTATTGTTTCTTCGTGTGCACATAACTTGCCCAGTTTTCTCAACTTGGGCTCCGATACCATTTGTCACGTCTCCCATACCCAACTTCTTATAACATTAACTCAGATATACTCTACATTATGCACCAGATAACATCCAAAATTTTTCTGTTGAATCACTTACAAGTTCATAATTTTATCCGATATTTTAATTTCTCTTTAGTAATTATAGGAAGTAGTGCGAAGATAAGAATTCCCATGAGAAATTTCCTCAATTCTTATCAGTCAATCTAGTCGACTTACATATATATGTATATATTTTTCAGGTCAGTTCTTCAGAGTTTTGTCCAACTCTAACTGACCAATAGGCCCTTCCTCAAACATTCCAGTTTTCAAACCTTATAGACTTTCCAGCATCTATAATTATAAAGTTTCAGCATCTTCGTATAGATGTATACATCCACATATACATCTATCAATATTATTTAACCTTCGTTGCTTCAACTACTTTTTCAGTAGTTTATATTGAAGGTGGGTAGATTCTCTTTTCCCCGTGTTTCAATATGCTTACAATCTTCCCTCACACATACTTTTATCACACAAGTAGATTTTCAATATGACTCTTCCCTTATTTTATTGTTACAAATATTCAACATATTTGAAACTCTGGTGCATATTAAACTCTTCCATTGGAAAACTAGGATATAGATCATCTTGCTTCAATCAAATGGAAGTAATGAAACCGAAATTGATATTTTAGACTCCCTAATTTTAGATCCTCGTACTTAGTTAGGATTTAACTTCTGGTTTCATATATTTAAACTTCCATGTAACAGAACAATTTAAATTCTTAATTCTACAATTCTTGCCATTGCAGTACAGCTGTTATACTGAAATAAATACCTCTATCACAGGTTTAGTTGTTTTCCTACTTGCTGTTCTTGACTACAGTTTTATTAAATTGTTCTATTTAGACAACACAGCAACTAAGTTGTCATTTAAAGACAGCAAGCTACCCTTGAATTTTTTTTTTTATTTGTTTTAACATTAAGATGACTTATCATCTCTAAACTATATTACTGCAAGGTACTTATCCCTAGAACCAAACCATTGGTCCCTACTATTAACATACTAGATTTTCAGCTTTTAGATCTACATTGTAATTGCATAAGGTACTGAACAACCATTCAATCTAAAATTTGCATAAGAATTTATAACATAACAATTCATAAACCTGGATATATTTAATACAGACTTAAATAAATCTCCAAATTTATGCATGCATACCGATACTATGACCAGTCCTCCCAACCTTAGTGTTCGTCTATCTCCAGAACTCACCCCGGAGCTGAGATCCTCCAAGAACAGACTAACTTCAATCTGTTCTGGAGCAGCTTATTTAAGCTATGCTCTCCCCAAAGCCTGTTTCCAATTCTGCGTCCAGAATTTCAGGATGCTTTATTCCTGTTTGCCTAGGCTTCCCTTATTTAGGGACTTTAAAGCTGCTTTCTGCTTTTCCAGCTTTTCCAGCTTTTTACCTCTTCCCAACTACTATCCTCATCATTGGGGAATTTAGATTTTTCCTCAAAAATCTAAATTAGAAATAATTTCTTTCAAGGATTTTTGAAAGATTTTGGGGAAAGTCTTTACCTTTTCCATAACCTCATGGATTAGGCATGTGATCTCAATTTCTCATTTGGTCATAGTACATACACAATATTTTATTTATTTTTCATAAATAAATAATTAACCACATCCGCACAAATAATTATCCATTGGGGTCCACTCCCCTTTGGATTTATGTTCGAATGTCTAATTTGAAAAGCATAGAACTTGGGGGTGTTACAAGAATAGTGATATATTATTTGCCTCCATTCTCAATTCTTTGGTTCCGCTTTGCCCTTTCGTCAATTTGCCTCTGCACTGTGACAACGAATTCTTTGCAAGGGTTCATCGAACGAATTTCTTTGGATGGGAACTCTTCCATTCGGTAAGAACATTCTTGTTAATTAAATTCTAAAACTTTAACCCTAGCTTCATACTTATATTATGTATGGTATTCGTTTATTTCGGTACTGCATTTAAGAAGAGACTCTGTTAAAGATATACAAGGTATACAATATTTTTTTTTTCATTAGTAACTCTGTTTTATTTTCATACAGCCATTATGGTCAATTTTTTTTTACCATACTTGAGCTACTACTATCCACGATAAAGGGTATCTAAGGTTCAGAGAACCCCAGCGTCAAGAATCCCCAAATTAGTTTTGGTAATTTATATGTTGTTTTGTTTTTGTTTGGAGTTGAAACTCACAAATGGTATTATTGTTTCTCATATGGATTCGCTCAGCCAAGCTTATCCTTTTTCCCTTTTTATTTTGGTATTTTACAATTCATTCTCTGCGTCTGACCAATATCATAGTGTAGATGGTTTGTAATTATTAGCTCGCTATCTTAAAATGAATTCGACTCAGATTCTGATATGAAGATATGAATCCAAGCTTCAATTTGTTTCGATTTGCACAGGTAAATAATATTTCAATTTAGTTTATTGTATAACGAGTTTTCGTTAATTTCGTTTTATTGTATTTGCCCTAACTACATTTTATTTGAATGGTTACAAGTGAACGTTAAGTCCTTTCCTCTCTTCATCGATGTAGAAGTTATACTCTAGTAATTTGGGCTTTTTCACTTCATGGACACTGACTCAATCTCTTTCTATACAGGTCGATTTTTATATGCTCTTCACTAAGTATGATTACTCAGTTATAGTGGAGCTATCATTATATTCTTCTAATTTGTAATTTAAACATTTATAGCCTTCTTAGCCTCGTGGCTAATCTGAGGCAGATTAGATAGGCTTCCTTTTCAAATTTTCCCAGCACAATATACTATATATGAACTGTAAATTTTCCATTACAATTATAATCTTTTTATTGGCTTACAGTTTCTCAATATCAGTATTATTTTCTTTGGTTTATAATTAAATGCTACATAAATTTCCAGAATTTAATATATATATCTATATATATATATATATATATATATATATATAAGTGCTCTTCCTACAGAGATCTGTATAGATGATGCATAGTTGCCAGGTTATTTTATTTTCCATATCGTATTGTAGTAATTACAATTTCTTCTCATGGAATCATGCTGTGAAATGTAGATGTTCAAATCTTGTCATAGAGACTTCCATATTAAAAAATTTGTATAGGTTACTGGTAAAATTTTATGGCATCACCATTAGTTTAATTTTAATTATCTACATATTTTTATATTTCTCCATACAGAGTTTACTTAAGGTTTAATTTACAGCTAACTTAATTCACCTTGTCCTGTAGGATAATATTAGGAAATAATGATATCAATTACATTTTATTTTATTTTATCCCCTCTTACAATAAATATTCTAACATAACTTCTAATAATTTAGAAGTAGTATGGTGAATAAATCCATTAATAATAATGTGTTAAGTCCCTATATTAATAGTATAGCCCCTTATTATGTTAGTGTAGCCCCCCTTATTGTTATTATTGTACCCCTGTAACCCCCATAATGTTATTATTGTGCCCTTACATTATTATTGTTAGGTCGGCTAGGATTACATTGTGGCCCACTAGGATTACATTATGGCCCCATGGACTCCTATATATAGAAAGGAGGTTTTGTAAATTGTATCATCCAAGAATTTTTCATTTATGTAATGTATTGGAGGTTACCCCCTCGAAGTGGCTTATTTCTAAGGTGTTGATATCTCTTTTCTTCTATTTTTGGAGCTGGTTACACAACATTTGGTATCAGAGCTTTGGATTCTAGGGTTTCACTGCTCCAAACAGGTCATCGTGGAATTTTCGCTATAACTTTTTTTCTATGAAGTTTCAGAAGCTGAAATTTTTAGGGTGCGAAGAAAAAATCTTGAGGAAGCTTGTGAAAAAAATTCAGAGCTTGGTTCGCAATATTTTCAGAGATATGATCTGTGGAAGTCAGGCCTTTTTTCAGGCTCCTAAACAGGTCATCGTGGAATTTGCGCTATAAAAACTTTTCTACGAAGGTTCAGAATCTGAAATTCATATGGTGCTAAGCTGCAATCCAGAGGAAATTCGTCAAAAAATTTCAGAGCTTGGTTCGCAATATTTGTGGAGATATGATCTGTGGAAGGTAGTGCTTTTTCAGGCTCCTGAATTTCATCTCAAAGAGGTGATCGTGGGAAAAGTTCAATAACTCTCTCTCTGAGCATCGGATTGGAGTGCCGTAAAAATTGGTTCGCAAGTACACAGACTGTAGTTTCTTTGCTATCAATTTCAGAGACAAAGGAGGAAAAAGTGACACGTGGAAAGTCGTACAAGTTCACTCTACTGAACCAGTCTAGAATTAGGTCATTGTGGGAGATTGGACACAACTTTGTCTTGGGGAATCCAAATTAGATCAAACCTGTGGCATTTGAAAGAAGCTTTAGAGGGATACTACAAGGCTGAATTTCAGATATTGAAGATTTTTAATTATAGATATAATTTAATTTCAATATCTAGCTCCTCAAAAGCAAGAGAAAGGTGTGTATTTGGTTTTTAAAATTGCATAACGTTTGTTTGAAAAAGAAATTGAAGTGATTCCAAGTGCATATTTTAGAATTTTTATCAGTATTGGGTTCTATAATGCCTCCAAAAAATAATTCCATACCCATTAATCCCTCAAAAAGCTATTCTATGACGCATGAAGAGGAAGAGTTGCAGTATGAGATATCAAAATTACGGTACCAAGTGCAACAAGTTTCGATCTTACGAAGAGCAATTGAAGATGAAATAGATGGTTTAAAAGAAGAAATGGAGGCTAAGTTGGATGTTTTGAAGGATCAAATAATAGCTAATATGGATGATAAATTAGTGGAAGATCACAGCGAGCATCAACAACAAGTTCTCCAACTCTCAAAGGATAACCCAACCTTGGTGCAGAATCTAATGAAACAACAGGAAGATCAACATCACATCGAAAGAAGTTATGAAGCAGTCATAGAAACAAGAACTCAACAAGTACGATCAATTTCAGAGTATCTCAGCAAGTGGAAGAACTTTCCTGTAAAATATTTCACATGGGAGGATGAGAATTTTATACGGAAGCATCAAGAAATAATCAAGCGTTGAGGACAACACTTGTTTGAAGGAGAGGGGCATGTTAAGTCCCTATATTAATAGTATAGCCCCTTATTATGTTAGTGTAGCCCCCCTTATTGTTATTATTGTACCCCTGTAACCCCCATAATGTTATTATTGTGCCCTTAAATTATTATTGTTAGGTCGGCTAGGATTACATTGTGGCCCACTAGGATTACATCATGGCCCCATGGACTCCTATATATAGAAAGGAGGTTTTGTGAATTGTATCATCCAAGAATTGTTCATTTATGTAATGTATTGGAGGTTGCCGCCTCGAAGTGGCTTATTTATAAGGCGTGGATATCTCTTTTCTTCTATTTTTGGAGCTGGTTACACAACATAATGGTTCTATCCTTTATATTTCATGCTTATCATTATGTTGAATTCATTAAAATGAACAGTAAAGTTCTAGGTGTATAATCTCACCTACTTTTCTTAGCATCTTTAGATGACAGTATTCATATATAATAAAATTTTTCTGTTCTATCCTATATCAATTGTTATCATTCATTTATTTCTTCAGGTATAAATAACCATGATTACTTTAAAATATTTCTTCATTTTTACTTTTATTCTGGTAGGAATTTATATTCAGATTTACCTTAGTTTCTGAATTAAAATCTGACAATGGCTCTACTCATATTTATTTAATACACTAAATAGCAGTGTGTTAATTCTACTTGTGCTATGTATTTTTCTTCTGCAATATAGCTAAGTATTAACTTCAATTCATGATAAGTATAGTTGTATCTGACACTTTCATTCTCTATCATTTAAATTGAATTATCTAGCTATAGGTATGGGTTTGCATATAGCTAACATAATAGAGTTTTAGTAGAATATTTACTTCATACTAATAACATTGATACCCTAGAAGCATATTAAAGTTACAACTTTAATGACTTATGGGAGTATTATATATCTCTATATTTAAACCATTATCAGGTTTAGAGATTCTGGTTGATATTCCCCATAAATCCTATTCCTACAACTATACAGAATTTAGAGGATTAATTTCTCCTAAAAAATTCTGTTAAATGTAAGGAATAACAAATCTCAAACAACTTAATTCAAAATAACAGCTACAACATTTACCAATATTGTACAACAACACCTATTTTAACCATTCATAAAAATTTTGTGCATACCACTTCTTTTGATGACCAGTCCTCCCAACCTTAAAGTTCTTCTATCTCCAGAACTCACCCCCGATCTGAGATCCTCCCATCAATAGACCAACCTCAATCTGTTATGGAGTAGCTTATTTAAGCTATGCTCTCCCCAAAGCCTATTTCCAATTCTGCGTCTAGAATTTCAGGATGCTTTTATTCCTGTTTGCCTAGGCTTCCCTTATTTAGGGACTTTAAAGCTGATTTCTGCTTTTCCAACTTTTTACCTCTTCCCAACTACTTTCCTCATCATTGGGGAAATTTAGATTTTTGCTCAAAAATCTAAATTAGAAATAAATTCTTTCAAGTCTTTTTGAAATATTTTGGGGAAATTCTTAACCTCTTTCCATACCTCATGGATTAGGCAAGTGATCTCAAAAATCTCATTTGGTCATAGTGCACACAAAACATTTTATGTATTTTTCACAATTAAATAATTGACTACATACACACAATAATTATCGATTGGGGTCCACTCCCCTTTGGACTTAATTTCAAATGTCTAACTTGAAAAACATAAAACTAGGGGTGTTACATATTCCCCCTCTAAAAACAAACACCGTCCTCGGTGTTAACAACTAAATACTAGAGTTTATTTTGAAAATAAATATTGACATGTTTCCATCATTTCAGCTTCTCTTTCCCACGTAGCTTCTTCAGCAGTAAAGTGCTTCCACTGCACCTTTACTCTGGCTACTTTTCGATTTTTCAATTCAATTTCTTCCCGTTCCAATATTTGAAGTGGCTCGGGAAGGAACTCCCCTTCTGGTTCCACCTATATCACATTCCAATCAACAATATGAGAAGCATCATGTACATATATTTTTAATAAGGAAACATGAAACACATCATGAACTTTAACATGGGGCAGTAAGGCCAGTTTATAAGCCACTGGTCCCACCCTTTCTAACACCTCAAAAGGCCCACAATATCTAGGGGCCAATTTTGCACAACTTCTAGCATAAAGTGTGCTCTTTTTGGGTTTAATACGCAGATACACATGGTCACCCACTTTAAACTCTCGGTGCACTCTCTTCTTATCAGCATAGCTTTTCTGTCAATCTTGTGTTGTCTTGATGTTTTTATGTATTTGTTTGACAATCCTTTCTTTTTCTTGTAGAGTATCTGGCCCAAGTACTAGCTTATCTTCAAGCTGGCTCCAGCTTAAAGGAGTACGACACTTTCTTCCATAGAGTGCTTCAAATGGACTCATTTTGATGGAAGATTGATAGCTGTTGTTATAAGCAAATTCAACTAAATGTAAGTAGTCCTCCCATTTTGATGGCCTATCCATCACATACATTCTCAGCATATCCTCCAAAATCTGATTTTTTCTCTCTGTTTGACCATCTGTCTGAGGGTGATAAGCAGTGCTAAAATTCAATTTAGTGCCCATGCCCCCAAAAAAACCTTTCCATAAGGCTGCTGTGAAATTAGAGTCTCTATCTGAAATAATCATCTTTGGAACCCCGTGTAGCCTTAATATTTCTCTTAAGAACACATTTGCTATTTGGGCTGTCCCAAAAGTAGATTTTACAGGTATGAAATGTGCAGCCTTTGTTAAGGTATCTACCACTACCATCACTGAGTCATGCTGGTACTTTGTTCTGGGTAACCCGGTTATGAAATCTATAGAAATAGTGTCCCATTTCCATTCTGCAATTGGTAAGGGGTTTAAAGGACCAGCTGGATGCTGATGTTAATCTTTGACTACTTGACATTCCATGCATCTGGCTAAATATTTTGATACATCCTTTTTCTATTCCTGGCCAAAACAATTTCTTTTTCAAAGCTGTAAGCATTTTCCTAATATCCAGGATGTCCTAAATATCGTTGTTTATGATATTCATCTAGGATTTCTCTTTTCAAAGAATCCACATTGGGGATGTACAATCTGTTTCTATAGCAGATCAACCCTTTCTGGTTTTGGGTGTATTCAACCATTTCTTTTTTCAAAATTTTCACTTGTAGATTCTCATAGTTTGGATCTTGATCTTCTACCGTTTTAACTAATTCTTCTAAGTCAAAACTAGCACTACTCCCAATGCTGCTTATGTTTTGGCAAGCATTTCTTCTTAGAGCATCAGCAATTTTGTTTTCTTTCCCTTTTATATGTTTTATGTCCACATCAAATTCACTCAAAAAAGACATCCATCTGCCTTGTCTAGCATTCAAATCTGTTTGAGAAAAAAAATACTTGAGACTGATATGATCTGTCATCAGTGTACTTTTTTTCCCAAGAAGATAGTGCTGCCACATCTTCAAGGCATGAATTACAGCAGCCAATTCTAGATAATATACACTGTAATTATGTTCATGTTTCTTAATTTTTCTAGATTCATATGCAATAACAGAATTCTCTTGCAGTAGAAATCCTCCCAACCCTTCTCCACATGCATCCGTACACCCGAAAAACTCTTTATCAGGATCTGCAATCTTCAGTATAGGTGTTGTGGTAAGTTTTAATTTCAGTTGTTCAAAGCTATGTTTGCATTTTTCAATCCACTCAAATTTAGTACCTTCCTTTGTAGTGAAGTTATGGGGTATGCTATTGCAGAAAATATTTCTACAAACCTTCGATAATATCCTACAATCCCCATAAATGACCTTACTGCTGATACATCAGTAGGCATAGGCCACTGTCTTATGGCTTTTATCTTTTCAGGATCAACAACCAATCCTTTTTCAGAAATGATATGGCCCAGATATTGAATTTTATCCTTATAAAATTCACATTTGCTAAACTTGGCATATAACTGATTCTCCTTAAGAGTTTGTAACACAATTCTAAGGTGTTCCTTATGTTCTTCCTCACTCTTTGAATAGACTATAATATCGTCTATGAACACTAGTACGAATTAATCTAAGTACTTGTTCAAAATGTTGTACATTAACCACATAAAAGTGGCAGGGACATTTCTGAAACCAAAAGGGAGGACTACAAATTCGTAGTGACCATACCTGGTTCAAAAAGTTGTTTTACTGATATCTTCCTCCTTAATTCTGAGTTGATGATAACCAGTCCTCAAATCAATCTTAGAAAATACTAAAGCCCCTCTCACCTGATCAAAAAGGTCATCTACTCTGGGCAATGGGTACCTATTTTTGATTTTCAACTTATTCAATTGACGGTAGTCAATGCACATTCTGAAGGTTCCATCCTTCTTTTTCACAAACAACACCGGTGCTCCCCAAGGAGATACACTCGGTCTGATGTACCCTTTATCCAACAATTCTTGTAATTGCATTTTTAACTCCATGAGTTCAGGGGGGCTCATCCAGTAAGGGGCTCTAGAAACGGGTGTTGCTCCTAGTACCAAATTGATTGAAAAATAAATTCCTCTTTTGGGGGGAAGATGAGGAATCTCATCTAGAAAAACTTCCTTAAATTCTCTTACCACTGGTAAAGTGTCTAGCAGGTTTTCTTTAGGTTGCTGTCCTAATTCTTCAACATGTACAGCATATACTTGATATCCTTTTCTAGCTGTTCTTTTTAGCTGAAGGGAAGAGATTTTCCTTACAGAAATAGGTTTTGGTTTCCCTTTTAGTATGAATGGTTTTCCTTCATCATCTATGCAGTGCAGAGTTTTTTCCCAACAATTCAGCATGGTATTTTTCTTTCCTATCCAATCCATTCCTATCAATAAATCATAAGAACCTAATGGCAGAAGGTTTAAATCAACTTATGTTTGATATTCATTCAATTTAATAGCTATTTTAGGTAGCTTATGAGCTACTTTACATTTAGTTCTAGTAGCTAATTGTACCAACAAAGGCTGTTGAAACTTTTATGTTTTGAGTTTACATTTTTCTACAACTTGTGGACTAATATAACTCAAAGAAGCACCTGGATCGATTAAGACAGTAACAGATTGATCAGAAATTTTACCTTCCATCTCGACCATAGTAGACTGATGTTCTTCTTGTCAGTTCTCCAAGGCTGCACTGATAGTGGGTATGTTCCTTGCTATATCATTCACTGTGGTAGCTTCTCTATCTCTTAGAATCATCTGAATATTTCTGTGTGGACAGTCCCTCAACAAATGAGGCTCTCCGCAACCCCAACATTTCAAGGGCTCCTGCATTTTAACTGTTCCTTCCTTCTTATTATCCCCATATATTTGATTTGAACCAACTTGGGACTGAGCAGTTTGACTTTCCTTTGGTTTGTTAAATTTCTTCCGCTAATGATCCCTACCAAATTTCTTCAAGTAAGCTGGTTTCTATTTATTTCCTTTAAATTCACCCTTGTTTATCTAGCTTTTCCCATGTTCACTCTTTCCTTTAAACTGCTGGTAGCATAACCTAGCTTTCCTCACCACTTCTTCCATATTTTTTGGATTATCGAACTATAATTTCTCCTTGTACACAGTAGGCAAATAGTTCAAAAACATTTGTACCTTTGCTTTCTCTTCACGAATATAAGGAACATACCTTAGCAGATTTGTAAACTTGGTGACAAACTCATCTATGGTGAGTTGTCACAATCTGAGTTCGTGAAACTCCTTTGCTTTATCATCATAATAGCGTTCGTTCAAATAACGGTTTTTAAACTTGACTTGAAAATTTTCCCAAGTCATTGTTTTTTCATCAATGTCATGAACCATTTTTGTCTCCTCCCACCACAAGGTAGCCTTACCTTACAACTGGTAGATAGCTAATCTGGCCTTCAGATTACTTTCATATTCGTAGACCTGAAAATACTTGATCATATTCAACAACCATGCCTCAGCATCTTCCTCCTTCTCTCCATCATAAGAGGGAGGTTTAATTTTTTGGAATTCACGCTGTAATTCCTTCTTCTATTTAGACTGATGTCTAGCAGTGTCATCTTCCTCAGAATCATCGGAGAACCTACCTTTCCTTCTCCTTCTGGAACCTTCACCTTCTTGGCTATTCCGCGAAGTCAGTTCTCTTATCAGTTTTTCCTACTCCTCACTAGCTAATGATAGCCTGTCATTCTGGCTTTTTAGCTCGGCCATATCCCGTTGCAACCTGTGCAACATGGCCATTAGAGGACCATTGGGATCTGGTGTATTATCTCTACCACCCAGATCAACATAGAGTTCATCTTCTTCAGCCATGTTCTTTTCAGTTTCAGTACCTTTGTACACTAAACAAAACAACATCAATAACAAAAAAACAATAATAATAATAATAATTTTATAACAGTGTGCACAAAACAGCCCAGTTTTCCACCTTGGGCTCTGATACCATTTGTAACATACCTCAAAATTTTTTTATTTTTTTTTTCATCCTTTAGTGATGATAATACTTTATAAAATCTTCTAATCCATAGTTACTCTTGTCTATTGAACTAGTTTTCCACCATATGTATTTTGGGTAAAGATTTTTCCCATAGTTATTAAATCTATTTATAATAGAAATCTATATATTAAACTTTCCACTAAATTTTCAAAAGTCTTTAATGTTTTTATGATACATTACGTATCGCTACTCTAAACTCTATCCCCTTTTTACTTTACTAACTTAAGAAATATGGAAAACATTATTATTATTTTAAGGCTATGTCAAAGCATTCATTTATTAATTCATATTCTCGTAGGATAGGCACATAATAATATCGTTGAATTTATACAGGCCTTAACCCATATAATTAACATCATGGATAGTATATTTATCCACTATATGCGTTGACATTTACGATAGTTAGTATAAGCATTGGGTTATATGATATGATATTATAAATGTTAATGAAATTTCGATGTTGTCATCGAATTAATTCAACAAGAGCTTACCTATACATACATATTACTTACAGTATTAGAACTTTTAATCTCCATTGTTTATATGTCTTCATGTCCTTTCATGTGCTGGAGACTTGATACGTTTGTATCGTCGACTTGACTTCTGACATTAATGTCCTTACAGTCGATTTTTATTAACATGTATATTACATGCAACGTTTCTTAACTGCTCCATTTCTCGATTTTTCCAACGTACTAATCAAGTAGATTTTTGGGATTTCATTCATACCTTTGTATTAAATATAGCTGTATGAAATTTCTACCAATATTCCTCCGCATTTATTGGTATCAATTTCATTCATCGTATTAAGTCATACGACTTCATCAGAATTCGAAACTTGTAGGGTTAGATGATGTTAGGGTTTTGGACCTTCGTTGGATATTTAATGTCAGAGATTAGAATAGTGATATTTCATTTTCCTCCATTCTCAATTATTTGGTTCCACTTTTCCCTTCCGTCAATTTGCCTCTGCACTGTGACGACGAATTCTTTGCAAGGGTTCATCGAACGAATTTCTTTGGACGGGTACTCTTCCATTTGGTAAGAATGTTCTTGTTAATTAAATTATGAAACTTTAACCCTAGCTTCATGCTTATATTCTATATGGTATTCGTTTATTTCGGTACTGCATTTAAGAAGAGCCTCTGTTAAAGATATACGAGGTATACAATATTTTTTTTTTCATTAGTAACTCTGTTTTATTTTCATACATCCATTATGGTCAATTTTTTTTTAGCGTACTTGAGCTACTACTATCCACGATAAAGGGTATCTAAGGTTCAGAGAACCCCAACATCAAGAATCCCCAAATTAGTTTTGGTAATTTATATGTCGTTTTGTATTTGTTTGGAGTTGAAACCCACAGATGGTATTATTGTTTCTCATATGGATTCACTCAGCTGAGCTTATCCTTTTTCCCTTTTTATTTGGGTATTTCACAATTCATTCTCTGCGTGTGACCAATATCATAGTGCAAATGGTTTGTAATTATTACCTCACTATCTTAAAAGGAATTCGACTCAGATTCTGATATGAAGATATGAATCCAAGCTTCAATTTGTTTCGATTTGCACAGGTAAATAATATTTCAATTTAGTTTATTGTATAACGAGTTTTCATTAATTTCGTTTTATTTTATTTGCCCTAACTACATTTTATTTGAATGGTTACAGGTAAACGTTAAGTTCTTTCCTCTCTTCATCGATGTAGGAGTTATACTCTGGTAATTTGGGCTTTTTCACTTCATGGAAACTGACTCAATCTCTCTCTATACAGGTCAGTTTTTATATGCTCTTCACCGAGTATGATTAGTCAGTTATAGTGGAGCTATCATTATATTCTTCTAATTTGTAATTTAAACATTTATAGCCTTCTTAGCCTCGTGGCTAATCTGAGGCAGATTAGATAGGTTTCCTTTTCAAATTTTCCCAGCACAATATACTATATATGGACTGTAAATTTTCCATTACAATTATAGCCTTTTAATTGGCTTACATTTTCTCAATATCAGTATTATTTTCTTTGGTTTATAATTAAATGCTACATAAATTTCCAGAATGTCATATATATATATATATATATATATATATATATATATATATATATATGTATGTATGTATATAAGTGTTCTTCCTACAGAGGTCTGTATAGATGATGCATAGTTGCCAGGTTATTTTATTTTCCACATCGTATTGTAGTAATTACAATTTCTGCTAATGGAATCATGCTGTGAAATGTAGATGTTCAACTCTTGTCATAGAGACTTTCATATTCAGAAATTTATATAGGTTACTGGTAAAATTTTATGGCATCACCATTAGTTTAATTTTAATTATCTACATATTTTTATATTTCTCCATACGGATTTTACTTAAGGTTTAATTTGCAGGTAACTTAATTCACCTTGTCCTGTAGGATAATATTAGGAAACAATGATATCAATTACATTTTATTGCATTTTATCCCCTCTTAGAATAAATATTCTAACATAACTTCTAATAATTTAGAAGTAGTATGGTGAATAAATCCATTAATAATAATGGTTCTATCCTTTATATTTCATGCTTATCATTATGCTAAATTCAGTAAAATGAATAGTAAAGTTCTAGGTGTATAATCTCACCTACTTTTCTTAGCATCTTTAGATGAAAGTATTCATATATAACAAAAAAAAATTGTTCTATCCTATATCAATTGTTATCATGCATTTATTTCTTCAGGTATAAATAACCATGATTACTTTAAAATATTTCTTCATTTTTACTTTTATTTTGGTAGGAATTTATATTCAGATTTACCTTAGTTTCTAAATTAAAATCTGATAATGGCTCTACTCAGATTTATTTAATACACTAAACAACAGTGTGTTAATTCTACTTCTGTTATGTATTTTTCTTCTACAATATAGCTAAGTATTAACTTCAATTCATGATATGTATAGCTGTATCTGACACTTTCATTCTCTATCATTTAAATTGAATTATCCAGCTATAGGTATGGGTTTTCATATAGCTAACATAATAGAGTTTCAGCAAAATATTTGCTTCATACTAAGAACATTGATACCCTAGAAGCAGATTAAAGTTACAACTTTAATGACTTATGGGAGTATTATATATCTCCAGATTTAAACCATTATCAGGTTTAGAGATTCTGGTTTATATTCCCCATAAATCCTATTCCTATAACTATACAGAATTTAGAGGATTAATTTCTTCTAAACAATTCTATTAAATGTAAGGAATAACAAATCTCAAACAACTTAATTCAAAATAATAGCTACAACATTTACCAATATTGTACAATAACACCTATTTTAACCATTCATAAAATCTGTATGCATACCACTTCTTCTGAGGACCAATCCTCCCAACCTTATAGTTCTTCTGTCTCCAGAACTCACCCCCGAGCTGAGATCCTCCCATCAACAGACCAACCTCAATCTGTTATGGAGTAGCTTATTTAAGCTATGCTCTCCCAAAATCCTATTTCCAATTCTGCGTCCAGAGTTTCAGGATTATTTTATTCCTATTTTCCTAGGCTTCCCTTATTTAGGGACTTTAAAGTTGCTTTCTTCTTTTCCAGCTTTTTACCTCTTCCCAACTACTTTCCTCATCATTGGGGAAATTTAGATTTTTCCTCAAAACTCTAAATTAAAAATAAATTATTTCAAGGCTTTTTGAAAGATTTTGGGGAAAGTCTTAAGCTCTTTCCGTACCTCATGGATTAGGCAAGTGATCTCAAAAATCTCATTTGGTCATAGTGCACACAAAACATTTTATTTATTTTTCACAATTAAATAATTGACTACATACACACAATAATTATCCATTGGGGTCCCCTCCCCTTTGGACATAAGTTCAAATGTCTAACTTGAAAAACATAAAACTATGGGTGTTACATAATTTCATGGCAAAGCTTCTGAAGTAATAAAAATGAGGCATAATTGCAAAATTATGCTCACTAGAAATTCCAACATCAAAATCATCTGTTTATTTAGATCTCAAAAAAGTCTTGGACAATCATTCCAAGGTGTTTGAAACTGAAAAATGACTCCCACCTATTCATGATCATGATCATGCTATTCATTTGATTCCAGGAAGTGTTCCTCCAAACATAAGGCCTTACAGATATTCTTATGTCCGAAAGAGGAAAATTGAACGTACGATTGCAGAAATGTTAGAGGCTGGTATAATTCAACCTAGTCAAAGTTGTTTCTTTGCTCCAGTAGTATTGGTGCACAAGAAGGATGGATCATGGCACATGTGTCCGAATTATAAGGAGCTCAATAATATCACTATTAAAGATAAATTTCCCATTCCTATGATTTATGAATTATTGGATGAATTGCATGGAGCAATTTATTTTACAAAGTTGGTTCTTCATTCAGGATATCATCAAAATATAATGAAGATGAAAGATATTCAAAAAACAAAATTTCGAACTCATGAGGGTCATTATGAATTTTTGGTCATGCCTTTTGGCCTTACAAATGCACCTTCTACATTTCAAGGGTTGATGAATTCCATTTTCAAACCCTTCCTTAGAAAAAAATTTCTAGTATTTTCTAATGATATACTAATCTACAACATGTCTTGGAAGGATCATTTTCAACATGTTGATAGGGTGCTCAAACTATTGGAGGAGAAAAAATTATATGAAAAAACATCCAAATGTTTCTTTGGAGTAAAAGAGGTGTAATATTTGGGTCATATTGTATCTCATGGGTGTGTTAAGGTAGACCCTAACAAAATTAAAGCCATTAAGGAATGCAAAGTCCCCACAACCATAAAGAATTAGCGAGGATTTCTTGGGTTAATAGGGTATTATCATATGTTTATTAAGAATTATGGGAGAATAGCAGCATCTCTAACAAGATTATTGAAGAAATATCCATTTTCATGGACTCCTGAAGAAACTAAGGCCTTTGAACATATTGAAGAGGCAATGTTCCTAGCACCAGTCTTAGCTATGTGAGACTTCACAAAAACATTTATTGTGAAATGTGATGACTCAGAAAATGGAATTGGTGTTGTTTTAATGCAAGAAGGAAGACACATTGCTTTCAAAAGTCATCCAATCAAAGGAAAGTATTTACATAAAGCTATTTATGAGAAGGAAATGTTGACAACACTACATGCACTAAATAAATGGCGACCTTACCTAATGGGAAGACACTTCAAGGTAAAAAATGATCATGATAGTTTTAAAGAGTTTTTGGAACAAAGACTATCTTCAGAAGATGTTGGGTCACAAAGATGTTGAGTTATGACTTTGAAATCATCTACAAAAAGGGAAGCTAAATGTTTTCGCAGATGGACTCTCAAGAAAGGAGGAAGAGGTGGAAGAATTTCTTTGTTCCATTTGTATTATCCAACCATATTGGATAACCGAAGCAAGGGATGAATGGAAGAAGAAAGAAGAAGTGTGGAAACGCGTTCAAAAGTTGGAGCAAGATCCTAGTACATATGATACATTTAGCTGGAAAAATGATTGATTATGGTACAAATATTGCTTATATATTTGTAAGAATACCCAACTAAAGAAAAATATTCTTTTGGAATTGCACACTTCTCCTTTAGGAGGACACTCGGGATTTTTAAAAACTTACCACAAGGTGAAGAAAGAATGTTTTTGGGATGGCCTTAAATTTTATATTGAAAAGTTTATGGCGGAATTTTTGGTTTTCCAAAAAAGCAAATTTGAGATAATTAAGACCCCAGGTCTTCTACAATCTTTATCCATTCCAAGTCAATGTTGGGAGGATATTTCAATGGATTTTATCATAGGTTTACCTAAGTCCAAAGGAAAGAGTGTCATCGTGGTAGTAGTTGATAGACTCACCAAATATGCACACTTTTGTGCATTATCTTATCCATTTAAAGCAAGTACAGTTGCTACTACATTTATGGAAATAATTCAAAAGCTACATGGAAACCCAAATATTATTGTAAGTGACATATATCCCATTTTTACTAGAAATTTTTGGACGGAATCATTTTCTTGTTTGGGTAGCACAATGATATTTTGAGGTTTTCTGAAATAGTGGTTGTTTTATTACATTCCTTTATTTACAATTTTGTTTTACTATAATTATAAGGTATTTTATTCTCTTGGAATACAATACAAGTCATTTTAATAGTGGTCTAGAAATTAAATCCCCAAGCATTCCATCTATTAATCTCATAAGTGAAGATGAAGCATGTTATAGCCTTCCAGAACATTCTCCTTGAAAATCAAATTGGAAAAATAATGTACATGTTCAATGTATTTGATTTTATGTTACATTTTTTGAATTTTTTGCAGGTTGGAAATTGAATTTTATTGCATACTTTATTTTCTTCAAACAATACATATCTCATTTCCATATAGGCATATAAATTAACTTCGTAGATGTTCCATTTACTAATGTTACAAGTGAAGAGGAACCATCTCATAGCGTTCATCCATATCACCAAAGAAATGTAAATTTTGAATCCATTTGATATTTTCTTCATTTTTTTCATGTATTGTTAGTCTTACATTGTATTTTATAACTTTTTATGGAGAAAACATTATTTCATATTATGAGGTTGGAGAAATGGAATCCAAAACATAAAATTGTCAAACTGATGTAATTTTCAATGTATTTGATTTGTTTTCTATTTTTGAATATTTATTGGTTGGACATTTAGTTTTATATTGTATTTTATTTTGTTGGAATAGGAAACAACTCATTTGAATAGAGGCTTAGAAGCTAACTCCCCAAATGTTCCATACAATGATGTTAGAAGTGAAGAGAAACCATCTCATAGCCTTCATCCACATCACCAAACAAATGTAAATATTCAATGAATTTGATTATTTTTTTTTCATTTATAATTAGTTGGAAATTAAATTTTAAGAGAATTTATGCTAAAGACACTTGATCATCCTCTCACCTTCCAAAAATGTAGACCATAAATTTGGTAACACCTTATCATAGATCCATTCCACGTGTTTCAAATTTGGGAAGGGAATATCATGGTGCTAAAAATCAAGATACATTTTAGAAGAAATTTTACTCTTCCACATCGTTCTCCACATGGTATAACCGATACATATAATATTAATTTTAATGAAAATATGACAGTGCATAAAATGTTTCGAGACAAAATAGATAGCTTGTCAGTTGTCCAAATGTGCCACATATTCCATGAGTCATATCCCAGAATCTAGGTTTTGAGAGATTCTAAAGGACCTGTTTGCAGACGATGCAAGAATGAAAGAGATGCCCATCATTTTTGTGGATATAATAACATGGATCCTAGTGAGCAACCTCATATTTTAAGAGTTCTTTCTCAAGTTTAAGAAATGCTAATAGCACGTGTAAATCCTATTTTTCAAGTGACACATGCTCGAAGTGGGAAATATAAGTATAGCGGCCACACAATTAGGTTTCCTCAAGATATTTCTACAATTTCACAAAGTATTCCTTGATATGTTGAAGACCTTGAATTTATAATTCTGAGGATACATGCCACTTAGTCTATATATTATGAATGTTATATCAAAATATCTCGAGTTATGGCTGCATTTCAGTTCAAAATTCAATGTGATCAATATTATCAAGATGTTGTAATTGACTATGATTCAGTGAATGCTATGCCTTAAAGATCAGTAGATGTCTCATCCAGGCTTAAATTTTTTTATTGTGATATTGAAGAATATGTGATCAATGTAACTAATAATGACGGGTTTCATGATGAACATTCGCCCTCTCTCCCTTCTTCTTTTGTTTCTAGCCTACCTAGTGAACGACGAGAAGTGGAAGAAATTAGAGCATTTCTTGATAATGTTTATTCTTCACATGTTCAAGAAATGGATTGGCCCAATATTGGAACCTCTCAAGTGAATGAGTATAATAATGAGGGGTTATTAGATATGGAATTCCCCACATTGTTCCACCCTAGTTCTGTTGATTGGTTGCAAACATGTATTTTTACTATTGAACTTCATGAGTATGCATTGCATATTCTTAGATACTATTATCAGAGGTTTAGAGTCCATCATCACTTTCGATATTACCTATTGAACATGATAATGCATTTTCAGAGCCAAGCAACTGCTACATTATTTGTGAATAAAAATTTACATGATAACTAACCAACAACAATTGAAGACATGCGTCACCAAATTTATTATTTACCAGATAATAAATTGGTTGAGTATCTTATGTGGTTTGGTTCTTCTCTGAGAGGTACAATGGCATACTGGCCTAAATTTCAGGTTGAATTGACTTACATGATTAATCAGATGGGATGTCCGTCTTTGTTTTTTACTTTGAGTGTAGCTAAAACAAAGTGTCCGGAGTTGCATAACCTCATGCCTATACATTCACATTCTCGTTCTTTAAATGAGATTTGTATGAAAATTTAGAATGATATCTAGTACCCTCATATTGTTGCCACATTTATGCGTCATAGATTCAATATGTTTCGAGAGGAATTTATCCAAAAAATATATTAAAGTGAAAGAATTCTAGTACAGGCTTGTGTTGTTGAATTTATTTTCTATTCGTTGTCAATTTTTTTATGATGGTTCTATTTTTAATTTTTGTAGTAACTGTATATTCATTTTCTTCATATATGAGTGGTAGCATAGAGGTTTAGCACATATTCATGGTTTCCTATGGTTGCAAGGCGCTCCTGACATGGAAATACTTGATTGGTTAAATGCTTCTCATGTACAACTTATAAAGAGATTCTTTGATAATTATGTAACTGCATGGAATCCACGTGACATACATCGTCACAACATAATGGTTCTAGGAAGCCTCAATGATGACCCTTTCCTATTGAATACTGATCAGATTTTCTCTTGCAATCCTCATAATGATTATAAAGAATTGTTGAATCATGTCCAAAGGCACACAAAGTGTAGTATATATTCTTGTTTGTGAAAAAAGGGTAATATTATCACATGTAAGTACAATGCTCCATGGGATATTTCTGAGGAATCAATATTGTTCATACATGATCAAGGAAGAAAAAAAATATGACCCCACAAGAAATTATGATAGGTTCAATGTGCATAAAATTTACCTTCTAACAATGTGGCGTGCACATTTTGACCGCCAACTAGTGCTTTATTGGTATGTTGCTCTGAAATATCTTTCTAAGTATGCATCAAAAGCAGAAAAAATATTTGAAAGCTATCATGATATGTTAACTAGAATTTCAAATTATATTGCCTCTAAGGATCATGATTTATTTTCTTATAGAAGGTTTCTTGGAGAAACGATTGTTAACCATGACAATGGAGCACAAGAAACATGCCATATGTTACTTAATCTACCTCTTGTTGGTTTTAGTTGAAAATTTGTTTCCTTAAATGCTGGAAGAAAGTTTTTCAGGAAAATATCAAGAAATGGCATGCAATTCTCATCTGAGAATAATTTTTTCAACATTATCAAAGGAGACCTTTTCCCCTTAAAGATATATATTTGATAGAAACAACAAGATCTTGGACATTTAATAGCGAGCGTAAACAAGATCCCTAGAAGCCTAGAGATATGCATGCTATTGTTCTGGTTTGTGCACGGTTTTATTTTATTCCTAGTGAGGGTTTAGACGAATTTGAAAACTTTTGATGGACAAAATTGATCTTGTAGAAGCCATTTTGTGACATTTTTGTGGATATTGGGCTTTCAATTGAAATTATTATTGATAATTGGAGAAATTTCTAATATCGTGCATGGAAGGTTGATCGAAATCCATCAACTGTCAACAATATTGAAGATGGAGAAGATGGTGATTTTTATAACTAGGAAATGAATCTTGAATATGACTTTCAAGAATGGCATATTTTCTCTGGCATGGTTCCATCAAGTAATGTGAATGTTTATGATCTTCAAACCCTTAGTCGAAGGGATTTGGATATCTCCTTTGACTGGAAAAGTACAAATAATTTTGATGATGTGGCTAAAGAAGCTATTAATTTTATAAGGAATGTACAATCAAGGGGTGATACTCATGACCTTTCAAATAGAACATTTGCATCTCCAAATTCATTGGCATAAAAACAATGAATTTATTTTGAATTTTTTTTAAGGAATTTTGCTAAATATGAGATTTGTGAAGGTCTTCTTATGATTGTTCAGTGCACTACAGGCACCGGCAAGTCTTTCCTTATTCATTGTATTTTTGAAGCTCTTTCTAATTTCTCAAGTAATGGAAGAAGTCCTTCACTTATTCTTGTGCCAATAGGAAGAGATGCTTTTAATATACATACAAAAACAATACACTCAGCTCTAAAAATTCCAATTAAAGATATCAAACCATGACAAGGGCAATCACTAGAAGTTATCCAAGAAGAAATTAGGCATGTTCGATATATATTGATTAATGAAATGAGCTTCTAGGATCAAGTTTATTCATGCAAATAGATGCTTGGTTACAAGAAGCATTTTCAGAGAAAAATAATTGTCCTTTTGGTGGTAGATCCATCATTCTTGTCGGTGACATTGGTCAGCTACCTCCTTTGAGAGATAAGCCTTTTTATGTAGGTAATACAACAGGGAATGTCTTATGGAACAATTTCAACATTGTTGTCACTCTTGACACAATATTTCACCAACAAGGGAATAATTATAAAAAATATTGTTTTCAGAGAGTCCTCAATAACATAATAAATTCAAAACCTGTTCTTGAAGATTGGGATTTTCTTATGTCACAGTCTGATGTGAGGTTGCATCCTAGAGAAATGGATTTATTTAATGCAGCATTTGACATGTTTCATACAAATAATTTGGTGGCCTTCCATAATAGGAATATGTTATAATCATTAAATTCTCCAATTACATGATGTATTGTTGAGACTTCAAGGCATTCAAAAATCAGTGGTGTTGATCAGGGAAAATTTTAGGGGCTAGTATTCGTAGGTGGGCTCATTTTAAATGATTTTTCTTAAAAAAATATTCACCAATTTCCATTTTTTGTTTAAATTGATTCGCCCAAATTTTATTGTATAAAAATATTTTACCCTAAAAATAGCCCAAAATTTAAATATACTAATATAAAATAATTAGAAACCTAAATATTTTTACAAAAATATCATCAAAATTTTTAAAATTTACATATTGGGGACTATGAAGATTCACCAAGGTTTTTAAACTTTAAGATAAACTTCAATCCTTAAATTTTTACCTGGTTTTGATGATGATCAATTGGACCATGAAGTTTTTTTGTGCCATGATCAACGTGTTATGTTCACATGTAATTTGTGCCTTCAACATTATTTGTATTGGAATGTATTTTTTCTCTAATTACTAATAGAAATAAGAGGTTGCAATTTTCGTATTATTTTATGTTATGTGTCACATTCCTATATCTGGTGAGATTTTCATATTTTCTTAACAATAATTTAAAACAAAACATTATAGTATTCTATATCTCTTCATATTTTACTTGTTTATGATATTACTGAACAAATGAGGGAATCAAATGGCCAACCATTTTGAAGATATCGTGAAATAATTAGTTTTTTATAGTGTTGAAAGAGATATCACAACTAAAGAAAAAATCGTAAACTACATCATCTACCTCATTTCGTTCCAACGGCTTCCAAAATTTCTTTAATGTTTGTTGTAATCAATCAACATCCGGTAAAATAGGTTCTATTTTTTATCCATATGACATAGAATATGTTTTATGTTATGAAACCATCTCCAAAAATAAAATAAAAGAGAGATCAATGTCTTGGAAATCAGCGACTTCGAGGGGGAAACCTCCTTTACATTACATAAATGAACAATTCTTGGACGATACAAAATGAAAACCTTCTTTCTATATATAGGAGTCCAATGGGTCACATTATAATCTAGGTGACATAACAATAGGAATGTAAGGGCACAACCATAACAATAGTGAGCTTATATCGGGCACAATAATAACAATATGGGGACTACATGGGAAAAACAATAAAAATAAGGGGGTTATACTAACAATAAAAATAAGGGGATACACTAGTATTATAGGGACCTAACATTGCAGATGCCATAAATGATGGAAATGAACTTGGTGTTGAATTAATAACATTTTCTCTTCCCATGAGTGTATCTTGTGTTTTTTTTCCACTTACTTCTTGGACTACCTTTCCTTGCTTATGAGAATTGATTTTTTCACTTAAAATTTTCTTCACACCTTGAATAATTTTAAAAAATGTTTCCACTGATGTCCGACAAGTATTATTACATAACTTGTAATAATTTTCTTCATCCGCTTTCGTTTTAGGATATTTCCAAGTTGAAAATAATGGAGAATATGTATTATTGGAGAGAGTTTGTTTCTCAGTTCTGTGTGTGTCCTAGATTATGGTTAGTCCCTATTTTCTAGGAGTCATTTCTAATCTCCCTAAAATGAGGAAAATTATATATTTGTGATATGATGATTAATTGAATATAACATTATCCTTGAGTAGTATCCAGGCACAAAATTATTTCCTGTGAGCTACTAGTTTCAATATATAAGTTTCATCTTCCATTTTTAACACAATATCACAGATGGTGAGCCTTGGTGGCTAAAGTGAGCGCCTAGTGGTAGAATTGAGCCCTAATGGTTGGAGATCCCTAGTGGCAGTTCAAAGCCTTTATGGCTGATTCGAAAGCCTTAGTGGCTGAATTGTGAGTCTTAGTGGAAGTGCAAAGCCTCGGTGGCTAGAGAGCCTTAGTGGCTACAGTGAAGCATTGATGGCTGGACAATTGGAGAGCCTTAATGGTTGAAGGTTGGAGACTTAGTGGCTGGAGTTTTTTCCTCTGGTGCAGAGTTGGAGTAGTGCAGTTTTTTGCCCTCATTTACGCATTGGTAAAAAAAGGGGGTAGTGCTAAATATAGAGTTAATTCTTGTGCTTATGCCCAAATACCCTGACCTATTCTGATCATCACAACCCATAAGCGTGGAATAAATCCCTTGATATCGCGTCAGTGTTGTTGACAATGATTTTCGTCCAATGAATTCATTTGGCAGCACCCATAACACCGAGACCTTGAGATCGTTGGTGCAGTGGGGGTTAGTTGGCTACCAAATTCTTGAGGTTGCAACTTGGTCATATGATCTTTGTTTGGTGCGTACGATAACTCGTTGGAAACATCTCTTCGACTACTACAATATTTGTAGTATGTGCTTTTCTATGGCCATGGGCTTGCTGTAGACCTCAAAAAACCTTCATCTATGGGGTAAAAACAACTCTCAAATTTTAGGACCCGAAAAATTGTTAAAATTAGTAGATTGTGCTACAAACAAGGAAACTGATGAAACCGAATGGAGGTCTAGTTGGCATAAGAAGGTGGCCATAGATATCCACGTGGATCACAACCAAGCACCCAAATATAGTCACTAAAATATATAATTATCTAATAAACCTTGCACTTCAAGAAATTATGTGTAAAATTAATTTATGATAGCAAGTTTTGATGTTTTACGAAAATGATTGCAATTTTATGTAGTTTTGTTATATATATATATATATTATTTTATGGGAGGTATATTACTTATTTTGAGGAATGGGAGAATTGGAAAAAATTATTTTTGGTTGAATAATTTGGAAGATCATAAAGCCCTCCCATGTATTGTTTCTTGGGAATATGGATTACATGAAATGAAGAATATATTTTTTTAGTAGAAGTAGAATTCTTCCACCCACACACACAATTGTTTAGAAGAGCCTTGGAACATCTAGTCCTTAAATGGTGCACAAGTCATATGCATGGGGTTATTTTGATAGTGCTAACTAAGGAAATATAGGTCCATGAGGTGTTGGAGGTGTCTTGTTTATGCCTAATTTATTAAAATTTCATTTGGTATATTCCTAGATTCTAGATCTAATAGTTCGATTAAAATACATGTAGTTTTAAGGCATGTGAATTTGGTCCTCAAAAAAAATTTGAAGAATACACGTCACCAGTGACTCCATGTTGGTTATTAAATGGATTTTTACACTTCAAACCTTCCTCTTAAGCCATTTTTGAATCAAATAATCAAATCTATTGATTTATTTAAGATAATAAGATTCGATAGTGCCAATCGAAAATACAATTTTAAAACCAATGGTTTATCAAAAGTAGCACTAATATCAAAACAAATAGGGCTTCTAAAAGGGAATATATTGAAACGTTAGTTCAACCCCCTCCAAATCCCTAAGTAATGATAACCTAAAAGTGTATATGTTGTTTATTTCGTCTTATATTTATGTCTTATGTTTATCTTTAAAGCAAGTGGAACTTTTTCATGGAAATATTGAAATATTTGAGGATGAAACTATTCTTTTTATTTTTTCAAATGGTGTAGGATTAAACTAATATTTAAATTGGTTTTCTTTTAGAGATAATAAAATGTGATAGGTAAACCATATATAAAATTTAGTGGAAATTTTTTTATTTTTATTGCCTTATGCATGTTAAATGTAATTTTATTTTTCAGATTTATACTATAAAGTTATAAGTTTTTCCTTCGTAAAAGAGAAATAAATTAGTCGACAAATTTTAATCTTAGTGGGTTGAATTTTCATGTTATGAATGAAAATTTCGTAAAAAAAAACTCTTAGCATTAAAATATGTTGAAGTGTACTTGAAATGGTCAAGATTGATCTATTTAATGAGCATTATTGCACATCTCCAGTGGATCCTATATGCACATAGCCGCACAAACATTTTTATTCTTGCTTAGGTATTTACAGTAATACCTATTAATAAAATCTTTGGAGTAAGTTATTGTATGAACTAGGGAAAGAATTGTTGAAAAACATTGTGAGACTAAGCTCTATCATCAAGGTAAGGATATTATTATTTTGGCTCCTAATTGTTATCCTTAACCCATTATTCCACTGTGCATTATTAGCAAAGTTTATGTGCTAATGACCCCTTTATTATTTTCTTTTCTTTTATTTTTATTTTTATTTCTGACTAAACTCGAGACTCCCATTTTCTTAGACCCAATGTCCGCCTTCTCCCTCAAAAAGGCATAACCTACAACCTTTATTTTTTTGTAATGCCTCTCGCTATGAAAAAATTTTCCTCCCTCTTGTGAATTGCGCTCAAGGAACACAACCCTGTCATGACTATGTATTTCTTGAAGAGAAACCAAATAAATTGAATAAAAAAAAATAAGCCTCACGTAAGTCACATTGGGCCCACAGTAACAGTGGTATCTAAATGTATCCGGCGTATCCAGTATCTAGTGCTATTTTTTTTTATGGAACTTCCACTTCAATCCGTATCTCCTCAACACTAAATATTTAGCTTCGTATGACAGTCTGGTATTTTTACAAATGTACACTTTCTCGTGAAGTTGGATTGGTCCCACACCAAAAATTTCTAACAAAATCATTTTGTTGAACTTAGATATTTGTGGCACAAAAAAGAGGGTTTGTTTCAAATCGATTTACCTAATTTAAATTAGCCTCAAATTGGGCTTATAACTTGATAAAATTTAACAACTACAAACTTTTGGTTTTAAGCAGGAAATCACATCCTTCGTCAGCAGGATTTACACAAAATTTTGGTTCTTAAAAGGAATTAATAGCATTTATTTATAAGGTTGATTGATACAAACAACTAAGGAGATATTTTAAATACAAACAACTAAGAAGAAATTTCAAATTCTCATAATTATCAACATATTAAAAGTAATAATGGACTATTATTTAGGAATGGCTCAACTCATTACACACCATACCCACCAAACAACCGTAATGAGAAATATAAAATTCAACTCTATGCATGAGGATATTTACAGAGTTCGATTGGAATTCTCAGAATGATCTATTTTTGGCTCTCTTTCATGTGTTTGTGAGTTCTGTAGGATACTTGATTTCATTTACAAAAAAAAGGAAATATATGATAATAGAAGCGGGAGGTCGCTTGCTAGTAGTGCCTCTCTCGAAATTACATCTAGTTTTCTCTACAATCCCTCTACTAACTCACTAAGTGCAGTTTTCCCATAAGGGACACATAAGCTAAACTACCCTGATATTTGTAGAGGATATTTACAAAGATTTTTTTCCTCTCATGGGGAAAATGGAAAAATGTTATGATCCTCGTGCATCTACCTCCCTTAGAAAAAATATTTTCATGCACTCCTATCCATGAGGTGTGCAACTATTGTTTCAAATTTTTTAGATATTTATGGCATTCATCCAAACTACCTCTTTGGCTAGAAGACCCTTCCATTTGACCAAGTACTCCTAATAATATTCCTTTCTATTTCTCTCATAAAAAAATTTTATCAAAGATTTTTTTCAACTGTAACTTATGGGTTGTAAGCATTTGGTCCCTCCACCAAATATTTTATTTATTTTCTCCATCCTCTGCTTCAAGTTCTTTATAGGGATGTAGGTATGCAACATTAAATGTCTACTTCAAGGTCCTCTATTCTTGAGCTTCAATTTATTATACTCATTTCTGAGAAACCTTTCATTTCTGAAATGAGATAACACTATATCACCAAGTTTGAATATTCACTTTTCTTGAGGTTTGCTCTTTTTTTGTACTTTTGGTTACTTTCCTAAATTTTTCCTTTGACTTGTTCAGGTAATTATTGCATTGATGTACAAAAATCCTTTGTATCAAAACTTCTCAATTCCTCTTTTCCCAATTTCATGAGTGTAGTAATTCCATTGGGGTGCATTTCTTATACAATTTGAAATAGACTTCTACTTCTACTCCTGTTAGGAGAAACGTTATAGGAAAATTCAACTTGTGGGAGAACTTAGTCCAACTGGTTTTTTTTTTTCATTTACCAAACTCCTGAATATGTGTAACACCCCCAAGTTCTATGCTTTTCAAATGAGACATTTGAACATAAATCCAAAGGGGAGTGGACCCCAGTGGATGATTATTGTGTGGATGTGGTTAATTATGTAATTATGAAAAATAAATAAAATATTATGTATGCACTATGACCAGATGAGAAAATGAGATCATATGCCTAATCCATGAGGTGATGGAAAAGGAAAAAAAAGACTTTCCCCAAATCTTTCAAAAATCCTTGAAAGAAATTATTTCTAATTTAGATTTTTGAGGAAAAATCTAAATTTCCCCAATGAAGAGGAGTAGTTTGGAAGAGGTGAAAAAAAGCTGGAAAAGCTGAGGAAAATCTTAAAGAAGCTTTAAAGAGTCCCAGAATGGGAAGCCTAGGCTAAACAGGAATAAAGCATCCTGAAATTCTGGACGCAGAATTGGAAACAGACTTGGGGAAAGCACAGCTTAAATAAGCTGCTCCAGAACAGATTGAGGCTAGTCTGTTCTGGGGAGGATCTCTGCTCGGGGGTGAATCCTGGGAGATAAGGAGGATTCTAAGGTTGGGAGGACTGGTCATAGTAGAGGTGTGCATGCATAAATTTGGAGATATCTGTAAGTCTGTGTTAAACATATTCCTTTATGTTTCTGAAATTTTGATGTTATATTCCTTTATGTTCTATGGAATTGTGATATTATAGTCCTTTATGCAATTTTATGGAATTGTGATGTTATAGTCCTTTATGCAATTTATGAAATAGTGATGTTATAGTACATTATGGAATGCATGAATGGTTATGTATGTTGCATTATGTCACTATTAGATGGATTAATGATTCAGTAACTTATGTAATTGCAACTACAACTATTGACAGTAAAGACAAATGGTTGGGTGTAGAGATGAGTATATTGTAATAATGAGGTTTGAGATGATAGATCAATTGAGAAGCCAATATAATAACTATGTATAGGTATCGATGGCTATCTTTTAAAGGAGTATTTAATTTCTGTGTGTATAAACAGAAGATGTTAACAAACCAGTGCCCATGAACATTAAGTTCCAAACAACTAAATCTATCATAACAACACTGATGGCACAGAATTCACTGTGATCAATAACAGAAAGTAGGGAACAACAACCCTCAGCTGGGTTACACTGGAAAGAATTGAAAAATTTAGAATTTCCAGTATTCTATTAAATGTAATTGTACACATACGGAAGTAGAAGTTGAATCCTAACTTAGTACGACGAGTTAACACTAGGGATTTTAAACTATCCTGTTCAGCATTCTCTAACTCCATTTGAGTGAAGCAAGAGGAGCTGTTTCTGAGTTTTCCCATGGAACAGTTGAATCTGTACCATAGGGTCATACATGTTGAATGGTTATAACAGAAAAATAAGGGGGGAAAAACCTTTTGCAAAATCTATTGTGTGATAAAAGTTTGTGTGATGGAAGATGGTAAGCATGTGTAAAAATACCATGAACAGAGCATCGGTTTACCGTCCATAAAAACTACTGGGAAAGTAGTTGGAGCAATGGTGGTTAACTGCGTAGAGATAGATGTATGCGAGGAGGCATACATCTATACCTCGATGCTGAAACTTTAAAATATTGAAAATGTTATCAGGCCTGCAAACTGGGAAGTTGAGTAAGGGCCTAGTGATCATCTAGAGTTGGACCCAACTCTGAACAGAAAACCTGAGAAATACAAAGAAATATATATAGATATATAAGTCGACTATATGGACTGAGAAGAGGGGAGGTCAATCCCAAAAAAAAATTCTCATGGAAATTCTTGTATTCCATGGCTGTCTATAAGTACTGAAAAGAATCTAAACCCCGGATAACAGTCTGCCTTTGTAAGTGATTCAGTATAAAAACTATAATTGTGATCGACGCATTATATTCAATGGTCTTTCCCCATTCGGGGTGATGAATATAGATCTGTTTAAAAAAAAAAAAAAAAAAAAAAAAAAACATGGGTTTGGGAGATGTGACAATATGTTTCCTAAACATATGTTAACTACTTTAATCAGTACATATATTTGAGGGTAATATATATATATATATATATATATATATATATATATATATATATATATATATATATATATATATATATATATATATATATATGAGGTTTGTTCCAATATTTTTCCATATTTTCATTTAAAAGTTTTGAATAAATTGTGTCTCAATCAAAGACTATGCTCATGGGTAGCCCATGTAGTCTCGCAATTTCCCTAAAAAGCAATATTGAAATGTGGGTGGCATCACTAGCTTTTGAACATGATGTAAAGTGTTCCAACTTTGAGAACCTATCCATTATTATGAAAATTGAGTCATTATTTCTCTAAGTTCTAGTTAAACCCAAAATAAAATCCATATTAATTCATTTCCATGGTTTGTTTGGTATGGAAAATAGCTGACATAGCCCAATATCTTCTTGTTTTCCCTTAGCATATTGAAAATTTGTATTTTCTCAAAAATTTCTTAACATTAGACCTCATTCCTAGCTAATAATAAAAATAAATTAGTTGGGCATAAGTCTTATCATGGCCAAAGTGACTAGTAAGTCCCACACAATGTTTTTATTTTAGCATATTGTCTCTCATTGAAGAATTAGGAATGCACAATTTTCTACCCTTAAACAACATTCCCTCCTGAATCAATACTTTATTGAAGGAGTTTGATCTCTTAGAATTAGGTTCTTGAATGCTTCATATGCTTCTTTAAAATTTTGGACCTCCTGATACATTTCATTGAGATTTTGATATCCCAAAGTGCCCACCTGGAATTCATACAAAATGAAGAAACTCCTTCTCAAAGCATTAACAACCTTGTAACCATTCCCACTAATATTTCTAAGAATAAAATTAAAACTTTGCATGAACTGAACCCATTTGGCATGCTTCTGATTTAATTTCGCTTTCCTGGTTATAAATTGCAAGGCATGATTGTCATTATATAAAACAAATTCCCTAGGCATGAGATAATGGATCCATTTTTTAATGGCGTGTATCATTGCATCAAATTATTTTTCATGTGTGGAATATTTTTGTTTAGTTTCATAAAAATTCTTGTTGAAATAATGAACATGTCTACTCCCTTGACCGAGAACAACACCACTGGTCGCTTGCTAGTAGTGTCTCTCGCAAAATTACATCTAGTTTTCTCTAGAATCCCTCTACTAATTTACTAAGTGCAGTTGTCCCATAATGGACACATAAGCTAAACTACCCAGATATTTGTAGAGGATATTTACAAGGATTTTTTTCCGTTCATGAGGAAAATTGAAAATTTTAATGATCCTCCTGCATCAAAGTCCCTTAGAAAAAAGGTTTTCATGCACTCCTATCCATGAGGTATGCAACTATTTTTTCCATTTTTTTAGATATTTATGGCATTCATCCAAACTACCTCTTCCACTAGAAGACCCTTCCATTTGATAAAGTACTCATAATAATATTTCTTCCTAGTTCTCTCACAAAATTTTTGATCAAGGATATTTTCCAACTGTACCTTATGGATTGTAAGCATTTTGCCCCTCCACCAAATATTCTATTGATTTTCTCCATCCTATACTTCAATTTCTCTAGAGGGATACAAGTATGCAACATTAAATATAGGTGAAATCCCAATATCATGTGGTAATTCAATTTTATAACAATTGGTCGACTATTTCCTCAAAATTTTACAAGTTCCTATCTTCTTCAGCTTCAATTTATTTCTATTGTTTCTAAGAAATATTTCCTTTCTCAAATGAGCTATCACCATGTCACCAAGTTTGAAATTTACTTCTCTTTTCTTGAGTTCTGCTCTTTTTTTGTACTTCTAGTTGTTTTCCTAAAGTTGTCCTTTGACTTGTTCATGTAATTATTGCGTTTATGTAGAAAAATCCTTTGTATCAGCACTTCACAATTCCTCTTTTCCCAAGTTCCTGGGTGTATTAGTGCCTTTGGGGTACATTCCATATACAATTTTAAATAGACTTCTCCTTATAATCCTGTTTGGAGAAACATTATAGGAAAATGCAACTTGTGGGAGAACTTAGGCCCATTGATTTTTGTGCTCATTTACCAAACTCCTAAACATGTTTCATAAAGTTATGTTAACTACTTCAATCAGTCCATCTATTTGAGGGTAATAGTGTAATGTTCTAAATTTTTCTTCAATAAATTGGAACATTAAATTTTGTCTAAACTTATTTAGGAGATAAATAATTGGGTAAGGAGGCCCAAAGATAATAAAAACATAAATAAAATTACTCTAGTATGAAAAGGGATCAGCCATGGAACCAGATTTCACACCCTCATGTGTGAAAGGAGATATTTTCAAAGAGGTTTGACCAAGTCAACCAGCGCAAGGTATGAGCTGGAAAGCACTACATAGGAGGGAAGCTTCTAGAGGAAGGGAAGCTTCTAGAGGAAGGGCCCATGAGGAGTCTCCAATTGCTATATAAATGGAGGGGAGGAGAGCTATTGCCATTCATGCATATGTTTATGATATTGAGTTGGTCATTTCGACTTCTTAAGCATGCTGGTTATTTAACTAGTCTGCAGCACTGTTTAGTGCACCGAGTGTCTCCGTTTGGAGATCTCACCCTCAGCCCCGAGGGACTTCGAGTGCCTGCTCGGGTGATTTTGTCCCATAATTTTGGTTTGAGACTGAAGCGTCATCCTCCAAGACAGCGTTATTGCTGCACCAGCATAATACTGTGTTGTAGGGTGTTGCCGTGGAGATTCCACAACACCTCTTCCTCCTCTTGTTTTTCAGAGGGAGAGTCTTTCTTTCCTCTGGAAGATTAGATTGGAAGATATTGGAGCTTATTTGTAGATCTTGGCATCAGGCCACCACATATTCTTTCTCCTACTACACATTTTTCTCCAATAGCTGTGTTATTTTCATAGTGCATTTGCTACGGGGTCTTGCAGATTGATTGGATGGTGGGATCTCAAGTGCAAGGATCAGCCTTCCACTTTGGAGATCCATTGGAGGAGGTCTAATTCAGTTTGTGCATCATCTTCAGCCTTCTCTATTGAGTTCCAGATTTGAGTTGCAGCAGCTTCCCAACAACTCTGACATTTTGGCTATTTTGTGTATTTCAGCCAATCCCTTGGAGGATTGATGTATTTTGCTTATAGGGGTTAGAGCTTTGATCCCCTCATTTACCTGAACTGATATTGTCATATTCAGTCATTTTTAATGTATATTTTCAGTATACTGCGTTATTTTCTACAATCCTACTTTTGGTACATAGAAATTACCGAAAAACCTTGCCGGATGCCCTTTTCTTTGTGTGAAAGAGGTTAAACCTCTATTTCTTTACTATTTTATCAATATAAGATATATATAAGTCATATTACATCATTTTATGCAGCAAACCTAATGGGAATTACGCTCTCATAGTATTCATAAATTTATGTTTAGCAAAGTCATGGGAAATCAGGGTTTTCTAGACTTGTCGGGAAAGGAGAAACTATTTAACTTAGCTAGAATGCTTATTTTGAGCTGAAATTCTGTGCATTGGTCCCTCATGACCTAAGATATCAAATCCAACCATCCCCGTCTTCTTTTTTTACGTAAATCTCTGATATTAAGCTTTTTAGTGCATAAATTTCTGATTTTCCCCATCCTTTGGATTGTAAATCTAACTGTTGTAGTTCAATATGATGTATTTATGTTCCACACACCTATTATAAGATTATTCCTCAAATAAATATCGTTATATAGTCGATGTCTTGCGGAATCCCTGATTTTGGCTATATGTTCATCTTCTTGTCTCACAACTCATTGTAAAATGTCGTCTCTTCATGGTATGCTCATATACGCATTTGCATATTGATTCAAGTCACTTTTTAGTGGGATTCCTCAAGTAGCTCTATAGACAAAGTCTGGAAAGGGCCAGGTAGCCTCCGGATCTCGTCCTCTTTTAGAGGTGGAATATCCGGTAAATGCCCTCCTAGTCTATCTCTGGTTGGAGTTGCCATGTTTTAGAGATATCCCCAAAATGGGATATTAAAGTGGTATCAGAGCATAGTTCTGGCTCAACCTGTGGATGCTAGTTATCTATGACACTAGAAGAGAAACCGTGGGGACATTTTTCTATGAACAGATAGGGTACGCATAATCTTATCCACTAGAGGCCGTAGAGGTGAAAAATATGGGGATCTCACAATAGTGTGACCAGCATTCACCAGCCTTCAGTAGGCCAAACAGGATCACAATTCCTACATTCTTACCTCCAGTACTGAGTGAGAAATGGAGGCAGCATGATCATATACCCTTTGGAGACTATTTTCGTAAATGGAAGTCCATCGGGGAAGACTTCACAGTAGCTTTGCCTTTCAAATATTACTATCAGCTCAGGGAAGATGAAAGTGAATGGAACAATGGGGGATCTAGCATGCAGAGTTCAAAGTTGCAGCATACCACTAGGAGGTCACCTTTTCCCATGTATGAGGGATCCACTGATCCCTGTGAGTCTAAGCCCAAGAAGATCAGAACATTGAAAAATATGAGTTTATCCTCATATATTTTCAGATCTAGAGGGAATGCATCCACCTTTGAGGAGGTCAAGAAGATTGAAGAAAAAGAAGAGGAAGTACATTGCGCTTCCTATTCTCATCAAGAAGAAGATATTGAGCATGGAAGATATTTGGATCATCAGATTCTCAGTGATTACCTTGTTGAGTATAGATCTCAACCTAGATCCTTCAGGGAGACTCTAGATTTCCTCATTTCATCTAGCTAAAGGAAGAGAAGAGGCCATGCAGCAGAAAATAAATCAAAGGCAATAGATTTTTTTGTCTACCTTTGATGGGTCATCTAATGCAAGAACTTGGGTGAGGAAATTGGAGGCATTTTTTATACTACATACTGTAGCACGGAAAGAAGTTGTTGAAATCTCAACGCCGCACTTGGAGGGCGAAGCCTATGATTGGTGGTGCAACCACTTGAGCCATGCAAGGGTCAAGACTTTTGCAGAGTTCACTCAAAGTTTGATCCAAAATTTTGATGGAGAAAGAACAAAGAAAGAAGAGATCACATCACCTCTTGAGGAGGCTTGTGATAACACTATCCCACTCATGGAGGAGCAGCCACATGCATCAACAGTTGGGGCAGCCAACACTTTTGAGGAAGGGACTCTTGTAGCCCTACGAGAAGTTCCAAATGCACATCAAGGTATGAAAAGATTTCCACATTCCATTGTTGCAACAAATTATTTTGATCAATGTGGAAATTTACTTTTGCATGACCAAGAGTCAAATCTCATTGCTACTATAGAGCAGCTTGGTTGCACTGCGCTGTGAAACATGGAAACACTTAAGAAGGAATCAAACCATCATTCTCATGAGCCATTTTTGGATTGTACATCACATTGGAGGTTGGGGTTTGAAGCCTTGAAGATTGATGGTAGACATATTGGAGTTAGAAACCTTTTCTCCCTTCAAGATGACACTTTCTCAATGAGCTCTTCTCAGCTCAAAGAGGAACTTCTACTTTTAGATCCAGGACCTCATTGGTTTTGGAATACTATGGATGGAAGGGAGGTCTCAAGGAGAGATCTCATTGGAGATACACTTTGACACAGCATGGAATGCAATGCTTTTCTTCCCTTCTCACAAGAGCAGATAGAAGATGGAAGACATCTTAGGATGGATTAAATCTCTCATGCTTGTGTTGGACATCCCTTGATCCATACACATCATGATGGGAGGTTTTTACCTACCACCTATTTGATTCTTGATAGGGTCGCATTGATCCTTGAGAAGCTTGCGTTTAAAAATCCCATGAAGTGCAAAGATAGGAATTTGATTTGGGAGGATGGTAGCCCTCATGGGAGGAGTACCAAGATGAGGAGAAGAAGGAGGCATCCACAGATGATTGAGTGGATGTGGTTGATGAGCAAGCAGCTAGGAGGCTACCTGCAGATCTATGATACTGGGCAGTAGGAGGCTTGGCTGCGCTGGTTACTCTTGAAAGAGTTTGGCCATCACTTGGAAAACACTCTGTCTAAGAGTGGGAGGATGGAGAAAAGATGGCATGATACTTGCATCATTGAGCAGCATATAGAATGGATGCATGATGTTGGTGTGTCTTCATCACATCAGTTTTATGATGGAAGTATGAGGAGGCAGCAAAATACTTTGTTGCTTTGCTGCAGAGAGCAAGGGAATATTTTCTCTCACACTTTGTATGATGTTGCAGAAGGAGGGGATGGCACTATCTCCTTGGTCTTTGATGATGATTGGGAAGCACTTCCATCTTGGGAGGTATTCCATATTTGTTGCAACATTATTGGAAGAATATTTGACAAGGAGCATGTCAAAGAACAGAGTTTTGTATTGGCATGGGCTTGTTTGCATAAGCTCAAAGCGTTGTCACCTTGGAGTAAAGAGTTATGGATGAAGTGTGCCCAGCAGAGATATGGTGGATCTATAACCCATAGGTACTAGGAACACTTCATATTTGTTGCACTTGATGAACAAAGAGGAGGTAATGATGATAGAGACATCTATGGCATATTCTTCTTGACTTGGGTTTTCAAGCATAAGGAGGATTATCTTTTTGCAGCACATGGTTCATTCTTCTTCATAGCATGCCAAAACACTATGAAGGACTCATGTATGGGCCCATGTACCATCTTACTTCCAGAAGATGGTGAGAATCTTGTTTATACATTCAATTAGTTGCATACTCTTACCATTCTTATGCAGTTCATTGCTTCACAAGAGGGCAAGCTCGTCAAATTTCTCCATGAAATGTATTGTGCCAATCTACATGATGGAGGCAGCCATCTCTTTTGTGGCCTTGGGAAAATGTTTTATCAACACATGTATGTTCAGTTGCTGCACTATAGCATTTATCATATAAAGAAATGCATGATTAACCATGTAAAAAGAAACATTTTTCCATGTACTTTTATCAAGCAGCAACTTGCAAAATTGTGATGTCACTACTAGGAAAGCTGTTGGTACCTTCTTGCATCACTTGTAACCTTCAACGTTTTCTTCATTTTGCTGTTGATCATGTCTTCTTTTGCTGATATAGATCATATTTGTATGGGAGGCTTGATTATGAGGAAGACACATGAGCTGGATGTGTCCGTGAGTGGGAAGAATTCTCACAATTTCTGCACTACATGTTCTAATAGGAGCATGAGAGGAGATAGGGCCACCACAGCCAAATATTTATTCTCTTTTGAGGTGGGCCATAAGATTGATATTCGTCCATTGTACAGCCATGGGCAAGTGCTTCATCATGTATTATTGTTGTTACATTCAGCCATTTACTATCCTTTAGTAGATGTGATGAATCATGGACATTGCTTTCCATGTAATTTTTTGAACTTGCAGTGGATGAGACTGCATTGTATCCTTGTGAGAAATTGTTTGCATCATGTATCATCATGTAAAACCTTCAGTAAACCTCTCATTAGGATGTTCCATGATGACCATGTCCTATTCTTCATGGATGGATTCCTTTGGGCCAACTTGTTCTTCATTGTTGGAGGAGCCTTCTTTGAAGGATTGTTCTTCACTTTTCCATTGGAGGGCAATAATTTTGTAGCCCAAGATCAGCATACATTCTACACTTATCATGAGTGGAGAGGAGGACAGCATGGGGTAAGCTATGATGCTTGCAAAGTTCAGATTTTCAGCCCACCTTCATTAACACTGTTATCGATGAAATAGGTAACCTGACCTCAAAACGGGAACTCTAGCCCCAAAAGACTCAAAAAACATGAAAAAACACCCCAAAAACAAAAAAAAGTGTATTCCAGAATGCACTTAGTTTTTTTTGAAGGTCAAATTTCAACATTTTATAAAATTATGCTAAAAAAAAAATTGTTTCTTGAAAAAAGGATTGAAAAAACACCCTCAAAACAAAACCAGATGATGCTGGAATAACAAAAAAAAATTTGTGTCATATTTTTGACTTTTTGAAAATAGAAATAACATTTTTTAATTTTTAAAATTCAAACATTAAACAAAACTTAAAATTTAAGAAAAAAAATAAATTTAAAAAATAAAAACATTTTAAAGCTTAAAATTTAAAAATATATAGGAATAAAAAAATAAAAATAAAAACTAAATAAAAATTTTAATTCAAACATTAAAAAAAAACCTAAAATTTAAGAAAAAAATAAAAAAAAATTTAAAGATTAAAATTTCAAAATATATAGAAATAAAAAATAAAAATAAAAACAAAATAAAAATATTAAATTAAAAATAAAAACAACTTAAGAAAAGAAAGAAATTATAAAAAATAAAATATAGAAATTCAATTTAAAAAAGAAAAGGAAAATGATTATTAAATTAAAAATAAATAAATAAATAAATTTTAAAATAAAAAATTAAATTTAAAGAGATATATTAAATTTTAATAAATTTAAAACTTTAAAATTAAAAAAAAAAAGAAAAAAAAAACATTTTTGAAATTAAAAGTAAAAAAAATGAAAAATTAATTAAAAATAAAAAACGAAAAATAAAATACAATAAAAAAATATTGAATTTAAAAAAATATATATTAAAAAAACAAATAGATTTTAAGAAATAAATTAAATTTAAATTATAAAAAATAATATATATATAAACTTAAATTAAAAATATATATATATTAGATATTATTAAATTTAAAAAAATATATATTAATATTAAAATAACAAATTAAATTTAAAAAAATAAATATTAAATTTTAATAAATAAATGAATAAACAAATAAATTTTGAGATAAAAAATAAATTTTAACTATAAAGAAAAAGAAAAAGAAAAAGAAAAAAACATTGTTAAAATAAAAAGTTTAAAAAACTTTAAAAATCAATTAAAATTAAACCTAATATATATATATATATATATATATATATATATATATATATATATATATATATATATATATATATATATATATATATAATTATAATTATAATTTTAAATAGACAATTTTAATTGAAATAAAAAAAAATATAGAAATTATATGTAACTAAAAAAAAAAAAAAAAAAAAAAAAATTAAAAATATATTAAATTCAAATAAATTAAAAAAAAAAAAAAAAACTAAATTTCAAAAAATTAAATGAAAAAGCTAAACATGAAATTTAATAATAAAAAAAAATACAAAATTTAATAAAAATTATTAAGAAAATTTACGAAAAAAAAAATTAAAAAGAAAAAAAATGAATAAAATTAAAAACAAAAAACAACAAAAAACAAAACAAAACAAAAAAAACAAAAAAAATTAAAACAAATTAAATTTCAAATATAAAAATTAAATTAAAAAAAAAATTAAATTTTTTGAATTAAAAGAAAAAAAAAAAACAAATCAAATCAAATTAAAAAAAATATATATTAAAAAATAAAAAAATAAAGATTTTTTTGATCGTGGTGGCGCCGCCAATCGGCCTCCTGCCCAGGTGGCAGTGGAGGCCGACCACTAGGTGGGAGGTCGATTCCGAGAATCGGCCTCCCGCGTCGGGAAGCTGATTCTGGGAATCGCTCTCCCGCGGTGAGAGGCCAATTCCGGGAATCGCCGTGAGGCCGATTCCAGGAATCACCCTCCCGCGTCGAGAGGCCGATTTCGGGAATTGCCCTGAGGCCGATTTCGGGAATCGCCCTCCTGCGACGCGCGAGGGTGATTCCCGGAATCGACCTCCCGCCGCGGGGGGGCGATTCCCGAAATCGGCCTCTCGTGGCAGGAGAGCGATTCCTGGAATCAGCCTCCTATCACCGGAGGGCGATTCCGGGAATCACCCTCTCGACGCGGGAGGTCGATTCTGGGAATCGGCCTCCTGCGGTGGGAGGGCAATTCCTGGAATCGACCTCAGGGCGATTCCCGAAATCAGCCTCCCACGGTGGGAGGGTGATTCCCGGAATCGGCCTCCCACCGCGAGGGGGCGATTCCGGGAATCGACCTCCCGCCACGGGAGGGTGATTCCCGGAATCGGCCTCCCGCGAGGGGAGGACGATTCATGGAATTGACCTCCCGCCCAGGTAATGGCAGAGGCCGGCCTCCGCCACCACTTGGGCGGGAGGTCGATTGGCGGCGCCACCACGATAAAAAAAATCCCTTTTTTTTTTTAATTTTTTTTTAATTTTTAATATATTTTTTTAAATTTGATTTCTTTTAAATTTGATTTTTTTTAAATTCAAAAAATTCAAAATTATTTTTTTAAATTCAATCTTTTTTTTTTTAAATTTAATTTGTTTTAATATTTTTTGTTTTTTTGTTTTTTGTTTTTTTTTTTAAATCTAATATTTTAGATTAATTATTTTTAAAATTTAAAATTTATTTATTAAATTTATTAAATTTTAATTTAATTTAATTTTTTTTTTAATCTTTTAGTTTATTTAGTTTTTCATTTTTAAAATTTATAAATTGTTTCATTTTTAAAAAAAACAGTAAATTTATGGATATTTGTTTTTTAATTATTTGCACGTGGTTTTTTTCATTTTTTTTGTTTTTAAATGATAGTTTTTTTTAATTTTAATTTTCTTTTTCAATTTTCAATTTTGTTTTTTTTTTTAAATTTGTTTTTTTTTGTTAATGTTAAAATTTGTATTTTTGTTTTGTTATTATTATTATTTTTTTAATTTAATTTTTTCTTTTTTTATTTTATTTTTTTGTCTAAATTTTAATTTTGTAATTTAAATTATTTTTAAATCTTCTATTTTATTTTTATTTTTTTAATTACATGGTTTTTTTTAATAACTTAGAAAAAAATGTTTTTGAATTTTTTGGTTAATTTTTGTTTTTTTTCTTTAAATTATGTGTTTTTTTTCAAATTTTGTCATTTCTTTTGATATAATTTTCGATTTATTTATTTATTTCTGTTTAAATATTTTATTTTTACGAGTTAATTTAGTTTTTTTTTTACATTTTTATTGGTTTTTTTTATTGTTTATATATATATATATATATATATATATATATATATATATATATATATATATATATATATATATATTTATCTAAGTTTTGTGTTTTATTACCAACATGAAAATCACCACTCTAAAAAAAACGTTGATGCTGCATCAATACGTTTCAAAATTAGCATGAAAATCACCGCTCTAAAAAAAAAGTTGATGCTGCATCAATACGTTTCAAAATTAGCATGAAAATCACTAACATTTTAAAACAAATATTCATACTTCATAGATAAAATATTAGAGTGTCAAATGTAGCAAAAAAGGTGATTCGTATCGTCACTCTTTTCAAATCGGGTGTTTTTTGTTACCTGTTGGGTAATGGCATGAGCCATTATACCTTAAAATATGTCCACACCGGAGCTGAGGTGGAAGGAGATTTTCATGGAGTTGGTTTGTTGGAGGTGTGGCTCATTTTGTTTAATATCGTTGTTTGGGATGGAGGATCCACATGAGGAGATGTTCCTTCATTATATTCATACTCCATGCCTTATGGTTATTCTTCTGGCTGATTCAGCTGTTTAGTATCAGCAACATTGGGAGGGAGATTGTAATGTCTCAAATTTTCTTCAATAAATTGGAACATTAAATTCTATCTAAACTATTTAGGAGATGAATAATTGGGTAAGAGGTCTAAAGATAAATAAAGAAAATAAAATCCCTTTAAAAGAAATGATCAACCATGGAAGCTACTATCTATTGACCTCTAAAGGAGATATTTGCAAAGAGGTTTGACCAAGTCAACCAGCGCAGGGTATGAGTTGGAAAGCACTACATAGGAGGGAAGCTTCTAGAGGAAGGGCCCATGAGGAGTCTCCAATTGCTATATAAATGGAGGGGAGGAGAGTTATTTCCATTCATGCATATGTTTATGATATTGAGTTGGTCATTTCAACTTCTTGAGCACGCTGGTTTTTTAACTGGTCTGCAGCATTGTTTAGTGCACTGAGTGTCTCTGTTCAGAGATCTCACCCTCAGCCCCAGGGGACTTCGAGTGCCTGCTCGGGTGAGGTTGTTCCATAATTTCGGTTCGAGACCAAAGCATCATCCTCCAGGACAACGTTATTTCTACAGCAGGATAATACTATGTTGTAGGGTGTTGCCGTGGAGATTCCACAACACCTCTTCCTTCTCTTGTTTTTCAGAGGGAGAGTCTTTCTTTCCTTTGGAGGATCATATTGGAAGATATTGGAGCTTATTTTGAATTCTTGGCATCATGCCAACACATATTCTTTCCCCTACTGTGCAGTTTGCTCCAATAGCTGTGTTATTTTCATAGTGCATTTGCTGCGGGATCTTGTAGATTGATTGGAGGGTGGGATCTCAAGTGCAAGGATCAGCCTTCCACTTTGGAGATCCATTGGAGGAGGTCTACTTCAGTTTTTGCATCATCTTCAGCCTTCTCTATTGAGTTCCAGATTTGAGTTACAGCAGCTACCCAGCAACTCTGGCATTTTGGCTATTTTGTGTATTTCAGCCAATCCCTTGGAGGATTGATGTATTTTTCTTATAAGGGTTATAGCTTTTCTCCCCTCATTTATCTGAGCTAATATTTTCATATTCGGTCATTTTTAATGCAGAGTTGCAGTAGACTGCGTTATTTTATGCAGTCCTACTTATGGTACATATAAATTGCTGGAAACCCTTGCCGAATGCCCTTTTCTTTGTGTGAAAGAGGTTAAACCTCTATTTCTCTACTATTTGATCAAGATAAGCTATATATAAGTCATATTCCATCATTTTATGCAGCAACCCTAATGGGAATTACGCTCTCATAATATTTAGAAATTTCTATTTAGCAAAGTCATGGGAAATCAGGGTTTTCTAGACTAGTCGGGAAAGGAGGAACCGTTGAACTTAGCTATATTGCTTAGTTTGAGCTGAAATTAGGAGCATTGGTCCCTCATGACCTAAGCTATCAGATCCAACTATCCCCATCCTCTGTTTTTACGCAAATATTTATTCTCTTTTCAGGTGGGCCATAAGATTGGTATTCATCCATTGTACAGCCATGGTCAAGTGCTTTATCATGTATTATTGTTGTTACATTCAGCCATTTACTATCCTTTAGTAGATGTGATGAATCATGGACATTGATTGCCATGTAATTTTCTGAACTTGCAGTGGATGAGAGTGCGCTGTATCCTTGTGAGAAATTGTTTGCATCATGTATCATCATGTAAAACCTTCAGCAAACCTCTCATTAGGATGTTCCATGATGACCATGTCCTATTCTTCATGGATGGATTGTTTTGGGCCAACTTGTTCTTCATTGTTGGAGGAGCCTTCTTTGAAGGATTGTTCTTCACTTTGCCATTGGAGGGCAATAATTTTGTAGCCCAGGATCAGCATACATTCTACACTTATCATGAGTGGAGAGGAGGACAGCATGGGGTAAGCTATGATGCTTGCAAAGTTCAGATTTTCAGCCCACCTTCATTAACACTGTTACCGATGAAATAGGTGACCTGACCTCAAAACGGGAAATGTAGCCCTAAAAAACTCAAAAAACATGAAAAAACACCCCAAAAACAAAAAAAGTGTATTCCAGAACGCACTTAGTTTTTTTTTAAGGTCAAATTCGAACATTTTATAAAATTATGCTAAAAAAAAATTGTTTCTTGAAAAAAAGGATTGGAAAAACAGCCTCAAAACAAAACCAGTTGATGCTGGAATAACAAAAAAAAATTGTGTCATATTTTTGAATTTTTGAAAATAGAAATAACATTTTTTAATTTTTAAAATTCAAACATTAAAAAAACTTGAAATTTAAGAAAAAAAATAAATTTAAAAAATAAAAACATTTTAAAGCTTAAAATTTAAAAATATATAGTAATAAAAAAATAAAAATAAAAACTAAATAAAAGTTTTAATTCAAACATTAAAAAAAACCTAAAATTTAAGAAGAAAATAAAAAATAAAAAATAAAAAATAAAAAATTAAACATTAAAATTTGAAAATATATAGAAATAAAAAATAAAAATAAAAACAAAATAAAAATATTAAATTAAAAAGAAAAACAAGTTAAGAAAAGAAAGAAATTATAAAAGATAAAATATAGAAATTAAATTTAAAAAAGAAAAGGAAAATGTTTACTAAATTAAAAAAAAAAAAAAAAAAAAATTTTAAAATAACAAATTAAATTTAAAGAGATATATTAAATTTTAATAAATTAAAAAAAAAATTAAAAAAATAAAAAATAAAAAAAATGAAAAATTAATTAAAAATGAAAAATGAAAAATAAAATACAATAAAAAAATATTAAATTTAAAAAAATATATATTAAAAGAAGAAATAGATTTTAAAAAATAAATTAAATTTAAATTATATATATATATATATATGAACTAAAATTAAAAAAATATATATTAGATTTTCTTTAATTAAAAAAAAATTATGTTAATATTAAAATAACAAATTAAATTTAAAAAAATAAATATTAAATTTTAATAAATAAATGAATAAACAAATAAATTTTGAAATAAAAAATAAATTTTAAATATAAAGAAAAAGAAAAAAAAGAAAAAAAAAAATTGTTAAAATAAAAAGTTTAAAAAACTTTAAAAATCAATTAAAATTGAATATATATATATATATATATATATATATATATATATATATATATATATATATATATATATATAATTTTAAATAGACAATTTTAATTGAAATAATAAAAAAATGAAAAAAATTTATGTAATTAAAAAAATAATAATAATAAAAAAAAAATTTTAAAAATATATTAAATTCAAATAAATTAAAAATAAAAAATAAAAAATTGACTAAATTTTAAAAAATTAAATGAAAAATCTAAACATGAAATTTAATAATAAGAAAAAATCAATTAAATTTAAAAAAAATAAAAAATTTAATAAAAATTACTAAGAAAATTTACGAAAAAAAAAATTAAAAAAAAAAAAAATTAATAAAAAAAAAAAAAACAAAAAACAAAACAAAACAAAAAAAACAAAAAAAATTAAAACAAATTAAATTTCCAATATAAAAAATTAAATTTAAAAAAAAAAAATTGAATTAAAAGAAAAGAAAAGAAAACAAATCAAATCAAATTAAAAAGAAAATATATTAAAAAATAAAAAAAATAAAGATTTTTTTGATCGTGGTGGCGCCGCCAATCGGCGTCCCGCCCATGTGGCAGTGGAGGCCGACCACTCGGCGGGAGGCCGATTCCGAGGATTGCTCTCCCGCGGTGAGAGGCCAATTCCGGGAATCGCCCTGAGGCCGATTCCAGGAATCACCCTCCCACGGCGAGAGGTCGATTTCGAGAATCGCCCTGAGGCTGATTTCGAGAATCACCCTCCCGTGACGCGGGAGGGCGATTCCCGGAATCGACCTCCCGCCGCAGGGGGGCGATTCCCGGAATCGGCCTCTCGTGGCGGGAGAGCAATTCCCGGAATCGGCCTCCTGTCACCGGAGGGTGATTCCGGGAATCGCCCTCCCAACGCGGGAGGTCGATTCCTGGAATCGGCCTCCTGCGATGGGAGGGAGATTCCCGGAATCAGCCTCTCACGGCGGGAGGGCGATTCCTGGAATCGACCTCCCGTCGTGAGAGGGCGATTCCCGGAATCGACCTCCTGCCGTGGGAGGGAGATTCCCGGAATCAGCCTCCCGCGACGGGAGGGCGATTCCTGGAACTGACCTCCCGCCCAGGTAGCGGTGGAGGCCGGCCTTCACCACCACTTGGGCGGGAGGCCGACTGGCGGCGCCACCACGATAAAAAAAATTCTTTTTTTTATTTTAATTTTTTTTATTTTTAATATTTTTTTTTAATTTGATTTTTTTTTAATTTCTTTTTTGAAATTTAAAAAATTTAAAATTATTTTTTTAAATTCAAATTTTTTATTTTAAATTTAATTTGTTTTAATATTTTTTGTTTTTTTTTTTGTTTGTTTGTTTGTTTTTAAATCTAATATTTTAGATCAATTATTTTTAAAATTTAAAATTTATTTATTAAATTTATTAAATTTTAATTTAATTTAAATTTTTTTTTAATCTTTTCGCTTATTTAGTTTTTCATTTTTAAAATTTATAAATTGTTTCATTTAAAAAAAACAGTAAATTTATGGATATTTGTTTTTTAATTATTTGCACGTGGTTTTTTTCATTTTTTTTGTTTTTTAATGATAGTTTTTTTTTTTAATTCTTTTATTTTAATTTTCTTTTTCAATTTTAAATTTTGTTTTTTTTTTAATTTGTTTTTTTTTGTTAATTTTAAAATTTGTATTTTTTTTCTTATTATTATTAATTTTTTAATTTAATTTTTTCTTTTTTGTATTTTATTTTTTTTATCTAAATTTTAATTTTGTAATTTAAATTATTTTTAAATTTTCTATTTTTTTTTTTTTAATTATATGGTTTTTTTTAATAACTTAGAAAAAAATGTTTTTGATGTTTTTTTTTTTTAAATTTTTTTGGTTAATTTTTGTTTTTTTTTCTTTAAATTATGTGTTTTTTTTTCAAATTTTGTCATTTCTTTTGATATAATTTTCGAATATTTTTGTTTTTTTAATTTATTTTTGTTTAAATTTTTTATTTTTACGAGTTAATTTTGTTTTTTTTTTTACATTTTTATTGGTTTTTTTTTTATTGTTTTTATATATATATTTTTTATCTAAGTTTTGTGTTTTATTACCAACATGAAAATCACCACTCTAAAAAAAAAGGTTGATGCTGCATCAATACGTTTCAAAATTAGCATGAAAATCACCGCTCTAAAAAAAAAAAGGTTGATGCTGCATCAATACGTTTCAAAATTAGCATGAAAATCACTAAAATTTTAAAACAAATATTCATACTTCATAAATAAAAATATTAGAGTGTAAAAAATGTGCTAAAAAAAAAAAAAAAGGTGATTCTGCATCACCACTTTTCAAAATCGGGTGCTTTTTATGCTACCAAAAAAAAGTAGGTAACAATGCGGTTACCTATTTCATTGGTAACAGTGTTCATTACCGGAGCTTGAGATGGAAGGAGATTTTCAAAAGTTGCCTTGTTGGGAGGTGGCTCATTTTGTTTGGATGATTGCTTCGGGATGGAGGATCCACATGAGGGAGATGTTCCTCATTATATTCCAGACTCCATGCCTTGAGTGGAGATTCCTCAGTTCTATCCTTGCAGTTGCTTGGGGACAAGCAACATTTGGGAGGGGAGGATTGTAATGTTCCAAATTTTTCTTCAATAAATTGGAACATTAAATTTTGTCTAAACTTATTTAGGAGATGAATAATTGTGTAAGGAGGCCCAAAGATAATAAAGACATAAATAAAATCCCTTTATTATGAAAATGGATCAACCATGGAACCAGATTTCACACCCTCATGTGTGAAAGGAGATATTTCCAAAGAGGTTTGACCAAGTCAACCAGCGTAGGGTATGAGTTGGAAAGCACTACATAGGAGGGAAGCTTCTAGAGGAAGGGCCCATGAGGAGTCTCCAATTGCTATATAAATGGAGGGGAGGAGAGTTATTTCCATTCATGCATATGTTTATGATATTGAGTTGGTCATTTCGACTTCTTGAGCACGCTGGTTGTTTAACTAGTCTGCAGCACTGTTTAGTGCACTGAGTGTCTCCGTTCAGAGATCTCACCCTCAGCCCCGGGGGACTTCGAGTGCCTGCTCAGGTGAGGTTGTCCCATAATTTCGGTTCGAGACTAAAGCATCGTCCTCCAGGACAGCGTTATTTCTACAGTAGCATAATACTGTGTTGTAGGGTGTTGCCATGGAGATTCCACAACACCTCTTCCTTCTCTTGTTTTTCAGAGGGAGAGTCTTTCTTTCCTTTGGAGGATCATATCGGAAGATATTGGAGCTTATTTTCAATTCTTGGCATCAGGCCAACACATATTATTTCCCCTACTGTGCAGTTTGCTCCAATAGCTGTGTTATTTTCATAGTGCATTTGCTGCGGGGTCTTGCAAATTGATTGGAGGGTGGGATCTCAAGTGAAAGGATCAGCCTTCCACTTTGGAGATCCATTGGAGGAGGTCTACTTCATTTTTTGCATCATCTTCAGCCTTCTCTATTGAGTTCCAGATTTGAGTTGCAGCAGCTACCCAGCAACTCTGGCATCTTGGTTATTTTGTGTATTTTAGCCAATCCCTTAGAGGATTGATGTATTTTTCTTATAACGGTTATAGCTTTTCTCCCCTCATTTATCTGAGCTGATATTGTCATATTCGGTCATTTTTAATGCAGAGTTGTAGTAGACTGCGTTATTTTATGCATTCCTACTTATGGTACATATAAATTGCTGCAAACCCTTGTCGAATGCCCTTTTCTTTGTGTGAAAGAGGTTAAACCTCTATTTCTATACTATTTGATCAATATAAGCTATATATAAGTCATATTCCATCATTTTATGCAGCAACCCTAATGGGAATTACGCTCTCATAATATTCAGAAATTTCTGTTTAGCAAAGTCATGGGAAATCAGGGTTTTCTAGACTAGTCGGGAAAGGAGGAACTGTTTAACTTAGCTAGAATGCTTAGTTTGAGCTGACATTCGGAGCATTGGTCCCTCATGACCTAAGCTATCAGATCCAACTTTCCCCATCCTCTTTTTTTACGCAAATATTTGATATTAAGATTTTTAGTGCATAAATTTCTGATTTTCTCCATCCTTTGGATTGTAAATCTGAATTAAAGTGGCTGCTGTAGTTCAATATGATGTATTTATGTTCCTCACACCTATTCCAAGCTTATTCTTGAAATAAATATCGTTATACAGTTGATGTCTTGCAGAATCCCTGATTTTGGATATATGTTCATCTTCTTGTATCACAGCTCATTGTAAAACATAATCTCTTCGTGGTATGCTCATATATGCATTTTCATATTGATGCAAGTCACCTTTTAGTGGGGTTATTCAAGAATATCTATATACAGAGTCCAGAAAGGGCCAGGTAGCCTCCGGATCTCGTCCTCTTTCAGAGGCAGAATATCCGGTAAATGCCCTCCCAGTCTATCTCTGGTTGGAGTTGTCGTGTTTTAGAGATATCCCAGAAATGGGATATTACAAATAGAGTGATATATATAAAAGTTTGGTTCTAATATTCATCCATAATTTCATTGAAAAGTGCCAAATAAATTTTGTGTCTCAATCTGGGACTATGCTCACGGGTAACCCATGTAGTCTCACAATTTATCTATAAAAAAAAATTGAAATGTGGGTCGAATCACTTGCTTTTGAACATTATATAAAGTGTCGGTGGCATAACATCTCCACCATCTCTATAAAAACCATATTGCCAGTGCTAATCCTATCAAAAACCATTTTATAGTGTTTCCCTTATGAATTTACACATTGTCCTGAACAGACTTCTCCTCTAAGCTGGTTCATGGGGTTCCTTCTCAAATTTTACCAATATTCCATCAGTGACTCATCGATTTAAGGAGTATATTCTTTCACCTTTCTATTTGTTACCTATTCCTTAGCTTCTGCAATATGTGCTTCATGTTAATTTCTTGATTTACTCTCAAGAGAATCCCATGACATATGTCTTATTTTCTCACATATGTAGCACATGATTTCTCTTCCTCTTCCTTTGCTTACTAAGAAAAATATTTTGTCCCTCATCCTCCTCCTCTAAGAGATTGGCTACAAGAGCTCCCCATGTCTTCTCTTGAATCATGGAATCTTCCTCTACTGGAAGGTCCTTTTCCTATGCTTCAACTCCTTCCTCTACTCCTTTGGCTTTTTTTTATCCAACTTCTCTTTTTCTGGTAATGCTACCTAATAGGCATCCTCCACTATATTCAGGGGAAAGAGGTCAATTTCATCCTAGATCTCATACCTTAGGCCATTAACATATCTGACACCTTTTAAAAATCTTCCTCTATGTTGCCTGCTATGATGTTCAACCTGTAAAATTCTCCAGTGTACTCCTTCACTGTCATAGATTCCTACATTAGATTTTGTAGCTTCCTAAATAAGTTCAATTGATAATCCTTGGGCATAAATTTTTTCTTAGACTTGGCTAGCATTTAATCCCAACTCTTGATCTTCTCCTTTCCTTTCTTTCTTTGATCATCCTGTAGCTCAGCCCACCACAATCTTGTGTTTCCCCTTATCTTCATAACAACATATTTTACCTTCTGTTCCTCTACACATTCTATTCCAAATACTTATCTAATGAGTTGATCCAATAAAGTAGCTCTTTCACATTCAACTTTCCATTGTATAGTGGCACATCCTTTGTGGCCTGGACACTTTGGTAACTAGATTTATCATTTTCTCCTCTAGTTTTTTTATTCCTATAAATCCTTCCGTCTCCTCTTCTAAGTTCATATCCTTGCTCTCGCTAATTTATTCCATGTCAGGATCTCTGGGTTGTCTCCAAGGATTATATTCTCACATAGATGTGTCTCAACTCCAACCTCGGATCCTTCTCCATCCTAATTCTTTCTCAAATTCCTATTTTTGGTGGCGTACTCACAATAGGAGTTTTCTGGCAGTCTTGTCAAACTTATTTTTATCAAACCTTGCTCTATAGGCTTCCTTATATGACACCAATTTAACACATCTTATGCGCTGATAACCCATTTATTCTTTTATTTCCATATTATTATATTTATTCCCCTGTAGCCTTTACTAAACATGCGACTCCCATATGCCCACACCCAATATCCAAGCGCTCCCCCAAAAAGGCTTAACCTATAACCTTTATTTTATTTTATTTTTCTCTCATGAGGAAGAGGGAAAATTGTCATGATTCTCCTACATCAATTATGTAGAAAATATAGTGACAACATTATGGAAATAAAACATTATTAATTTTGAAGTTGACACCTTGTGAAATATGTTTTATCTTTAAATCAACATTATGTCGCATGAAATTTGATTAAATCATGTTAATAATAATGACTTTAGTTGCGCTATTAAAAAGAATTATCGTTTTCAATTGTCGAGGGTAGCCTGTGTACACTATCATATTGAAATAAATATACATAAATTTATATGAACTCTATATTGTATTAGGATGAAATTGATGGATAAAGATATATTTTTTTATTGACTCATTTGGATTATATGTAATAATTTAACGATATGTTTTAATGGTTACAAATTTTTTTGAGAATAAGGCCCAAATCATTTGTTTTAGCATTAGGCCACATAAATAACCTTAATTTGGAATTTTCCTTTAAGTTAAGTATAAAAATGCTATAACTCCACAATATTTTCTTTGTTTAAGATATTTTTCTTTCCTTAAATATAAATTTATGAATTAAATATTATAAAATCAAGTGGCTCCTTCTTTAATGTATAAAATTATGACTAAAATAAAATTTTGGAATGAAACACAGTGAAAATATAATCTAATCATTATTTACTCATAAACGGATTTAGAAAGCTTGGCCATCCATTATGTTAAACATCATTTAACATTAAATGTAACAATATACAAAAACTCAATTTCTCTAGTTCAAATCTTTAGCATTTGTTTAATCAATTTGGAATTTTAATTTAGAACTTTCATGTTTGTTACAAACCTTAAAAAAATCCAAAACTTCTTTTCATAAAAATATTAAATTATAACTTAAATATTAAAAATAATAATAATAATAAATAGAAAACAACCAAAACAAACCCTAATGCACTAGGAATTGTAAATAGGGTCGTGGATGCAATAGGACTCAAATTTAATAACTGAGTGTGTATCTAGATACTTAACATTACCGGTATTTGTAACAAGCCTGTAAAAATCATTTCATGTAGTGAGTTGTGATATTTCTTGTGGAATGTTATAATTTTATGTAATTTTTGTGTTATATATATATATATATATATATATATATATATAATTTTATTTTATTTTATAAATTTATATGAAATTATAATACATAATTTATTGGTATTTAAATTTATAAAAATTAATTAAATTATAATTTTGTTTAAAATTAATCTAATTTTATTCTAATTTGGGATTTATTAAAAAATTTAATTTTAAATTTATTAAGATTTAAGAAAAATCAAATTTCCAAATATACTAAAATTTAAATTTTCTCAACACTTAATAGATTATAAATTAAAATAAATCTAAACTAACATAAAATATCATCAAATATATATAAAATTTTATTTAATACTATAGAAATATTAAATATTCAACAAAAAGTATACAATTTAATAGAAATATAAAGAATGAAATATACAATCTGCTTATGGACTACCAAATTCTTTTTGTGACAGTGACTACTTCCAATATAGCTGAGAAACATTGTACTCGACATTCTAAGAAAATTATGTTACTAGATAGGAGAAAAGAAAGATCCCTATGAAGATTCAGAACTGAAAGTCTTGTTTTAATGCTATGTCTATTTTATTAAGCTAATAGGCATCTCTAGTTGGAATTGGTTAATTTACTTATTTTTTTAATTAAAAAAATTTGATTTTATGGTGCAAATTGACATCATGTTTTTAGTGGAATTTGTTACTTTAATGATTTTATTAATTAATTGATATCTACTTCTCTTTATTGGAATTGACTAATTTAAAGATTTTTGTTAATTAAAAAATTTAATTTTATGATATAAATTGACATATCACTGCACATTCAGATAGTTACCACTAAATCAATAGATTGAATGAATAGAGGTAATTTCCTTGCATTTCTAAATCAAATATTTAATTCTTATTTAATTTTTTTTACCAAATCATAATTAAAAATTTACTATGACTTTTATTTATGTCTATAAAAAAATAAAAATAAAAACACATTTGACAATTAAAAATTAAAAATCTATTGAAACCTCGATGTCTGTTAACTAAAACGTGTGTCCTATAAAATTATTGTCGGTTACAATTCGAATCATAGACGACCATTAAAATTTATGAGATTCCCATTGAAATGTGTGTTATTGTTCTCACGGAGTGCGCGTAATGCACATGAGGTGTAGCAATTTCGTTTTGCATGAGGTGTGGCAATTTCGTTTTGCATGCATGTGGAAACGAGCTGTTGTAACCCTCCATAAATATTTTTAGGGTTTAAGTTTTTGTGTAACAGTATCTTAACATTTTAATTTAATATAATATGGCAATTTTATTAAAGGTCTTTAATTCTCATTTATATAAAGTTTCCACTAATAACAATTATATAACCCTAACTAAAAATAATATGAAGATTCTAATCTTTTAATCTAAAATAATATGATAAGTTGATAATAATATAGATCCTCTTTAATCATAATGGTTTATTATTTATTAAATTTTATATGTTTTTATATGGTATGTTTCCATTTAATGATATTTTTTAGATTTTTAATTAATGATTTAATATATAAGTTTTATAAGGCTTTTAGATTTTCTATTATTATAATTTAATATAATAGAAAAACTAAATTTTATTATTATATAGTATCAAAGGTTAAAAAAAAAATGAAATAAAGATAGCATTAAAGGTTAGGACATAATGAAAACAAATCAAAATAAAGCTACAACTCTGAAACAAGAAAATATATGCAAAATATATAGTTTGGTAGAAAATGACACAAAAACTTGTACGTGTGAGAACAACCTATTTGCAAAAATAAAACTAGTTTTGAATTGATTTATAGGTATGACTAAAACATAAGTTCATACAAATCATAAATATGGTTAAAAGCTATTAATATTAGATTACCAAGTTTGTTTGAATATTTCTCTTATTCCTTCTTTTTTTTCAAAATTTTGAATGGATAAAAATACAAATGGTTAACTGATAACAAAGTTTATAATGGAAATATTAAGTTTTAATAATATCATGATAATAAATTTTGTAATGGAAATATTAATTTTTAATAATCTCATGGCCACATGCTGACAATTAGAAAATGCAAATAAAATTTACATGAGACTCATGTTTGTAACAACAATGATTAATTAACTAAGTGGTCTGCAATCGTTTGGATTCATTCATTAAGTGAGTGGCATCCAATCGATTTGATGGGAAGGTTTAGACACATGGAAACCATATTTGTAACTAATATTATTAATAAATGGAAGACATAACTAAAATTAATAATGACATCATGAGACCATATTTGTAACTAAAAAATTATTAATAAATTGAAGTCATAACTAAAATTAATAACGAGATCATGCAATCACATAATATGCTTATTGGTTTTATCGTGTGAGCTCATTAGCTATTGTTATTTATATTTAACTTTTATTTAGTTACATTTCATTTAATATTATATATATTTGAAAAGCCAACGTCCCCAAAAATAGATTCTTACAAAACCGTATATACAACTTCCTTAAGAGAATTTGAGCACTTTCTCACAAATCCGAAGTTCCCCTTCTTCAATTTGGCATTCAGGTTTGGTTGTTTTATCATTGTCTGTATATTTGTTTTTATATTTTATTGTTGTTTAATTTTATTAGGTTTTAATGTTATTAAGTTTCAATAAAGTTCTTGTGTTTAGATGTTTATAAGGGTTCAATACCCTTACAGAGGTCATAGGTCAGATTTTATACAAAGGTTTGGTTACCAATTTATTTTTTTTATGTTGAAATTTCAACCATTAAATTTTTTTTGTTAAAAAAAAAAAGAATGTGTCTCAAGATTATGTAATCTTAAGTATGAAAAGATGGTTCAAATTTTACAATGCTTTCCCTAAGATTTTTTTTGTGATGTTATAACTTTGTAGCCAAGGGAAAGCCAAAGGTAATTATCTAAGATATTAACATTCAGAAATTAATATCTTGCTTGAGGCATTAATGTCCAACAAGTATTATTACATAAATTGTAATAATTTTTTCATCTGCTTTCCTTTCAGGATATTTACAAGTTGAAAATAATGGACAATATGTATTATTGGAGAGAGTTGTTTTCTTACTTTTGTGTGTGTCGTAGATTAAGATGAGTCCCTATTTTCTACGAGTAATTTCTAATCTCCCTAAAATGACGAAAATTATATATTTGTGATATGATGATTAATTGAATAGAGCATTATGCTTGAGCAATATCCAGATGCAACTTTCTCACCTGTGAGCTGCTAGTTTTCAGTATATAAGTTTCATCTTCCATTTTTAACATAGTATCAGAGCTCATGAGCCTTCATGGCTAAAGTGAGTTCCTTAGTGGCAGAATTGAGCCGTGGTGGTTGGAGAGCCCCAGTGGCAGTGCAAACCCTTTGTGGCTGATTCGAAAGCCTTAGTGGAAGTATGGAGCATTGGTGGTTGGAGAGCCTTAGTGGCTATAGTGGAGCATTAATGGTTGGAAAATTGAAGAGGCTTGGTGGTTGAAGCATGGAGACAGGCATTTTTTTCTCTCCTGCAGAGCTGGAGTAGCGCGATTTTCTGCCCTCATTTACGTGTTGGTCAACAAAGAGGGCAACATGACATTTCGAGTTTATCCTTGTGCTTATGCGCAAATACCCCGACCTATTCTAATCAACACTACACATAATCACAGAATAAATCCCATGATCTTGCGTTGGTGTTGTTGACAATTATTTTATTCCAGTGAATTTGTTTGGCATCATGCATTACGGTGAGACCATGAGATTGTTGGTGCAGTGGGGTTTATTTGGGCTACCAACTTCTCAAGGTTGTAACTTGGTCATATGATCTTTGTTTGGTGCGTACAATAACTCATTGGAAACATCTCTATGAATACTACTGGATTTGTAGTATGTGCTTTCATATGGCTATGGGCTTGTTGTAGACCTCAAAAAACCTTTACCTGGGGGGGCAAAACAACTCTCAAAGTTTAGGACCCGAAGAACTGTTAAAAATAGTAAATTATGTTATAAACAAGGAAACTCATGAAACCAAATGGAGGTCTCGGTGGCATAGGAAGGTGGTCATCGATATCCACCTGGATCACAACGAAGAACCCAAATATAATCACTAAAATATATACTTATGTAATAAGCCTAGTCCTTCAATAAATTATGTGTAAAATTAATTTATTATAGCAAGTTTTGATGTTTATGAAAACAATTGTAATTTTGTGTAATTTATATATATATATATATATATATAGATATAGATATATTCTATTATTTTATAGGAGGTATACTACTTATTTGGAGGAATGAGAGCATTGGAACAAATTATTTTTGGTTGAATGATTTGGAAGATCATATTGTTAGGTCCCTATATTACTAGTATAGTCCCTTATTGTTGTTATTGTAACCCCAATATTGTTATTATTGTGCCCCTATATTATTAATGTTAGGCCGGCTAGGATTATATTGTGATCCCATGGACTCCTATATATAGAAGGAGGTTTTTTCATTTGTATTATCCAAGAATTTTTCATTTATGTAATGTATTGGAGGTTTATCCCTCAAGGTGGCTGATTTCTAAGGTGTTGATCTCAATTTTCTTCTATATTTGGGGCTCATTTCATAAAATTTGGTATTAGAGATTTGGATTCTAGGGTTTCAGTACTCCAAAAAGGTCACTGTGGCATTTTCACTATAACATATTTTCTATGAAGTTTCAGAAGCTGAAAGTTTTGCAAATAGAAGCCAAAATCCTGAGAAACGTCGTGTAAAAATTTCGAATCTTGGTTCGCAATATTTTCGGAGATATGATCTATGGAAGTTAGTGTTTTTTCATGATCCCGAATTTCACCTAAAACATGTCATCGTGGAAGTTTCGCTATAATTTTTTTCTACTAAGTTTGACAAGCTGAAATTTTTACAAAGGAAAGCTGAAATATGGAGGAACATCGTGTAAGAATTTTAGATCTTCGTTCGCAATATTTTCAGAGATATGACTTTTGGAAGTTAGGGTTTTTTCAGACTCCTGAATTTCATCTCAAAAAGATGCCCATGGGAAAAATATCATAACTCTCTCTCTCTGAGCATTGGATTGGAATTCTGTAAAAAATCACCATAAGTACATGGAATGTACATTTTGTTTTATCAATTTTAGATCTGAAGGAGGAAAAAGTGACATGTGGCACGTCATACAAGTTCGTTCTACTGAACCAGACCATAATTAGGTCATTGTGGGAGATTTGGCATAGCGTTGCCTTGAGGAATCCAAATCAGGTCAGAGCTATCCCATCTAAAATACGGTTCATAGGGCTACTACAAGGCCGAATTTCAGATATTGAAGATTCTCAAGTACAGAGATAATTCAGTTTCATCATCGAGCTCCTTAAAAGCAAGAAAAATGTGTGTATTTGTTTTCAAATTGCGTAAGTCTTGTGTGAAAAATAAGTTTGAATTGATTCTAAGGGAATATTGTAGAATAGATATCAGTATTGGGTTCTAAAATACCCTCTAAAAAGAATTCAACACTCATTAAGCCTTTATAAGGCTCTACTATGACTCACGAAGACGAAGAACTACAACATGACATGTCAAAATTATAAGAGAAAGTGCACCAAATTCCACTTTCGCAAAGAAAAACAAAAAATAAAATGGAAGTTTTGAAGAAATGCGTGGAAGTTAATATGGATGGTTTGAAGAAAGGCATGGAAGCTAAGATGGATGGCATGGAAGATGGCATGGAAGCTAAGATGGATGAAATGGAAGAAAAAATGAAAGACAACATGGAAAACATGAAGAATGATCTAAAAGAAGACATGGAAGGTTTGACAAAGTTGATACAAGAAATTTTTCCTAATGGCAAAAAGATAGTAGAGGAAACTCATGATGAGAACAAAATAAATTTTAATCATGATTTTATAAAATCTAATGTTCGATGGAAGAACCACCATATTCAAAAGATGGATATGAGGAAGTTTGATGGAAAGGATCCCGTAACATGGATACGACAGATGGAGAAATATTTTGATCTCAATAATGTGTAAAACACACAAAAGGTATGCATTGCAACTTTACATTTAGAACAAAATACATTTGCATGGTATCAATGGCTTTTCTCCCATGAAAAAATTATTACTTGGTCAATTCTTATGGAGTAAATGATAGCACATTATGAGGATATAAAGAGCAACACCTTATTTAGCAAATTGATAAATCTCAAACAAAAGGGTTCAATGGTGGAGCACCTTGAGGACTTCCAAAAATTGAATATAAGGGGAACTGATATTCCAGAGGAACACAGGATTAATGTCTTCATAGGGACTTTAAAGGATAATATCCAACATGAAGTTCATGTTTGGGAACCTGATTCATTGGACAAGGCATTCAGATTGACAAGAAAATTGAATGTAAAATTATGGTGAAAAGGAAGCCTACCACTCACATCTATAAAGATGGAAGTGTTTCTAATCCTAGACTTTCACAACCTACAAATTTGACACCACAACAATGGGAAGAAAAAAGAGAAAAAAAGTGTTGCTACAGTTGTGATAGAAAATACACTAAAGGTCATAAGTGTGCCGAGAAGATATTATTTTACATAGATTGTAAATAGGAAGAAAAAAATAAGCAGGAAAATTCAAAAGAAGAGGATATACATGGGGAACCAACCCTAGAATAAGAAGAAATGAGTCTGACCATATCATGTAATGCATTAGTAGGTATTACCACTCTTCAAACTCTCGATATAGAAGGACATATCAAGAAGAAAAAGGTAAAAGTGTTGATGGATTCGAGTAGTACCCATAATTTTATTCATTGTAAGGTAGCCAAGGAATTGAATTGTTTCCTATATCGAACACCAGAATGTCAAGTGATGGTTGCGAATGGAGGAACTATAAATTGCTATGGAAAATGTCATAATATCAAGCTAACCATGGGAATATGTATTTAATAGTCCAATTCTTTCCATTCCAATGGGAGGTGATGATTTTGTACTAGGAGTACAATCGTTAGAATCTTTGGGGATGATATATTTTAATTTTCAAGAATGTTTCTTGAATTTTTTTTTGGAGTGAAAGGAAGTAGAATTACGGGGTATCGTAGGGAATATGAGAAATATAATAAGTTCTAATTTCATGACAAAGCTTCTGAAGTAATAAAAATGAGGTGTAATTGCAAAATTATGCTCACTAGAAATTCCAACATCAAAATCATCTGTTTATTCAGATCTCAAAAAATTCTTGGACAATCATTCCAAGGTGTTTGAAATTGGAAAAGGGCTCCCACCTATTCATGATCATGATCATGCTATTCATTTGATTCCCGGAAGTGTTCCTCCAAACATAAGGCCTTACATATATCCTTATGTCCAAAAGAGGAAAATTGAACATACGATTGCAGAAATGTTAGAGGCTGGTATAATTCAACCTAGTCAAAGTTCTTTCTCTGCTCCAATAGTATTGGTGCACAAGAAGGATGGATCATGGCACATGTGACCGGATTATAAGGAGCTCAATAATATCATTATTAAAGATAAATTTCCCATTCCTGTGATTGATGAATTATTGGATGAATTGCATGGAGCAATTTATTTTACAAAGTTGGATCTTCGTTTAGGATATCATCAAAATATAATGAAGACTGAAGATATTCGAAAAACAACATTTTGAACTCGTGAGGGTCATTTTCACTTTTTGGTGATGCCTTTTGGCCTTACAAATGCACCTTCTACATTTCAAGGGTTGATGAATTCCATTTTCAAACCCTTTCTTAGAAAAAAATTTCTAGTATTTTCTTATGATATACTAATCTACAACACGTCTTGGAAGGATCATGTTCAACATGTTGATAGGGTGCTGAAACTATTGGAGGAGAGACAATTATATGAAAAAACATCCAAATGTTTCTTTGGAGTAAAAGAGGTGTAATATTTGGGTCATATTGTATCTCATGGCTGTGTTAAGGTATACCCTAACAAAATTAAAGCCATTAAGGAATGGAAAGTCCCCACAACCATAAAGAAGCTGCGAGGATTTCTTGGGTTAACAGGGTATTATCATAGGTTTATTAAGAATTATGGGAGAATAGTAGCATCTCTAACAATATTATTGAAGAAAGATCCATTTTCATGGACTCCTGAAGAAACTAAGGCCTTTGAACATATTAGAGAGGAAATGTTCCTAGCACCAGTCTTAGTTATGTGAGACTTCACAAAAACCTTTATTCTGGAATGTGAGGCCTCAAAAAATGGAATTGGTGTTGTTTTAATGCAAGAAGGAAGACACATTTCTTTTAAAAGTCATCCAATCAAAGGAAAGTATTTACATAAAGCTATTTATGAGAAGAAAATGTTGGCAACACTACATTCACTAAAGAAATGGCGACCTTACCTAATGGGAAGACACTTCAAGGTAAAAAAATGATCATGATAGTTTTAAAGAGTTTTTGGAACAAAGACTATCTTTAGAAGATGTTGGGTCACAAATATGTTGGGTTATGACTTTGAAATCATCTATAGAAAGGGAAGCTAAATGTTGTCGCAGATGGACTCTCAAGAAAGGATGAAGAGGTGGAAGAATTGCTTTGCTCCTTTTGTATTATCCAACTAGATTGGATAACTGAAGCAAGGGATGAATGGAAGAAGAAAGAAGAAGTGTGGACACTCATTCAAAATTTGGAGCAAGATCCTAGTACATCTGATACATTTAGTTGGAAAAATGATTGATTATGGTACAAATATCGATGATATATTTGTAAGAATACCCAACTAAATAAAAATATTCTTTTGGAATTTCACACTTCTCCTTTAGGTAGGAGGACACTCGGTATTTTTAAAAACTTACCAGTGGGTGAAGAAAGAAATTTTTTGGGATGGCCTTAAATTTGACATTGAAAAGTTTGTGGCGGAATGTTTGGTTTTCCAAAAAAGTAAAGTTGAGATAATTAAGACCCCTGGTCTTCTACAACCTTTGTCCATTCCAAGTCAATGTTGGGAGGATATTTCAATGGATTTTATCACAGGTTTACCTAAGTCCGAAGGAAAGAGTGTCATCGTGGTGGTAGTTGATAGACTTATCAAGTATGCACACTTTTGTGCATTATCTCATCCATTTAAAGCAAGTACATTTGCTACTGCATTTATGGAAATAATTCGAAAGCTACATGGAAACCCAAATATTATTGTAAGTGATAGATATCCCATTTTTACTAGAAATTTTTGGATGGAATCATTTTCTTGTTTGGGTAGCACAATGATATTTTGAGTTTTTCTGAAATAGTGGTTGTTTTATTACATTCCTTTATTTACAATTTTGTTTTACTATAATTATAAGGTATTTTATTCTCTTGGAATACAATACAACTCGTTTTAATAGTGGTCTAGAAATTAACTCCCCAAGCTTTCCATCTACTAATCTCAAAAGTGAAGATGAAGCATGTCATAGCCTTCCAGAACATTCTCCTCGACAATCAAATTGGAAAAGTAATGTACATGTTCAATGTATTTGATTTTATGTTACAATTTTTGAATTTTTTGTAGGTTGGAAATTCAATTTTATTGCATACTTTATTTTCTTCAAACAGTACATAACTCATTTCAATATAGGCATAGAAATTAACTTTGTAGATGTTCCATTTACTAATGTTACAAGTGAAGAGGAACCATCTCATAGCGTTCATCCATATCACCAAAGAAATGTAAATTTTGAATCCATTTGATATTTTCTTCATTTTTTCATGTATTGTTAGTCTTATATTGTATTTATAACTTTCTATGGAGAAATGGAATCCAAAACATAAAATAGTCAAACTGATGTACTTTTCAATGTATTTGATTTGTTTTCTATTTCTGAATCTTTATTGGTTGGACATTTAGTTTTATATTGTATTTTATTTTGTTGAAATAGGAAAAAAATCATTTGAATAGAGGCTTAGAAGCTAACTCCCCAAATGTTCCATCCAGTGATGTTAGAAGTGAAGAGAAACCATCTCATAGCCTTCATCCACATCACCAAACAGATGTAAATATTCAATGAATTTTTTTTTTTTTTTTTCATTTATAATTAGTTGGAAATTAAATTTTAAAATAATTTATGCTAAAGACACCTTATCATCCTCTCAGCTTCCAAAAATGTAGACTATAAATTTGGAAGCACCGTATCAAAGATCCATTCCACGTGTTTCAAATTTGGGAAGGGAATGTCATGGTGCTAAAAATCAAGTACATTTTAGAAGACATTTTACTCTTCCACATCGTTCTCCACATGGTATAACCGATACATATAATATTAATTTTGATGAAAACATGGCAGTGCATAAAATATTATGAGAAAATATAGATAGCTTGTGAGTTGTCCAAATGTGCCACATATTCCATGAGTCATATCCCAGAATCTAGGTTTTGAGAGATTCTAAAGGACCTATTTGTAGACGATGCAAGAATGAAAGAGGTGCCCATCGTTTTTGTGGATATAATAACATGGATCATGGTGAGCAACCTCATATTTTAAGAGTTATTTCTCAATTTTAATAAATGCTAATAGCACGTGTAAATCCTATTTTTCAAGTGACAAATGCTCGAAGTGGGCAATATAAGTATAGCGGCCACACAATTAGTTTTCCTCAAGATATTTCTACAATTTCACAAAGTATTCCCTGATATGTTGAAGATATTGAATTTATAATTCTGAGGATACATGCCACTTAGTCTATATATTATGAATGTTATATCAAAATATCTCAAGTTATGGCTGCATTGCAGTTCAAAATTGAACGTGATCAATATTATCGAGATGTTGTAATTGACTATGATTCAGCGAATGCTATGCCTTAAAGATCAACAGATATCTCATCCAGGCTTAAATTTTTTTATTGTGATATTGAATAATATGTGATCAATGTAACTAATAATGACAGGTTTCATGTTGAACATTCGCCCTCTCTCCCTTCTTCTTTTGTTTTTCGCCTACCTAGTGAACGACGAGAAGTAGAAGAAATTAGAGCATTTCTTGATAATGTTTATTCTTCACGTGTTCAAAAAATGGATTGGCCAAATATTGGAACCTCTCAAGTGAATGAGTATAGTACTGAGGGGTTATTAGATATGGAATTCCCCACATTGTTCCCCCCTAGTTCTGTTGATTGGTTGCAACCATTTATTTTTACTATTGAACTTCATGAGTATGAATTGCATCTTCTTAGATACTATTATCAGAGGTTTGGAGTCCATCATTTCTTTCGATATTACCTATTGAACATGATAATGCATCTTCAAAGCCAAGCAACTGCTACAATTTTTGTGAATAAAAATTTACATGATAACTAACCAACAACAATTGAAGACTTGCATCACCAACTTTCTTATTTACCAGATAATAAATTGGTTGAGTATCTTATTCGGTTTGGTTCTTCTCTGAGAGGTACAATAATGGAATAAATTTTAGGTTGAATTGACTTACATGATTAATCAGTTAGGATGTCCATCTTTGTTTTTTACTTTGAGTGTAGCTAAAAAAAAGTGTCCGGAGTTGCATAACCTCATGCCTGTACACTCACATTCTCGTTCTTTAAATGAGAGTTGTATGAAAATTGAGAATGATATCTAGTACCCTCATATTTTTGCTACATTTATGCGCCATAGATTCAATATGTTTCGAGAGGAATTTATCCAAAAATATATTAAAGTGAAAGACTTCTAGCACAGGTTTGTGTTGTTGAATTTATTTTCTATTCGTTGTCAATTTTTTATGATGGTTCTATTTTTATTTTTTGTAGTAATTGTATATTCATTTTCTTCATATATGAGTGGTAGCATAGATGCTTAGCACATATCCATGGTTTCCTATGGTTGCAAGGAGCTCCTGACATGGAAATACTTGATTGGTTAAATTCTTCTCATGTACAAATTATAAAGAGATTATTTGATAATTATGTAACTGCATGGAATCCACATGACATACATCGTCACAACATAATGGTTCCAGGAAGCCTCAATGATGACCCTTTCCTATTGAATACTATTTATATTTTCTCTTGCAATCCTCATAATGATTATAAATAATTTTTGAATCATGTCCAAAGGCACACAAAGTGTAGTATAGATTCTTGTTTGCGAAAAAAGGGTAATATTGTCACATGTAAGTACAATGCTCCATGGAATATTTCTGAGGAATAAATATTGTTCATCCATGATCAAGGAAGAAAAAAAAATGACCCCACAAGAAATTATGATAGGTTCAATGTGCATAACATTTACCTTCTAACAATGTGGCGTGCAAATGTTGACCGCCAACTAGTGCTTTATTGGTATGTTGCTCTGAAATATCTTTCTAAGTATGCATCAAAAGTAGAAAAAATATTTGAAAGTTATCATGATATGTTAACTAGAATTTCAAATTATATTGCCTCTAAGGATCATGATTTATTTTCTTACAGAAGGTTTCTTGGAGAAACGATTGTTAACCGTGACATTGGAGCACAAGAAACATGGCATATGTTGCTTAATCTACCTCTTGTTGGTTTTAGTCGAAAATTTGTTTCCTTAAATGCTAGAAGAAAGGTTTTCAGGAAAATATCAAGGGATGACATGCAATTTTCATCTGAGAACACTTTTTTCAAAATTATCAGACGATACCTTTTCCCCTTAAAGATATATCTTTGATAGAAACAACAATATCTTGGACATTTAATAACAAGCGTAAACAAGATCCCTAGAAGCCTAGAGATGTGCATGCTATTGTTCCGGATTGTGCACGGTTTTATTCTATTCCTAGTGAGGGTTCAGACGAATTTGAAAACTTTTGATGGACAAAATTGATCTTGTAGAAGCCATTTTGTGACATTTCTGTGGATATTGGGCTTTCAACTGAAATTATTATTGAGAATTGGAGAAATTTCTCATATCGTGCATGGCAGGTTGATCAAAATCCATCAACTGTCGACAATATTGAAGATGGAGAATATGGTGATTTTTATAACTAGGAAATGAATCTTGAATATGACTTTCAAGAATGGCATATTTTCTCTCACATGGTTCCATCAAATAATATGAATGTTTGTGATCTTCAAACCCTTGGTCGAAGGGATTTGGATATCTCCTTTGACTGGAAAAGTACAAATACTTTTGATGATGTGGTTAAAGAAGCTATTAATTTTATAAGGAATGTAAAATCAAGGGGCGATACTCATGACCTTTCAAATAGAACATTTTCATCTCCAAATTCATTGGCGTAAAAAAAATGAATTTCTTTTGAAATTTTTTTGAGGCATTTTGCTGAATATGAGATTCGTGAAGCTCTTCTTATGATTTTTCAGTGCAGTACAAGCACCGGCAAGTCTTTCCTTATCCATTGTATTTTTGAATCTCTTTCTAATTTCTCAAGTAATGGAAGAAGTCCTTCACTTATTCTTGTGCCAATAGGAAGAGATGCTTTTAATATACATACAAAAAAAATACACTCAGCTCTAAAAATTCCAATTAAAGATATCAAACCACTACAAGGGTAATCACTAGAAGTTATCCAAGAAGAAATTAGGCATGTTTGATATATATTGATTAATGAAATGAGCTTCTAGGATCAAGTTTATTCATGCAAATAGATGCTCGGTCACAAGAATAATTTTCAAAGAAAAATAATTGTCCTTTTGGTGGTAGATCCATCATTCTTGTCAGTGACATTGGTCAGCTACCTCCTCTTAGATATAAGCCTTTGTATGTAGGTAATAAAACAGGGAATGTCTTATGGAAAAAATTCAACATTGTTGTCACTCTTGACACAATATTTCACCGAAAAGGGAATAATTAAAAAAAATATTGTTTTCGGAGAGTCCTCAATAACATAAGAAATTCAAAACCTGTTCTTGAAGATTGGGATTTTCTTATGTCACAGTCCGATATGAGGTTGCATCCTAGAGAAAGGGATTTATTTAATGTAGCATTTCACATGTTTCATACAAATAATTTGGTGGCATTCCATAATAGGAATATGTTATAATCATTAAATTCTCCAATTACATGATGTATTGTTGAGACTTCAAGGCATTCAAAAATCAGTGGTGTTGATCAGGGAAAATTTTAGGGGCTATTATTCGCAGGTGGGCTAATTTTAAACGATTTTTCCTAAAAAAAGATTCACCAATTTCCATTTTTTTTAAATTCATTCGCCCAAATTTTATTGTATAAAAATATTTTACCCTAAAAATTGCCCAAAATTTAAATATACTAATATAAAATAATTAGAAACCTAAATATTTTTACAAAAATATCATCAAAATTTTTAAAATTTACATATTGCGGATTATGAAGATTCGCCAAGGTTTTTAAAATTTAAGATAAACTTCCATCCTTAAATTTTTCCCTGGTGCTGATGATGATCAATTGGACCGTGAAGTTTTTTTGTGTCGTGATCAACGTGTTATGTTGACATGTAATTTGTGGCTTTAATTTGGTTTGGTGAATGGTGCACTTGGTTATGTGAAGGATATATTTTATGTGCCTACCTATAAGCCACCTTAGATTCCAATGTTCACAACTGTTGTTTTTTATAAGTATGTTGGTGTTCCATTTGATGCAAGAAATCCAAACATTGTACCTATCACAACCGTGATAAGAGGAAATTGAAAAAAAAATCCTTTAAACATGGCATGGGATATTACAATCCACAAGTCACAGGGATTGACGTTAGAATGAGCATCAATTGATATCGGGAATAAAGATCAGCAAGGCCTAACTTTCACAACCATATCAAGAGTGAAATCAATAGATGGTTACTCATTGCACTGCCTTTCTCTTTTCAACGTTATGACAAGATGAAAGATAGAGAATATGTTACAATTAGGAAGAAATAAGAGGATCGATTGAAGGCCATATCACTATGACATGCAACAATTAATACTTTTAGCTATTTATAAAATGCTTTTTGAATTTATTTTATTTTCCTCTTTATTTACTTTTAATATAATAATGATTTTCTTATATTAATGAGATGAATACATTTGTCATATTCATAGTAGTATCTAGGAAATTTGTTTGCATCGCTTTTCATGTTGTTCAAATCACTTATTTTCTTTAAGTGGTTATAGTTCTTTTGTTTACAATGAACCATTCACACATAAACGACCAGTGATATGAGCCAATCATTAAAAATCAAGATTGAATTCCATATCGCTATGACATGCAACTAATAATATTGTGACATATTTATAGAATGATTTTTTAATTTCTATTATTGTCCTTTTTATTACATTTATTATATAATTATTTTCATATATTAATGAAATGAATACATTCATCATATTCATAGTAATATCTAAGAAAGTTGTTACACCATTTTTCATGTTGTTCAAATTAATTCCTTTTTTCTAAGTCACTATTGTTCTTTTGTTTGCAATGAACCATTGATACATATACAACGAGTTATATGATACAAGCATTAAAAATCAAGACTGAAGTCCATAACCCTATGAAATCCAACTAATAATATTGTGACCTATTTATAGAATGTTTTTTGAACTACTTTTATTTTCCTCTTTATTCAATTTTAATATATTTTATTGATTTTCATATAATGATGAGAAGAATACATTCATCATATTCATCGTAATATTTGAGAAACTTGTTTAAATCATTTTTCATGTTGTTCAATTTACTTCTTCTTTTTAAGTGGATAATGTTCTTTTTTTACAATGAACCATTCACACATAAACAACTAGTTATATGAGGAAATCATTAAAAATAAATTTAATAATTTTTTCTTATTGATATTAACATTGTGAACTATATTCTATCATGGATTACAAAATTATGGGCTAAATGCTATTAATATTATTATTTCCAATGATATCCAATATTAATGAAACATTTCTCTACCATACTGAATAATGTGGTTGTAAATGTACTTCATATATGCCTATCTGCTTATATCAACCACATTGGTAAATGTGATTGTGCTAGTTATATACAACATTAAAATATTTTAGGTTAACATTTGAGCTCTATATATATAGATATTTATGAAGTTGATATCTATATAAATTAGCAACATATTCAAATAGTTTATTTAAATCCTATGTTAATATATTTTTGAAAAGTAGAAGGTTTACAACTTTTTTCTTACTTATAATTACTTTATATTATGTCATATATAAGTAGAAAATATTTTATTTATGACTTTAAAGTTCATATGAAGTTATACTACTACATCAAAATATTTTCTTTATAACTCAAAAGTGGAATATGTTTACCGCATTAAATTGTAAGTGAGTGAAATATTTTTATTATATTAAATTGTAATACCAACAACAAATTGAGTGACCATAAGGAAGTCGAAATTATTGATGTTTTATAATGTTTTTAACTATAACTAAATAAAAATGCATATTCATTTTTGTTTTTTTATTATAAAGATATTTCTTTTGTATTTATAAATTTTTTTTTAGAGAAATATAATGTAGCCTTTGGGACTACGGTGTGAGAAATTATTTTTTATTTCTTATATTTAAAAGAGATAGTTTTTTAATTCTAAATCTTAAATAATTCATAAATGTTATTAAAGGGAAACGATTAATTAATTAACTATGGTATTACATTAAAATATATAAAAATATAAAATCTTAAAAAATAAAAACAATTACTAACTTGACACGCTATTTGCAAGGAGAACAATGTTCATTGAGGTCTCGTTAGGATACCTGTGATCAACATCATATTTGAAATCCTTAGCTATACTTGTAACTCTCATCTTTATCAACTGGACTCTGAATTTCAAGAACAGACACTTCCATGTAATTTTTTTGCACCAAATGTCTTCACTTCCCATAGAAATGTTAAACCTGCACACGCAGTGCTTCCTCCTCACAACTTAACATGAGCACCACTGCTGCCACAACTTGTTGTTAGAGTTATTAAAAAATGTATCTCCTTCTAATCACATTGAGTTAATATTCTTGACCTTTTCTTAGTTAAATGAGATTGTGATAGTTGACTTAAATGTTAACTATTTGTTATGTTATTTAATTTTAAAGAGACTAAACATTTATGTCTTTTGAGAAAGGATTAGAGTAATATCCCAGATGGAAATAAATAGCAATACAAGAACATAAACAAAGACATGCAGCAACTAGAGACAAATCATAAGGAAAACCAACAATATGGAGAACGTTGAGCCGTTTATTAATTCTGAGAAACTGAAATGAGTACAGAGGTGATCAGGATGATGGCACCTCAGCTTGCACCAGGAAAGTGTAGAAAGACTCTCAGGAAATGACTCAGAATGGTTGCTCCCTCTGGACTGCGTTATCTCCAAAGCTGTTGTTACTACTACTATGCTACTGCTACTGTTGGAATGAACTTAATCTTTGGGGCTGCTCCCCACCTCAGAAAATTATGAAAATTTGGGAATGGCCTCTAATACAAAAGCCCAGAAAACCCCAGAAAGCTTTTCAGAAATGGTCAAACCCTGAAAATGGCTCCCTTGAGGCACTACGCTATTCCTCAAGGAGTGACACAGACTCTAAAATATCTGCTCCAAATAATGGCCCCTGACTGCACCAAAATGCTAGAATAGGGAAGGGTTGGTCCCTTACTGACTATCCCGGGCTGAATCCACCAACAAATCCCCAATCTGGAACCACCTCCCCTCAAGACTCCTTCCTCCCTCTCACTAACTGCGCTATCTCTCTAAGTGGATGCTCCTCTTGTGGTAGCTGCAACCCTCTTCGAAAAAATGAGGATAAAACTCCTCACCCTAATAGGCATTGGAAGTCCCCTGGGGATGAGGTTGGGATCTCCGAGCAGAGACACCCGATGTACTGAACAATGCATGCGGAATTTTCTAAACAGCAAGCGTGCTCAATGTCAGAAGACAAGTCTCAAATATGCATAATCAGAATGAATGAGAATGAGTAGACCCTTCCTCCTTTTATGCTTGGTGAGCCTCTCTCTCACCTAGGCCCCACCAATATTTGCGCTGCCACTTGACCACTAGGCCCCACCTTGCTAATTCGATATGTCTCCTTAGTGACTTTAGGGAATGAATTTATCCTAAGTGTGAGCTAAGTGATCCTTCACCCACTTTATTTATAGTTTAACTTTATAAAGGAAAAATTAGTCAAAATCAATATTTCCAATTAGCTATTGCTAATTGGAAATATTATATTCTCCCCCAACAAAATGTTGCTTGTCCTCAAGCAACTGTAATGATGGATGCTGCAGAATATTTTCACTCTCCCAAGTGGCATCCTCATTCGGTAAATTCCTCCATATCACTAGGTACTCCCTGACTGTTCTGCTCCGTAACTACCTCTCCCTAGTGTCAATAATGGCCTCCGTCTGTAGCACCAAGTGCCCCTCATCATCTGTAGGTGAAATATCCTCTGTTGCAGTCACCTACTGCCCGAATGCCTTCTTCAGGCATGATATGTGAAAAATGTTATGAATCTTGCTTCCTTGGGGTAGCTCCAACTCATATGCAACCTGTCCCACTCTGCGTATCACCTTGTAGGATCCATAGAAGCGGGGCTTGAGCTTTTCAACCCCCTTATTCTCTAGCATAGACTACCGATATGGCTGCAAGCGTAGGTAGACCAAGTCTCCTACCTCGAACTGCCTCTCAACCAGTCCCTTATTAGCATACATCTTCTGTTGGTTCTGCGTTGTAGCGATGTTATCCTTGAGAGCTCAGAGAATATCCTGTCTCTCCTAGATCTATTCCTTGGCTCTAAGAGCCTTGCTAGCACCAAACATCATATCAACAAAAGATAGATCATGATATCCATACAATGCATAAAACAAAGACATACCAATAGACATGTGATGAGTGTTGTTGTAGCAGTACTCCCCCAAGTGCAACCACTTCAGCCATGCCTTTTTCTTCCCATTGAGTTGGATGTGATGAACCTTGTCTTGGTAGCTTGTTAAGTGGGATGAGTTGATATTGTACATGAGTAGCCTAATATGAGTTACAGGTAGTTCTTAGGTGAACAAGGCATATGTTGAATTTCCACGAGACATGAGAATCTGGGTTTGGTCTTAGAATATTCGATCCAAATAAACTCAAGTGCCACAACACATCTACTTTGCACAACGAAATCTACACACATCAGGGAATCAACTAATGCACATGACAATTTTTAACTTTTTCAAACCATTCTTTGTTAAATTAAAAACTATAATAAAATAAGCTAGAGCTCTTATACCAGTGATCATGGCCCTTTACAATCACACTGATACAAGGAATACAACTAAGGCTTGGTGTTAGTCCTTGGACAAGTAATATACCTTGAACAAGACAACACTTGACCCACTTTTTGATGGTGGCCACACAAAACCCTTTCAGTCCACATTTCATGAACACATCTGGTGAGTCCTCTTGCCTCCCATTATGCAACTCCTCAATATACCTCTATCAATGAACTCATCTCCTTTAGGTTACTAAACCTCGCTAAAATTTATTTTCCCTCTATCTCTTAATCCTTTAAGGTTTTCAAAACTTAGGGTTTTCGATCAGTTGTTCACAACTCTGTTTGTGAAGATCTCTTTGGTCTACCCACTTTTTCCATACTCCTTCTCTAATATGAAAATTCTAGGGCTATGGAGGTTTCCATTCTTCTCACTGACTCAATCCTCTACAATACAGTAAACTAGGGCTGGTTGGATAGCCCACTTGATTTCTGCCTTAGTCCTTCAAAGTCTACATGTCCTTAGGAAAAATACACCTACCCTTCTACCAGTCTTGTTTTCCTTCATAGATACAAGACTTAGGGCTCTTCTTTGACAGTCACCTAACAACCCTCCAACTCTACTTGTACTGCCATCAATTTTCCAAACCACAGTCAATTCTTTTACTAGTCTAGTGCCCACAACACTGCCATCATCTACGACTCTTCAAATCTGCTGCCTAGTAATGATTTGAGTGCTCTAAAAATCACTATTCTTGTGTACCAATTTCTTTGTTGTCCAATCTATGAAAAAAATGTGAACTACTCCTCTTATCATCCTTCTAACAAATTTTAGATGCTTGAACTAGGGTCACAAACCATCCACTAATAGTCCATTGACTAACTATCTATAGGCTACTTCAGATATTTGTCCAAAATTATCTGGACAATCCACAAAAATCAACTCTTCATGTCAATCCATTCCTCATATGGCACATTTCTTCTACTCAATATTCTACTCAGGTTCCACCTTCCCTTGGATTTTCTACGTCCGAACATAATTCTTCAAATCATCTTCCAAATTTGTGGTATCTATTGTAGAGATAAACCTCTCTCTAAGGGTGATGACCCCTCTTCTTGTATTCATATTTCTTACAGTCTTAAGGGCATACCTTATGGATTGAACATGCTAGGAAACCTCCCTAACTAGGGCATTATACTTCTATTCTAATTTCTTTAGAACAAACCCTATCCACCCATAGAAAAAATAGAAACTCTTGCCCCCATAAGAGGCTCAACCTAGCTCATATTTTTTTATATATTCTGGGCATTTCTTTGACTGAATATTGACCTAAAATTTAGATATCTATAACCCTCAAACTATGGTTACCTCAGTAAATATTACACCTATGGCTACTTATGTTCTGGCCCTAAATTCTAGTGTAGACGCTCCTCCATTTGTGTTGGTATTTATCACAGACCTTGTAGCCTACTAACCACCACAATATAGGGTCTCAAACATCTCTACTATTTCAAAATTTGATGCGTCCTTCACACATAAACATAACTGAAATCACATGCCTAAATTATCATGAGTCGCCTCTCTTAAGCTTGATCTTCCATAAGGGAACCAACTGTATGCCATCCTACTTCTATCTCGAACCCATTAAGGTATGTGACATTCTTGTGAACCCTCACATGATGATCTTGCTCTTGGTGGATGATCATGGCCTCCCTTTAGCAACCCTTAGCTCGACCTACTTTAGGACTACATATCTCCTCGCCTCCTTGATCAAATGATCCCCTTCTCACTTGATGTTCTTTCCTTCACACTAAGGCCTCCTTAAATAGATTTTCCTATCTATGCCTCTTAAGAACCCTCTATAATTTACGAGATTTATCCACTTAGAACTTAGGAAATATTATTTTTCCTTTTTAATTTTCTTTTAGATTTTAAACCCCATCTTGGGTCAAAAACCCCTTCACTTGGGTTCTTTGCTGAAAAATCATTTTGTGACCAAACTCATAGAAACCCATGTCACTAGGATTGTGGAGTACCTCCCAAGCTACACAATTCAACAACATAGTCTAGTTGTAGTAATCATAACTTGGTCAAGATATTGTAGTCAAGTGAGGACGTGGTTGGCTCCCAAGTTGAAAGTTAAGTAAGGGTATTTGTGAGGGCATGATAGCTAGGGAGGGTATGCTAAGGAATGAAAAGGTGTGCTAACACATGTCGAACAATGTCAATGCATGATGAGGAGTGATCAGGATTGTTGAGGCATCACAAGGGATAACTATGTTAAAATGCATGGAAATGAAAAAATAAGAGTGTGTGCTAGGGAGTGTCAGTGCAAGAGGTAAGCCTACGATTGTGATAAGGGGCTTGACAAAGAAGTTCTAGACAAAGGGTGAATATGTGTTGGGCATAACATTATTTGTCCTTTACCTATTAGTTTTATATGACACGTGGCACACTTTGGAAGAATTCTCATGTTTTAAACTATTTTAGACAATTTCATATTGTACATTGTTGTGTATAAGTTTTAGGGAACTCAGCTTGTCCCAAATTATATCTTGTGTGTCTTGTGTGTCTTATGGTTCTTGCAAGCTCTTAGTTAATTCTCTACTGTTTATATGAACTGGACATACATGTGAAATATTGCCTATGTAAGTTATATTGTTTCTTAGTTTTTTTATGGCCATGGCTAGATGTGATCCTTGTCTTGGTAAGTTCTTAAGTGGGACAATTTCAACTTGGACATGAGTGGCATAAGATGAGGTATAGGAAGTTCTTAGGTGAAAAAGGCACAATCTACTTGTAGTAGGTTTAATTAGTCAAGTTGTTGTGGCTGAAGTAGGCCATGTCACGTGAACTACAGTTTTTAAGGACTTGATTCGGTTACCAAGTCGTGAAAAAATGTAAGGCTAGTTGTGATGGCACAAGTGCCAAGGCATGTTAGGGAATGCTAACATGTTCCATATTTTTTGAAGGCATGTCAAATACGCTAAGACCTGTCAAGTGCTAAGGCATGCCAAGATGTGCAAGGGTGTGACAATATGTGCCAGGGACTATCAAGGAAACAAAAAGGAAAACAAGTTAAAATACAAGGAAATGAACATATAAGAGGGTTGAGAAGTCAAAAATTTACCTTTTCCAAGAGGGGCATGCTAGGCACACCAACACTAGATGGAAATAGGTGCCAAGTGCCAAGTGTTAGTGCATTATAAGTGCCAAATCATCCTTTGTTACTTCTCATATTCTTTCCAATAATTGATCTCAAATAAATTTAATATTAAATCATGGAAAAGCATACCAAGGCATTTTAATGAATGCTAGACATGCTAATAATTTCCAAGCGCCAACATGTACCAAGTGCCAATGTGTGTTAAGGAGTGATATGCATGTTGTGAAGTGGAAGGGCATGTCGAAGAGCGCTAAAGTGTGACAGAGTGTGCTAATTCATTCTGAGGAGTGTTACGGAGTACTAGGGCAACAAAAGGGAGCACTAGGTCAAAATTCATGGAAGTTAATGAATATGAGGGTGTGCCAGGGAGTGACAAAGAGTGCTAGATAGCATGCCAAGGAGGGAGTGAAAAGTTATGTTAAGCACTAGTAAGGCATGCTAGGGAATATCAGGGCATGTCAAGAAGTTCCAAAGTGTGTTAGGGAGTTCTAGTGTGTGTTAACATGTGTCAAATAGTGCCAAGACATGCAATATGCTATGGAATGCTAGGATGTGTAGGGTGCCATTGTATGCCAATATGTGTCAAGGAGTATCAAGGCAACAAGAAGAAGAACCAAGCTAAAATGAAAGGAAATGAACACATAAAAGGGTTAATAAGTAAAGACTTTATATTTTTCAAAAGAGGCATGCTAGGCACACTAATAATAGGTTCGAATACATGCCAAGTTCCAGTGTGTGCCAAGCGCTCATGTATGTTAATGCATTCCAAAGTTTTCCAGGGCATGCTAGGGACTACAAGGCATGCCAATGCATGCTAGGAGAGTGTTATGCTATGCTAGGACATGCCGACATGTGTTTGGGTGTTCTAGTCATGGAAATATGTTCTAGGTACAAAGATGTTCTAAGACATGATAGGTGCCAAGGAATGTTAGTGTGTGATAAAGCATGTTAATTTGTTCCAAGAGTGTTGATGAGTGCTATATCTCTCTCATTAATAGAATTGACAGAGCTTGATTATGTATTAAATAATATAGTTTTTACACACAGTAGTGGAACTTTATCTAAAGGGAATTTGTTAGATAATAAACCTAATAGAGATGAATCATGTATTGACTCATAGGGAAACTATATTCTCATTACTTGAGGGAAATGATACAGACTAATTGTTTCTTAACAAATCGACTGACTCTAACCACTATATGGCCTTGGACACACAATGAAAAGGACTCCACAAAAATGGTCTTAAATCATTATATTTTGACAAAAAATATAGTAACATGCACATAGTGTCATCAAAAACTCATTTGAATGATCTATGATGACGAACATTTTTTTACCATCACGAAAAGTAACCAAAAATACCATTGGTGAGGGTCAATAAAATATCGTCACTAGAAGTGTCACCAAAGAGAGAATTAGTGACGGGCTTTTAACAACCCTCACCAAAGGTGTCACTGAAAATGGCTTTGGTGACAAACCATAAAGGATTGCCACTGTATGCACTTACAACAATGGTTTTTTAAGGACCATCACCATATGTGACAATGGTGACGGACCTTAAAGGTCCGTCACAATCATCACCCTCACCAATGTCCTTTTTTCTTGTAGTGAGCTCGTGCTTGATTGTAACACATTTGAATATTTGACAATTGTTAGGTGAGTTAGGTTGTTTATTCTATAAGATTACTTTCATTCATATCATTTGCATATTGGTTATGTTAAGCTATAATTGTATGGAATTATTATCTACATACTTCAATAAGTGTTAAACTTATGAATTTTAATGGTCGTGAAATATAAAAAGTGAGGTGTAGTATATAATCACATAGTTTAAGATGGGCCATCTGGGTGGGCTAAGTCAGTCTCCGACATGGGTGACTATAGGGGCATGACAATGGCTTTTTAGGTTAAATTAAATTTTATGCTAGAGTACTCTTTCAACCTCCTTCATAATTTCTTTACATATATCTCTATTAAGTGAGGAATATAAACCATATAATCATTATTCCCTAGTTTGAAATGATATCAATTACTAATATTACTTGGTTTCTTAATAATGCATTCATGGTTTTCTAATTATGAGATGAAAATCTTTACCAACATCTTAATACCTAATAATAAATTAATATAAAAAATATTAAACTGCATTTTGTATATATTTATATTTTTTACAATATTAGTAGAAAGTTTTCTTACAATAAGAAAAATTAAACACTAAAATATTATCTAAGAAATAATTAAATTATTGTTACTAATCTATGTGATATATTTGTTCAACAGTGAAAAGAAAATTGAGATGTGACTATAAGACATATGCCGGAATCAAAATTTTGATTTTTCATTTAGAAAGAAAAGAATGAAGGTTTAAAAAGCATATATGGATGAATTTGTATTTTTAATTTTATTTCTTTATGTATAGGTTTGATATATATATATATATATATAACAATTGAGAAAATTTTTAATTTTTTTTTTTATTGTATTTAATTTCCTGCAATTTTATATAAAAGTTTAGTTGAAGTAATTTAAAAATTATCACATATTTAAAAAAAATAAACAATTTTAGTTCATTGAATGTAACTCATTTGACAATCACCTTGTTATGAAGTATTGTTAATGGTTTTGTCTTAATTGCTAACTATCTTAAATGGGAAATGAGTTTCGTCTTAATTTCCATTGTCTTAACTTGTCATTGTCTTAAACATAAAGTTTTATATTAAAATATTTTTGTTTGAAACTATTTTTGTCTTAAATATAAAGTTTTGTCTTAAAATATTTGTCTTAAAATATTTTTGTCTCAAACCGTTTTTCTTTTAAATATAAAGTTTTGTCTTAAAATATTTTTGTCTCAAACTGTTTTTGTCTTAAAATATTTGTCTCAAAGTCTTTTTGTCTTAAATATAAAATTTTGTCTTAAAATATTTTTGTCTTAAATTGTTTTTGTCTTAAAATATTTTTGTCTCAAATTATTTTCGTCTTAAATATAAAGTTTTGTAATTTGTCTCGGACTACTTTTATCTTTAATTTTATATTTAAGACAATTCAATTGATATTAAATTTTAATGGAAAATAACTAAAATATAAAAAAAGGCTTTTTAAAACAAAAGATTTCTTTTGTACCAAACAAATGTCTTAAAAATGCCTTAATGTAATAGTGAGAACAGACACTTCCATGTAATTTTGCCACATCAAATGTCTTCACACTAGTACAAAAGGGCTAATTAGTTACTAAAAGAGTGACTAAAATTTTCATATAAACGACTATTTTTCAGTCGGTGACCAATAGTAGCTAATTTATAGTATCTTATAACACGACCAACTTTTGGTCGTTTTTAGCTTAGTCATTAATTGGTTATCTCAATTTTTTTTTCTAGTTGTATATTTGGTCATTAATTTGATCATTAATTTCGTCACTAATTTAGTCATTAATTTATTCATTGATTTGATCATTAATTTGGTCATTGATTTGGTCATTGATTTAATCATTTATTTGGTCATTAATTGTCACAATTAATGACCAAATATACAACAAAATATATTACTATATGATCACCCGAGAAAACCAATTAATGACCAAAGAAATATGACCAAAATGTTGGTCGTGTTATAAGATACTGTAAATTAGCTACTAATAGTCATATATATGCAAATTTTAGTCATCATTTGAAACCAATTAATGACCGAAGAAATATGTCTAAATTTTAGTCGTGTTATAAGATACTGTAAATTAGCGACTAATAGTCATATATGTGGAAAATTAGTCATCATTTATAGTCACAAATTTATCATTTGCATTAGTCATTTATTCATTATATAAACGACTAATTTAGTAGTTTATATTCATTTCATTTACTTTCATTAATAGTCATTATCAATGGCTAATTTAGTTGTATATTCATTTTATATATGTTCATCATTAATTAGTATAAACTACTAATTTAGTAGTTTTAAATTGATTTCGTGTTCATTATTAATTAACATAAATTAATTTGTATGACTTAAAAAATGTCATACATTGTGCATGTTCATCTAATATGAAAACACAAAGTCGCATAATTTAATTACAATACTAAACAATATCAAGTGCAACTATAAATAATTTCAACCACATAAATTATATTATATGAAGTGTTAAAGATTAAAATATCATTTTCCAACTTAATATTGGTTGGACTACAATTTACATATGAAATGGTGTTTCATCACTTCAAAACATTATTGTTGTGTTTTCAAGGCATTGCAGATGAATTCACCAATTCTGAAGACTTGACCATCAGCCTTTATATGTGTGTCTTATGCGGGATATTGGCTCTAAGTGTATCACGAGACAAGTTCTCCTCTCTCTCTTTTTTCATTTGTTTCTCCAATGTTATTGCTCTCCTCTTTTCAATTCATGCTTCTTACCATCAATACTGAGTTCATTTTTTGAAAAAAGAAGAAGATACAATGCAGAGTGTAAAACACGAAAGACAATGAACACTATAATATAAACCAAATTAGACTATAAATAATTTATACGACATATACCTCAAAATCGGCAATGTCAAAGCCATTTTTCCCCATACAAGTAAGAAGCTCGAACACATTTTCTTCATTGGGGCGATAATTGCCACTATAATGTGGCCAGATAACCTATATAAACAAAGCAAATAAAATATCACCATATATAGAAAAGAACACCTTAGTGACTTACTATTCAACTTTCAAGTAAAGCTTAGGAACAATCATGTCAACTAAGTTATATTCTAAAAGGCTCAAGGTGTAGATAACTTGTGAAAACAAATAATCTAAGGTGTGATGTTTAATCCTTGTCATTTTATTCACAACAACATTTCATTTTCTAATGCATGAACTTAGTCAGGTATATAAACAATATGTACTCAAATAACAACATGAAGTAACTTTTTATGATAGTCATGAAAATATTTTAACACAAAATAGCTATAACGATTCCAATCAATACAGTGTAATACTAATTTCATCTTCAAGCTTTGGTTGTTTTTTAAATAGACATGGTACTAAGTATTTTCAATTTCATAGTTAAAAGACAACAAAATCAAAAGAAACGTCCAAAATACAATCAAACAATAAAGAGAGGATATCATGGAATGGAAATTGAAATTATAAAAAATTTGTTTACCTATCCACCGATGTCGTGTCTGGTATTCCTAAAGCATTTTCTTGCCCAAAATAATAACCATGAGGTGAAATAATCACAACATTAAAAACCATAGGAATTCCTACTAGAAACATTTCCAAAGTCGATGGCTTAGGTGTCTAAGTGATCTCTAACAGCGAATGAACCATATCCAAGACATGATATGAATCATATCCCCATCCTTTTTCCAATCACATTTCCTATAACCTACCCACAACAGAGTCAAGTAACAATCAAACAAAGAATTGACATTTGTTTTTATCTTTTATATCTATAAAATTTTAATCTAATTTGTTTCATGAACATATTAATTTATATTTAAAGCCTTCCTGACATGAGAAAGTATCGATCAAATAGAACATCAGAAAAATCGACCTCAAAGATGTCCTCAAACAATTCCTACAATATCAACTTTTTCTTGTTGTGATATCTTGGGTAGAAAAAAGAACATATCTACAAAAGAAAAATGCATATACTTCTTATGGTCAAACTTAGTATATGGTGTATTCTTAAGCAGTTTTTTAAGATGTTCCTCTGCCTTTACCAAAGTGAATTGTAGCTTGGTTAAACAATATATCCTTTCATTTAGCATCAATTTCTACAAGATAAATTTCAAACATTATCCTTTCCCATTTCTCAACATGCTACATATGATAAATTTAAAGTCACATAAAACCAAGAACAAACCATTTTCTAACCAAAACAAACAAACAAACAGTGTCTCTAATAAAACTTCATTATAATATTAGAAGATGAAAAGAGAGTAGACCATTTTTGTTGTTTGACTTTGCCTATTTTTGTTATGAAAGTGCTCGAGCTTCAAGAACCAACAAATGTCAGGGAAGTCTTAAATGTGAAAAAAATTAGGTTGACCTAATTTATAGACTTCTTCAAAATGATGTGAATGATGCCATTTTCGGATGTGGTAAATCTCATCATAAGAAATGGCATGTCTTCTAATAAATTACATTGCAATGACTACCATGGGCCTCCACGACTTATAAGTCCTCAGTATGTTAATCTTGATGATGAAAGAGAGATGGCAACGATAAGAATGGGTGGTCCTAGTTTGTATGGTGGATATCTTCAAAAAAAGGTCGTCATCTCAATGAACCTAGGTTCTGACATGGTAAACCTGGATCTAGTCTTCACCCAATTTCATTCCATCATACTTTTTCAAGACTCAAGAGGACATAATGGTCCTTCAACTTATAATAGGGTTTATTTTGAGGTTATAAATAAATCTTATCCAAATCAAATGGATTTTTGGGTTCCAAGAGATATGGATAATTTAAATGATAACAATTATATGTTTTTTTCCCAAGATTCAAATGTAGGGATACATTTTGTGGATTTTACTAATAAATAGAATGAGAGAAATAATCCATGAGGAGAATCTATCGGTCATTGTGATTATGGAAATACTCTGAGATAATAAGGCTATTTAGGTTCAAATCAAAGATGGTGTTCATTCTTGTAGCTCCTCAATTGTTGGTAGTTTTTAAGGTGGGAATTTTAGTTCTTCAAGGGTGGGGTCCTTCAGCATAATTGCATCTACCTTGTTCATATCACCCAAAACAAAAACATAATAAACAAAGAGTAAATATGTCAAGTTTAGGGCAAATCCTATTTGTATAGTTGTCAAGCTTATAGTTCTTTTTGACTCTATTATAACTCTGTTGAGACCACCTACTCTACAGTAAAAAATGGTAGAGGAGCCATTAGTGATAGCTACTCATGGTCTCTTATAGGAATGATAGAATAATAGGTTGAGCCATTAATTATAATTGCACATATTTTGAGGAAATACAATTCATTATCTAGTTAACCAATTGCACATTGAACCCAATATGGATGAGTAGCCCTAAATAAAGCCAATTTTCTCTATCATATGCCTTGGAAATACAAACTAACATTGCTTGTAATTTTTTTGGTTTCATGTTATAAATTCCTTCTTGGGAAACTCCTATTCTGTAATGGATTTTTTTCCGAGGAAGGATGCAAAATTTTTCTAATGACATGGAATCATCTTAGTGGATTTTGACCCTACATGACCAAGGAACTTAGGAGCCTTGGGCGCATTAGCATTAGCATCCTCCAATGAAAATAGTACAGTATCCAAGCTAGAAACATCAAAATTATATATAGTTATAATTCATAATCGCAAATGACCATAGATTGTAGCAGTCCTTAAATAAATTAAAACTTGAATAAGAAAAAACACAAAATTTCACATTACCCTTCAGTAAGTTATCCTTGTTTTAGCAATAAAGGCTCAGACTTGCATAAATGTGTAATTAGATTCCCCATAAGATCAATTTCAACATCTTTCCTGAAAAAAGAATCTAATGTCCAAAGTGAAACCATAGTTGAATGGAACAATGGTGCTTTAAGGTCATCTACACAAAAAGTTGCCTCCTTCAAATCTCTCACATTGGATGGTATGTCATGAAAAATTAAGAAAAATTCAGGGAAACTTGTCGACTTCTCTAAAAGACATAATGAAAATGAAAGGAAGCTTTGTAAAGGAAGGCACCCGTAATATTCTTTGATTTCCATTTCAACCTTTTTCCTAAGTTGAACCTTAATGAGTTGTGAACTTAAATTTCTTTGAGAAGAATGTTCTTACAGTTGAAATTCAGCATTTGCAGTCTTCCCACCTCTATCACGTCATGAGTATAAATTATTAAACTCTCTTATCTCATTATCCAAAAAATTTCTTTCCTAGAAACATAATTTTGCAAACAAAGGCTTTTATGCAGCATAAGTCCTTGTCAAAATTTCATCTCTCATACCAACTGGCATCCGGTCAGAACTGCAACTTGAAATCGGACCTGCACCTGTTCATCTAACTTAGGATGTGAATGGTGGAATATCTGCTAGAGAACTCTTAGCATATGGCAGAGGCTGAACTCTCCCTCTTATTCCCTTGCCAAGACCTCCCTTAAGACCAAGATTCAAGTGGCCATCATCAGAAGCCCTATGTGTTGAAGGGCTTGGCATAGACTGATTTTCGAATTGAGCCCTATCCACAATTCGAGCATCTTGACTGGCGAATCCATGGTCACGTGGTCCCATATGGGGTTGTGGCCCTTTAATCCCACCCATATGTGGAAGTGAACTTGTATGTGCACCTACCATGTAAGGTGGCATCGCAGGTCCTCTCCCACCATGATCAAGTGGTGTCACAAGCAGGGAAAATTTTAAGAACCCCCCTAAATTTACATGTATAATAATTGTGCAAATCCCCATGATACATAGGAAAAATGGAAGGCAATTTTATTAATAATATAATATGTATATATAATTTTTTTGGCGAATCTCTCAAGAGATTATATTATCTTGTAAAATCATGGCGAATCACTAATACAAAATGGAGAATCATTGTCTAGTGGAGTTCGGGGTGTTGGTTCCAATGAAGATATGGTAGTTGAACCAGGAGTTGATGGTAGCGAACTACCGAGACCAAGTATAGCACATGGTGACTCATGAGGGAAGTAGTTCTCGTGCAGTTTTGAAAAGGTGTTCTTCTAGTTCTGCTAAGTATATTGTTGTTTCTCATGCTACTACTAGCACTGATATTGAGGTTTGAGAGGAGTTTGAGGAAGCATGGAAGGTATCAGTGGTGGAGAATTACAAAGAGAACCCCATGATGGGCTCCATTTTTCCCATTGGTATTTGGGCCTATAAGATCTTCTGTCCATTGAACCAACAATTAACCATTCAACCATCAATCAACTTGATTGATTTGATTAGGTACGAGTCAACTTAAACTAATCTTCAAAAATATGCTTTGCACTATCCCATATTTATCACACTAATGCTACACAACATTGTGCATTTGCACCCAACTCTCATGCATGCACACAAAATTTTCATTAACATCTATAACCCTAACCAAGTGAGAATTGATCAGCAATTTGCACCAAAGTTTGTTATAGTGTTGAAATTTCATAAGAAATTTAGATCCATGGTACCTTAAATAAATTTTGAGATAACCTCCACAAATTCGACCACAATAGAGAAGACTTGTGATAAATTCTAAACCTACAAAAATTAGGATTCATGTTCCTAGGAAAGATCATAAGTAGTTGACATATAGGTCCAGTTTTGAGCCTTGACACATTGATAATGCAATGGCTTAGGTCAAAACTTACACATTGAAAATTCATCAATGAAGAGAAGACAAGATCATTATGAATTACACATACTCCAAAATTCGTACCAAATTCTACTTAGTTGTCTGCAACTCAGCTATACATAATCTTATAGTAAATAAAAATTCGAAAAAGCCTTCTTCACATAGCTAATAAATGGCCATTGGAGGAGCACCCCTTATATAATAGTAATAGTAGCAATCAATAGAGTATTTCATATTGAACTTCATAGCCATAGCACTCCTATGTATTGTATGATGTATTCAACTTGCATTATCAAAGTAATACTAGCATTTGCACCGAGAGGTGCAAAGTAATGCCGGGGAGCAGGGATACATCTTCCATGCGAGATAAAGATGATGTAGGTGATAAAGTTGGAGGAAATACGAAATGTTTTGGAAGAATGGTTGGTTTGTGTATCAACTTTTGAGTATTGGACATAATTTTGAGGAAAGATTGAATGATTGGAGGGAATAACAAACTTGTCTGCAAGCTATTGTACAATATCAGTATCAGGATTCATCATGCCGTGACAAGGCTATGGAAATGCTCAGTCAATGAGTACTTTTTTCATTTTTACCATCTTGGAAAGAAAATGTTGAAAGGTGTTTCAATGGAAACTGCATCATATTCAACATTAAAACTTGAAATACACTTGCAAAAAAATAAGTGATCACTTCCAACTATTCAGTCATAATTTATCTCAAAATTATTAGCTATATTATGTATGTTATAGTATAATGTTGGGCTTGAAAATTGTCAAAACCAAGGCATCATTTGAGAACTTGTGATTACTCGTAGTTATCTTGTTTATATAGAGCTAGAAGTAGAAAATATATATTTTTCTGGTTATAGGAAACTTAAGAAAATCAAAGTTTTAGTTCATTTCCAAGCCAAGAAATATTAAGTATTTGACTGACTTATTATATTCATAAGGAGAATGCCACTCAAAAAGGCTGCAATACATATTTTAAAGAGATGGGATTCTTAAAATTTTGGAACTCGTATTGGGAAAAATTACAAGTGGGGAAGCATATATCACTTTATCCACTCTAGAAGTGAATTTATGCTACAAAGTCTAATGTAATATAGATCTAAATATACAAATCAGGGACAGTAATGGAAGTTAAACAAATTAATTTGTGCAAATTATTAGTGCTAATTATTGACAGGAGTAATAAAACAAACTAAAATTTTATTAATGTCCACAAATAACCAAAATAGGTTGATGGAACTATAAAGTACAATTCAAAAAGAGAATGCTGAAAACAACTACAAGGCACAAACAGAAGTACAAATAAAGATAAAAAGCACAGAGAGGTAAACACAAGTGCTAAGACCTAGAAAATAAATAGGAATCGGTACTGCTCTATGCAAGAAGGACACTGCTCTGGATTAGAAGTAGAAGAGGAGCTAGCACTGTTTGTTGTCAAATATCATGAAGGTACTAATACAGATCCTGGGAATGTCCTCTAGGAAATGGCTGACTGAGTGGACCAAGTTGGATATCCCTGGGGGCAACTAGATGTTACCTACACGAGCTGTCCTAACCTCCAGGGGCCAATGATGGACAATAACTTCTTTTCTTTTACTCTGATTGAAAAAATAAGCAACCTTTCCATGTGCTTGCACATGCATGTAAATAGGAGACTGCACTTCATGCTCTATCAGATTCGGCCCTTCACAACACCACAGATGAAGATTGCACTTTCAGATGTCAAAAACAATATGTAAAACAATAAATTTGCCTCAACTATACCTAAAATCTGCAAAAAGTGAAACTTAGGACTAAGTATCATGTATACCATTCACATCTACATGGTGAACCCCACAAACTAAATAACCGAAATTGCAACCAATTTTCTCTAGGGAAGTAAAAGTAAATAACACTAATAAAATAAGAGGCACTGCACATCCACAGGATGCCTGGATATAGGACCGCTACAAATACATGCACAAAAACAACGGATAACCTTAAGAGATAAAGACCATCAATGCAATTCACCAATGCTATTTTATACTTCAGTGGCACTGGCTTTACCATAAAGTAGTCTGTGTTAGAGATATACTATTCCTCCAACATACATAAGTGAACCACCAGTGTACTCAATGATGGGAAGAAATACATTTTGATTACCGCAATAAAAAATAATGTCAAAAATAGCTCCTGTATGAGTTCAACACCTTGGTCCTGCTCAAGCTGGGCCAACAGTCAGCTTTAAGTTAAAGGAGGATGAAACAAGAAATTACTAAGAGGTAGAAAACCAATATTGAATATGTCAAACCATTAGAAGATTCCCCATCTATCACTTTTCCTTCAAAATGATTCTTCAAAATCAGTAACTCAGAGTTTGTTAAGAGTACAATTTGACAACGCTGCCAGATTTTAGTTGGGTAATATAACCATATACTAATCAAGGAGAATATTAATGAGGATAATCATAAGTTAAAATAATTACAACTTGCTAACCTCGTTGATCATTCACAGAAAATAAAAACGCTGGACCTTTTTACATAACTATCTTGTCCATAATAGCTTTCCATACTGCACACTCACAGTGGCTCGAACTCCTGTCACTGAATGGGAGCTAAATAAACTGCAGAAGACCACTGTCAAAGATGAGCCTGTCTTTTTGGTTTTTCAAAGAAGCTGTCTTCTATCCTATGTGTGAATTCTGCACCTCGTATTTTTATTTATTTTGCATGGAGGGTTTTTATACCTCTTTAGTTGATCTATTCCTTTGATTCAAAGAACCCCATGATTTCTCTTGCTCTTCATAAAAAGACCACTGGTAATGAGAATGAAACCTATTTTAAATTAAAAATGGTAATCTTGTAGAATGGATTGGCAACCTTCATTGGGATAATCATTGTGCGACATATCTCACTCTTAATGCCGGATAATCACCCACGACATAAGAATATGGGAAGGGCACTCATGTTCTCTTTGGAAAGAAATAGCTCAAGTACCCACACCCATTCACAAGTTCACTATACCAAATGACATGTATTTTGAATGGAAAGAGTCCTCTTGGTGCTCTGGAAAGAAAGGACACTCATCCCAGGAGATATGGTAAGAATTTTGGTTGTAGTAAGTTCCCATAATGACTTATGAAACATGCTGAGAATTAAACGTATCTGAAAGTGGTATTTTACATCCTTTTCTTAGGTGATATGAGCAGAAGAAAAGATTAAACAAGAGGAGATTGTTTTAAGTGGATACAACATAGAAGTAGAACCCAAGGATAGATCTTGTCCCTGATGCCCTCCAAGTTGCAAGTTTTTATGCCAGCCCATATGCCATACACCAGAAGGGTTTACCTTCTAGGTTATCACGTATTGGTCAGGCTAGAACACCAGCATTACACGCTCATGCTGGTCATATTGTGATGTTGGCATTATAGTGCTAGTACATGCCAGCATATAGCTCTATCATGGCTGGCTGTATCCACATGGCTTAAATCTCTGCATGTTTAGTGGTGCAGTAGATGAGATTTATCCTGCTCCTTTCATACAGAGATCCTCTTATTGTGCCCTTAATTCCACATATTTACAGAAGTCTGAGGCTTTTCAAAACCAGGCAACTCGGAAACATGGCTTTCTCACCAATAGGATGGAAATCACATCTGCCTATCTCCATTCTCCTACCAAATAAAAAGCATCTCATCCTGCACTTATATTCAAATGAACTGGCCAAAATTACACTATCCTTCCTGGAAGTGTCATAAATACTATTTAGCTTTGCTCCAAAAAATTACAGACTGTTAGGCACAAATCCAATCTCTAACATCTAATTGAAAGGGTTTTTTGTTCTTTACATACAAACCAACTTATTATGTCTATCATCTTGGGCCTGTAAGTAGCACTGATAGGCACTATTACTTTGTCCATTTATTTATTTGAAATTAAACGATCTGGATTTAAAGCAATCTAGTGGAAAAACCATTAAATTGCGGAATTTAACATGAAATAGCAGAGATGTGAAGCAAAAGTAAATTGTAGAAATACACGCAATATTGCAGCAAAAAAAAAAACTTTATTGCCCTGAAAGGCACACTCAGCAACCCAGTATAGAGGTAGATGTGTTATGTATGTGTCAAATAATATTTCAAAACAAAAATACAAATAAAAACTATATAGATAAGAAGTCGACATAATAATATGAATAAAATATTTTATATATGTGTTTGGGGTGAGTTAGAGGACCAAGACCATTTTTAATTAAAAATGAAAAATCTACTAATAGAATTGCGCAAATTTCATAAAATTATGAACCTCTAGAATCAGTAGATTTTCATAATTTATTACTAGATTTGGGAAATTGAGTTAGGTACTACAACTCTCCACTAAACCATAGATAGGGACAACTAAGCTTACTTTCGACTATCACCCTCGAAATGGATTCCAGAGACTGAAATATTTTACTCAAGGGATTTATAATAGACACTAGATGAAATAAGGATTCTAGAGGTTCTCGTGCCTCCACCCACTAGGAAAATTCATAATAATCTTAGTGAAACTAGGGGACAAAGGCCCACACCATGTCACAAAATTAATTGACTAGGCTGACAAATAGAGATGTAAGCATTCACCAACAATGGAAAATACATGAGGAAGACGACCAAGTGCCCAAGCTTTACTCATTCTAGATTTTCAGGCATTTACAAGTTTTTTAGATTCTGAATTTGCAATGGCAGAGATCAAAACTCCTAGAATTCATCCTCGTTGCAATGATTTTTTCTTATTTTAAAAAGCTATTCCTCCTTGAAACCTGCATATTAAGTCCCAAACCTCCTGTGCATGCCACCAAGAATAGAATTAGGGAGGTGTACCCTTTAGTTCAGTATGCATGCATCTGAGAATGCATACCATCCATTTTAGTGATATTCCTCTCTCCTTGTGTGCACCAATATGTTAATCCATCAAATTTAAAAATGTACCCTGTTGCAACAGTCCAAAACTATCCATTGAATTGAATATCATAGGTGAAACATCATGCCATATAACATGTAGCAAGCATATTTTAGAGTTTTTCAGTAGATATTTTGACTCTATTAGAGACCCTACAACTCAATTTTTGTCCCAGATAACTACAATTAAGGGAGAGGTAGTTTTTTTTTGGTTGTGCATGCACTTGGAACCACACCTAGAGCACATGACTTCTCTATGAAAAAGTTATTTAATTATACTCAAGTCAAGCAAAAATCTAGTGAATTCAAATTGGCTTTCTAGTCACTTAGTATTTTTTAATGTTAATTTATTCTATTGTCTCCCTTTCTACTTGCAGTAATTAGTGTAGCATTTTATCATAACTAGATCCTATACTTGTTCTCAAAATCTAACACCAACCAATGTCATTTTATTTTGGCAACATGTTCTTTCTAATAATCTTTGGAAGAGAAATAATATGAAAAAACTAAAAAAATAACATATAGAGAATCATTTTCATGTAACAAGTTGCAAGGGGGGCTACAACTTATTTCTTTCCTCGATCAATGATACATTGTCATTCTTTTTGAGATCTTCATGGTAAAGTGAACAAAGGCTTTGACACACTTCTATTACTTAAAATGTATAGATGGAAAAAAAGAGAACCATATTGACGATGCTGGACAGTGTATAATGACTTTAATATGGAGTTATTGCTACAATAACCCATTGCTACAAACAAAAAAATGCTCATGAAAAGGCATCAAATGCTAATTCACATAAATAGTTTGGACATGACAACACCCGACAGATTCCAGCATTAGAATACCTACAGCTTGTTTGAAATTTCATATGATGCTCTTCAAAATAATTTACTTTCTTATAACAGCAGAAAGGAAAACTATTGTTTCGACGTGTCCTAAGTTCAACAAATCTTTGACGTGATTAAGGAGCTATAGAGAATTGTGTACTTGTGAAAGTTTTCAAGCTGCAGCAAGGCCACTCAATATGGCACCTTCAACATGCGGAGCAACACAAAAATCACCACAAACAACAAATCGCTTGTTATCTAACCACAAACATTTGTCATCTTTTGCACTGATTTTTGTTGGTAATGCACTACCCCTGCAATCAAAATATGAAATAAGAAAAGCCAGATTAATTTCTTTGAAGTTGATAAGCTTATGGCTGAAATATTGAGTCAAATATCTCCTTATTATCCTACATCTATGAAGCATCCTTAAATGTCTGTTCACGATGACTAGGATAGACAGAAATTTATAGGTTGAAATTTAAACCAGTTATCAAATAGATGAGGATGGAGGTTGAAATCATGTAACCCAAAGTCTCACCATCTATGAGCTTTCATAAAAAATGGAGAAGGCATATGTGGAACTGTTTTATGGAATTCACTGAATAAGTCTCTTCTCACCAAATTCAATACATCATCTGAAGGCTTCTTTAAGCCTGTTTGACTTATGATATGGTTGGCATATTCAGCTGTAGAATGCAGCACCCAGCACTTGCTATAGAAAGCAACTTAAATTGTGTCAGCCAGCCAATCATAAGCACACAGTGTTGGCAAATACGGAGAGCTCACAAAGTTTTAAGGAGCATATTCCACAGGACAATGTATGTAGTTAAACAAGAACTAACACCTAAATATTCTTTGATAATAAGATCCATGGTATTGAAGGCATATATTTCACTGCCACATATGGATTTCATGTCTTTCAACATTAAAGCTCTCCAAGAGCAGACTGCCATACATGGCATCATTAGCCCATTTATTATAGCCACAATATCCAACAACGGCCCTCCAAGCCAAGAATGTGAAGAATTAATAATTTCACGAAAAAATTCACTCGGCCTACACCTAAATTCCTACATATCATAGTAAGGATTGATCAAGATATAATCTCCTTGTTGAGACACACTGCTGCAATATTGTGTTTTGATGTTTTTCTTCAAATTCACATATCAGCAAAAAAACCTAAGAGATACTTCAAATCTCAGCTCCATCACCACTCAATTACTTATCTCTTACATCGATGATTTCATGTTAAGATGTTTCACCAGTGATTGGTACCTCCAACAATTACAGCCACACCTAATTTAAACTGCAATAAAAGCAGGCTATGGGAATCGCTACTCATGGCTTCGTTAGCTTTAATAATAAAATTTGTCTGCATATTTTTTAAGCAGTACTTGCCATCATTAAATTAGACCAATTATGACTAATTATCTTTGCATGTTGGCCATGTTTTTGGAAGATAGTATCAGTTGCCTTCTAGTTAAACAATTTTAAGGGATTGCATGTAGAACCTAGCTTTCCTATTGTTTGATTTTTCCTTCCAGAGATTAAAGATCTGTGTTGCTAGTAGAATCAGAGAGGAAATTACTCAACCTGCATTGTATGCACATCCTAAGGTGAGAAATCTACCCACCACTGGATTTTCAGCTAGTACAAGCTACATATTGTGCACTGTCGCATAAGGCCTTATTTTTTTTATTTATAGCCTATTTGCTCATTACAAATGGAAGGATCGTGGTCCATGACCATGTTGCCTAGCCAACGGATCCATTCTTGTTTCCAAATTCTCAAACTATTAAAATTTTAAATACAGAACAAAGATGCCAACCTGAAGCAAAGAAATCCTGAGCAGTTAAACAGACCGAATCGGGTCTTTCCATAGAAATATTCTTTACAAGAATCCTTGCATTTTGGCTAGACCATGATTTTGCTACATGACAAAATCATGCGATAATTCGAAAACCTTAATTCTCTAGACCGGAAAAAAAATGCAAGATTGATACTTGAGATTTTTAACACTACCATGTGAGCTACTTGATATTTTTATTCTTTCTGTGGAATCTCCACCATTATCTCCTGATAATTTCAAATTAGACACCCAGGAACTGAATGATAAACTTAATTGGGCTAATCAATAGGGGAAATTCTACAAGGATCAACATTGTTTACAGGCATAACTGCATTTTTGCTACGCTATGACTCTGCTACATGACAAATCATGCATTATTTCAAAAAGCTTGATAATCTAGACCGGAAAAAATGCAAGATTGATACATGAGATTTTTAACACTAGCATGTGAGCTACATGATATATTTATTCTTTCTGTGTAATCTACGCCATTATCTCCTGATAATTTCAAATTAGACACCGAGGAACTGAATGATAAACTTAATTTGGCTGATCAATAGGGGAAATTTTACAAGTATCAACATTCTTTACAGGCATCCCTGCATTTTGGCTAGGGTATGATTCTTCTACATGATAAATCATGCAATAATTCAAAAAGCTTGATACTCCAGACCATAAAAAAATGCAAGATTGATACTTGACTGTGATTGGTACCTCCAACAATAAATTTCGGAAGGTGTAGCATTTTGCAGTTTAAATTAGGTGTAGCATGACTGTGATTGGTACCTCGAACAATTACAGCCTCCTCATCAAGCAAAGACTTGAGTCCAAAAGTAGGCTTCCAATGAAACTTGCAGTAGGTTTCTTTATCTTCTCTGTTAATAAACTACAAAGAAGATAAAAAGAAATCAGGTCATCTAAACAGTAATGACAAATTATTCAAGCATGGTTCATTTGACAACAAATAAGGATACTTGAAGTACCCAAATCCAGGGGTTTAAAAGAAATATTTAAAGGGTGGGTATGAAATGAAACTAGAGGGAAATTTTATGAAATTTTCAGAGATGGTTTCAAAACCTGGGTAAATCCCCATCGCGTCCAATCTGACCATCTCCTAAGCATATCACTATTCCATTTTAATATATGATAAACATGTACTAGGATTACTATCATATTTTAAACATTAACATAGTAAATCAAACTATCATATGGCACAAAACCTGAAACATGTAATTGAACATGTAATTGAAAGTACTGTGCTATGCTAGCGTGTTTTGAATGTGACCTTGAGATTGGCTGATTAGCATTTTATGTAGCAGGCAAGCTTAGTGTGTTGAGAAATGAAAAAAAAAATAGTAGTAGGACTCTGTTTAACTTATGAAATTGATTTGAGCTCATGCAGCTTAGAGCTCAAAGGCTGGCTGATTACCATTTTATGCAGCAGGAAAGCTCAGTGTGTTGAGAAATGAAAAAAAAAAATAGTAGTAGGACTCTTTTTAACTTATGAAATTGATTTGAGCTCGTGTAGCTTAGAGCTCAAAGACTGGTTGATTACCATTGTATGCAGCAGGCAAGCTCAATGTGTTGAGAAATCAAAAAAAAAATAGTAGTATGACTCTGTTTAACTTATGAAAATGATTTGAACTCGTGCAGCTTAGAGCTCAAAGAAAGTTCAGTGTTGAATGCTACTTATTAGGTGTGGCTTGCAATGCCAACATTGATCCAAAATTCCTATCTGCTTACAAGTTTTCTTGTAGTAATCTAGCTTCATGAGTATCATGAATTTCAATGATAGAAAGGATTCCAAAGTGCAACTGGCAGGCTTGCACTAGAACAACTAATAACAAATATTTAACACGCTAACATATTTACCACAGACTTAAGAAATCCATGTATCCCATTCATGAGATAATTTCTTGCATTAACAACTAAATATTGGTGCAGATGCGTCTAAAACTGTATAGAGAACATATTGAGAGATTGTGCCTGACCTTGAAAGTGTGAACTCCAAAACCTTCAATATGTCTAAAGTCATATGGGATTCCCTAGTCATCAAATAGAAATGTGAACATATGACAGCTCTCTGGTACATGGGAAAAGAAATACATGATACGCCATGCCTCCTGAATATGGGTTTTTAGATTGGGCTTCAAAGCATGAATCACATCTGGGAACTGCATAGCCAAAAACACAAGTTTAAAAAATTAAGAGTCAATAATTTGTGAAAAGCATATGTTTTAGTTTTACATATACTTCAAAATGAGAGGAATGGATTTCAGTTTATGGTCCCAATAAACAAACCTTTATACCATCATGAAAAAAAACACTGGGATGTTGTTGCCAAAAATGTCAAAGTTCCCTTCTCTCGTGTAAAAATTCACTACAAAGCCTCTGGGATCCCTTAAAGTCTTTGGGCTCCCGCGTTCATGTATAACAGTAGAGAAGCAGACTATCACAAGGGTCTGAACTCTAGGTGCCCTCAAAAATTCATCGCATGTGAGGTGTGAAATAGCATGTGTGACTTCAAAAAAGCTCTTGGTTATTGCTCCTCTAGCATGGACAACTCGCTCAGGGATTCTTTCACTGTCAAACTAGGCAAGATTTTCTACCAGGTGATAATCCTCCAACAAAATAGGACCTATAGCATTGAAGTAAGCCTCGCTCTGAGAATCAGACCCAGTGTAACATTTGAAGCTCAAATTTTGAAATGAAATTATTCACTTAATCTATCAATGTTACAATCATGTAATTTAAACATGATACCATAAACAAAATGTTCTATTAAATAAAAAAATCACCTCTTTCACCAACTGTAAGAGAGGAGTTATTATTCCAAACAGGGGCACCCTGGTTTCTGGTCCAAAAAAGAGCATTGTGGGAAGTAGAAGGTGAGTGTCTATATGGATCCATTCCACCTAAAGTACCAAATGGTTAAATCTATGCTCTTCTAAATCCTGCCTGCAATGACAATTCAAAGTAATCATTAAAATTCAGTTCTATAAAACAGTGAAGGAGCCATAGATGGGCACCTCAAAGAAGTGGGTCTTACATTTCACCGTCAGGCACTGATTTAACATTAGAAACACTTAAAAACCCAGGAAGTAAATAGTATTTTACATCCATCCCTTCTTAAAATATCTTTAGGGTTAAATGATTTCACCCAAATTTGACACTTAGAATGCAGATAATTTCGAAGAATATTGAGAAGATCCTCAAAGAAGCTTTTGATCAATTCAGCGTCTCAGATTGGGACGACTTGTTCTGGATTGCGCATCCATGGGGGCCTGCAATTTTGGATCGAATTAAGGCTAAACTCCAGTTGGGTCTGAGAAAATTAGAGTGCACTCGCAGCGTGTTGGATGAGTATGGCAACATGTCTAGCGCTTGCATGATTTTCATTATGGATAACATGCGCCAGAATTCTGAGGAGAGGGAGAGCAGTAGCACGGGAGAGGGTGGGAGTTTCCCTCGTCAATGCGTGTAGGTGAGCCTATCATCGGTGAATGGAAAATGCGTCCAGATCTCCATTGATCTCCACCTGCACATAACTTTCAAGCCCCTTCCATTTTCCAAGCCCCAACCATCACTTCGACCCAGTAAATCTGGCGAAATTTTTGTTACACCTCCAACTTCCAAGCCCCAACCAATGAAAAAATGAGGCGAATCACTCCAACACCTCCCTCCGACCCAGTAAATCCAGGTGAATGCCATTGAAATCTGCTCCAAGCAAAGAAAATCGGGAGAGAATTCCATTGAAATCTGCTGCAAGCAAAGAAAATGGAGAGCGAATTCCATTTTTTAAGTTTTATGAGCATTTATTTTGGTGGGATAATATTTAATAATTAATTATTTTAAAAATAATTATAGGGCTAACTTTATAAAACTATAGAAAATGGGTTTTATATAAAAAATTCGCCCTATCAAAATTTAAAACCCCTTAAAATTCGCCTTTGGGCTAAAATTCGCCCCTAAAATTTTCCCTGGTCAGAAGTCTCCAACCTGAATGTCCCATATTGGTACCTCAAGAGTGGCCTCCCTTTCTATGTAGTTCTTGCATAGCATCCCGATGCACTTCCTCTATTTTCTTGGGGCCCCCAAGTTTCTTCCTTTTTTTCCATCCATTCCTCCTCAGATCAGTCAGATCCTTCAACATGAACCTCAGCCTAGAGGGAAGCCCTTCGTTATTGGACATTTTTGTCATCCTATCGAAGTAAGAATCAATATGTTCCTTGGCCTTTGAATGGTCAATCATATGACCAATAATGCTCCTCAATCTACAAAAAGCTTCAAAATTTTCCTCCTCTGGATACTGAAATTCACCAATTAATTTCTTCATGTGTGCTTGCATAATTCTTTTGTTCAACACACTTTCTTTATAAAGCTCACCAATAAACCTTATATTTCCTAGCATTCGTCGTCATGCTGCAGCCTTCTTCTCCCGTATTTCTTCTACTGAAAGGATTTTTTCACCATGCTCTTCTACTTTCTCAACCTTTGCCTCTTCTATTTCATCTTTGTCAAATTATTCCTGTCAATTTTTCAAAAGAACTCTCTTGAAAACAACCTTCTCATTATCTTCATAAAATTCAGGTAAACCTGCAGCAAGCTAAAAAATGAATTTTGCATACATTTCACAAAAGGCCAGCTCCATCAAGGCTTTGTCAAATATTTGAATATTATACCATGAAGACATGATGCAGAGTCAATGTTCACTTCTTTGACATGTTAAAAAAGTTTCTAAAATTTTTGGGGCGTTAATTTATTAAGGATGGATTTAATTTGTCTTTGTTTCAACCGATCCTCATCAAAAACCTTGCCCACTTCATATCAGTTCTCTGATATATGAACTGTGGGCAGAGAAGGCTGTGGAGGAGGAATCAAACCCTTCTACGAACCAGAAACACATTCCCACCTATCAGCATCAGAATTATTTCTCACTAGTCCAACTTGTGGAAGTGGTTCTTGCACATAAGGCCCTCTAGAAAGGATGACATTCATACTTTTTTGCAAATCCAATATTATAACCTTGGCCGGCTCGAAACACATCAGAGGAACCACTAAGATCCACATCCATCTGCATATCACAGCCATCGGTAAAAACATCCACTAGCTTGGCCCATCTATCATCATCCAAACTGGCCATATTTCTCCCACGACGTTCAAGTAGATAATTCCCACTCAGTTGCCTATCAAGTCCTCTTGTAGTGCTTGCCAATGCATCAACCTCTCCTACATGAATTTCAAGTTCTTGAGAATTTCCAAGTAATTCAATAATGTCTGGACAAATTTCAAAATGATTTGGTAGATCTTTGCACTAATCCTTGATTGTCAACAAAAAATCTCTAGATTACTTTCTGTCTCTTGAACATTCAGTAACTAAAATAGCTACTTGATTGATAGGAGTTGAAAGCTCAGCTGCATCTTCCTAGTCATCCACTTCTTCCAGGACTTGCTTCTCAGGCTCCTTTGAAGAAGTCTTACTCTTGATGTCATCGGTTACTATTTTGGATGGTTCTGGAAGGTTCACATATTGTTGCTTCTCCTCTTGAACCTTATAAGAATTATATAAATCCCAATGGGAACTGCAACATTTTCCTTACTGGAAAAATCCCTATTTTTCTTCTTCTTGTTGACAACTACTACCTTGGTAGCATCACCAATATTTGCAACATTATTCTTTTCAGAAACATTGGAAGAAATTTTATTCTCCTTTTCTATCAATCTAGCTACTAAATCCTGCTTGCCTTCACTTTCAGCAGGAAAATATGACACCTAAAGTTGAGCAAACATTTCAAAAATATCACTATTAGTGGTGGATACTTACCCTTATCTTGTGTGGCTATTGCCTTCACATTGGTAGTTGAACCTTCCCCAAGTAATTTAGCACTATCATGGTTAACCCTACCTTTGTTTCTATATCTAGAAGATTTTTTGCAGTCAACAACTTTGTTACCAGACAGAAAACCTGTTTTTTCCTCCAAAATAGGCATATCAACTTTAGGGAGGACTGATGTAGCTTCTTATTGTAATTCCCATTCAGAGACCTTGCCTGTATTTATTGTTGACTACTCAGATACAACTAACACTTCACCATTTTTCTCTTTGAGCAGATTTTGATCAACATCCACTGTGCCATTGTCATGTATAGCCAGTTGAGATGCCAACCTACTCTCATGCATTCCATTGATTTTGCTCTCCCCAGCATGCAAACTATATTTTTCTTTTCCAATGACAGAATTGGAAAAATAAGCCAACTCTTTGTTTATGTCAACATTAGGTGAACTTGACAACTCAGATGGGGAATAAAAAAAACAATAGTCCCATGCTTAGGATGGAGAACATTTCCAAGATCTTGCTTCTCTCCAATTACAGAATTAAAAAAATTATTGTTGCAGCTTTGTCTAGCATTATCGCTTGTTGATTCAGATTGTTTATTCTTCACATTTATAATTTTTGAATCTAATTTAATGTCATCCTCACTACATGGTGAGCTTTTCAATGTTCCTACAAGAACATTATTGTTATGAAACTTCATATCTTCCGCTATTTTCTTTACTACTCCAGCATCTTTTGTAGAAAACTCTATAACTGGCCCAAAAGTTTCTGTTTTTCCTTCACATCCCTTACCAGAGCTTCCCAAAGATGAAGACATATCAGCAATGATCAATTCACTTACGGATTTTGAATCTTGTAAAGGTTCCAAGGTTCCCCTATAAATATCCCTTTCATTGATCTCATTTATAGATGATGAAACTCCTGATATCCTTAACAAGGGAGTGTCCACAACATTAGCCATGTTTCCTGATGACGTTTTTGGAAATAGTATCTTTTCACATTTTGTGGGATTTTTAAATGACCCACAAGGATGGGCTGCAGAATCAGGCTTTGGCGGTGAAAAATGCAAAACTGTTTCTATAGCTAGGTCAGAATTAGCCCCTCCATGAACAACTTTAACTATCTTTTGTAGGGTTGTTGTTAAAGGAGTTGTTGAGGTAGATGATGAAGTCTAACTCAAAATTAACTCCTCCACCTTCCTGTGAGAACCACTAAGTTTAGAATCCTCTACAACCACCTCTCCTTTTGACTCCCTTTCCATATTTGAAGAGCTTCCTACCTATGCCACGTGTTGTTGCATTTGCTGCTTTTTAGGCTTGTGCTCAGATTTTGTCATCTTATTTGAAAATTAATTTGTTGAAAGACCTGCTTGTTTTTTAGATATATTTTTATGCTTTTCACTAGTATGATGAGAATCCAGACTCAAGTGCAAAAACTACAGAACAATTTGAAACCGTAACATCAGAGAGATCACACGTTGTCATAGTAGGCATGTTCACTAGTGACAGTTTAACTCCATGTGCTTTATCTATAGTCAATAGTTCATATGGAGGACTGATATAAAACTGTAAAATAAAATTATCTTCGTTGTTGAAAATGCAATAGTAAGAGAACTTGATTAATTGCCAAGATATTTTGGCAAGGAGTTTGTATTTCTATCCAGAACTTGAACTGGAGCCAGAGTGGTTTCTAAAGCCTGTGGGAATGGTTTCAATATATCCAGCATCTCACCAGAATGGATTTTAGCCAGTTTATTTTGTCTTGTTAATGGGTGTGAATCATTTGATATGTCGATTTTTGTCTTTAAAGGTTGATGAAAAGTAGATGAAATGTTACCATATGACCCAGCTAGCATCGATGAGTAGATATTCATTGGGCGTGAACCACTTAAAGAAACAGAACCTGAAAGTGGAGGTTTGTATATAGGCAGTCCTGATAATGGAGGAATGGAATATTTAATTGATGACACAACATCAAATATCAAAGGAATGAAATAAAATCATTGTGGAAAGAAATATGCAAAACTTGCTCATTTTTTGCATATCAAATATGCTCCAAGTATGGGTACAAACATGAGAGTTGAATTTTCAACTCTCTAGGATCTTGTCAATGTGGTCAACCAAAAATATGTCAAAAAACTAAATATTTTTGGGGATTCAAAACTTGTTTTGGATTGAGTATGCGACAAAGTCAACATAGTGGCCCCTCATTTGGCTCACATTTTGCAAGGTATCAAACAAATCTACAACAAGTTGGATTGGTTATCTTGTGGCCATATATACCATGAACTCAATACCCTAGCAAAAAATATCTCCAACTTATTCCACAAGTGCTAGAATACCAAGAGTATATGAATAATAATTTTGTGGGGGTTGTTGCCTTCCATATCTTGTTTTCTGTCTCACTTATTGCTATATTTTGTGATTATATATGTAAACAATCCAATGATATTATCAAAAAAGTGATAGAGATTTTTTTTGGGGGTTCAAATGTCAGAAATAACAGAGATGGTGTCATAATATAGTTTTGAATTGGTAACTAAAGAACTGAAGTGTCTGAAGCTTAATAACATGAATTCTGATGTTCATTATCAAACTATTAGAACCCATTGAGGGATACTTTTAAGATTTTCAAGAGGAAGTGAGCCCTTTGTGCTTTCTATTTTTTGTGATTATTTTCGGCCTAAAGTCTACTACTACTGCTACACTCTTCTATGAGCATAACTAGAAGCGAGTGGAAAAAAATGTTTGTGGGTCTCTGCTCTTGCTGTGGCTCTCATTAAATAAGTTGTTTCCATGCATCTACAATTACAACATTGTAATTTCATGGTACACTAAAGTACGTTGAAAATCTGAAAATAAATTTAAAAGTTGTAGTTATTGTATGCTACCACCATTTGAGTATTTTTTATCCAATCGCATTGAATCGAGTTCTTAGTTTGTTTGTTAAGGTTTATCTTGGATGTATAGTATATACTGCAGGTTTCTTCTCATGTGACTACAACTGCTATATGAGAGAGCAAGTGCCTGTATCTTTGCCAATATGAGCTCCTCCTGGTATCTGTAGCCAAGGAGGAACTACAGGTCATTCTTTCAAACTGTACTATTAAGTGGTATTAGGATGTTTTTTTTATTATTGAAATGTAATGTTGTGGTCTGATTAATATCATTTGTTTTGAGATGATGCTACATTTTGTTGGTTTTTTTCAAATCTGCAAACATCAAATGTGTCTCTATGCACATGCTGATAATTTTGAGATGTATTCTTTTGAATTGCATGAACAATATAATTACTAGAAGCTGGATTGTTCACAAAACTGTTATTACAATTTGTGCATGTTGATAATTTTGAGACGTATTCTTTTGAATTGCGTGAACAATATAATTACTAGAAGATTGATTATTCACAAAACTATTATTACAATTTACTGGTCATGGTACAACCCTTTATCATTGATAGTACTGCAAGTATTTTAGTGCGAGTGGATTTTGTCTCCATTCCAAGAACTAATTGTTTGATGGCTTTTCTGAGATATTGTTGTTAACCAAGTTAGAATTTAAACATAGCAGGGCATAATTGAATGTGGTAATTTCTAGTAATGTCCAACATTTTACAAAACTTTGTATTATACTTCTGAACAAACTGACATTAATTGTAAGAAAACTCAGAAACACTAATATTTTTTGGAAAAGCTAGAAATGAATGACAAGATAATATTATGACTAATAAAAAATCAATAAGATTAGAGGGTGAAAGAAGTCATAAATTTACTATGGGAGTGTTTGCTAAACGCTAAATGATAAAGTGATAAGGGCACTCCTAAATGCTAAAACACTGGCAACATTAACATCATTGTTGGAAATAATAGTAGAGGAAGAGAAGGAACTATCATTGACTTTGTGTATTATTGTTAATTTGTTGATGTAGAACTTGATGATGCCCTCTAGAGAGTACCTAGAGCATAAGTGGGGTGTCTGTACAATCCTAGGTGAACTCTAAAGTGAAATGAATTCTCTCCTAATATATAAGGCTGAGGGGAATAACCTCTTCATACATCAATCAATATGAAGGCATGCCGAACTTGATGATGTCCTATGGAGAGTACCCATAGTGGAAGGGGCTTGTTTGTACAATCTTAGGGAAGCTCTAGGGGCTTGTTTCTGAACTCTGGTTGCTTAAGCTAATCTAGTGAGTAGTCATTTGTATAGTGCAGTGGCTCTATACAAACTTTGAACCTTCGACCCATGACTCCACAAAGTTAACTTTCTTCCTTTAGTGCATTGTGGAAGGTCATTTGTGAAGCTCTGATGTATACTTCAACTTTCTTCCTACAAAAATAACCACTGGTAGCTATAATAGATAAGAATCAAGATTACCTGGTGATGGGGTTTGAAACTTTGACCTTGAAGGATGAAACACAGCCCAAAAGGACACCCCAATGCCCGAATACTCCGCCTAGGTTTGGGATCACGGCCCAGAAATGCGCCCGGGAAACAAAGCCAAAGACTCAATGTAGATTTCCAAAATGTAGCCCAAAATTGCAATCCAAAAAAAAAGAAAATTGTGGCCCAGAAGCAAAATGAGTATTCTCTCTAGATAAATTTCAGATCGCCATTTTTAGAATCACACGTATTGGATGAATCTCAGCTTTAGGAATGCATAATGAATTAGAGAAAACAAACTGTCCTTGGGATTTGGATTTAGTAAATTAGTGGGTATTTATAGCTTTTAATCCAATTTTAGGGTGTAGAAGGATGCCTATAGATTGGAAAACTTACAAAATTGTTAGCCGCAATCCTAGAATAGATTTAGGGTAACATATGAAAACTATCGCCTCAAAATCAACAAGAAGATTATATCCAAGCAAAGTCTTAAAAAGAACAGAAGATTATTTCACCTTTGACTACAAAACAAGAACCTTCTTTAAAGACTCAAAAAATTTTAAGGATGATGGTAAGGAATCAATAATGTGCACATATTCCTTCAGTGTGTCAACAAAGTGGTGAACATCAAATATATCTTTAAACTCATTGAAGCATTTAAGCATTTCAATATCAACCAAGGTTTTCAAAGTTCCAAAGCAGAAAGTAACGACAGTATATTTTTCTGCATGTGAAGTCATGAAAAATGAAAGAAATATATAAATACCTTGGATCATCCCAGAAATAACTGTGATCTAAGGTTGGTATGAAGAGCACAACATTCATAATCCTTGCAATGGCAACCATATCACAGATCTGCACGTTAAAAAATAGTGTATAAATATACAAGATTGGACACCTACATAACTCTCCAAAAGGAACCAAAAAAAATATTTCCTGTTGAACTCTTCGTACTTACTCCTGTATGCATCTGATTCAATCCACCATTAGCATTCACAACAAGATAACCATTGGGTCACTCTTGTGGGGTTGTAATAACATTTTTATGGAAATCAGGAATGTGAATGGCTGCAGTACAATTGCTTATGATTCAATTCAGAAATTTTACTAAGGAATGGGAAGAACATACGCTTATAATGTCGAGGCTGATCTATTCAATGCAAGATATCCCTTTCTTTTTCAAACTGCAAAAATTTCCTGCATCTCTCTCCCTCATCATGTGCTTTCCTACTCCGTCTGCTACTCCATTCACCTTCCTCCCGGCTACCAGCGCCCCCATCCTTCTCTGCGTGTTTTCTCCATAGTTTTCTAATGCTCGCACCTGCAACCCCTCAAAACTCCTTGCGGACAACTTCTTCCACGCTCTAGCTCCATACTGGGTGGGAGAAATGTTATTTTAACTCGAGGTCTAAAATTTAAATGAAAAATGAATACTCCCGCCCTCTATTTTTCCAAACCTCATTTTTAATATTATGCCCTCCAAATATCTTTTTTAATATCATACCCATTGTTGTTTAACAATTGTTTAAAATAAATCCTCAAAAATCAGTATAATTTCATTCTAATAAATTTATTTTAAAAACATTGAGGATGAACCATAGAATGAGTGGTTCGAAAGGCGTCGATCTTAAAAAATTTATGTGATTTATCTAGAAGAGTTTTTAAAGAAATTAATTAATTAATTATTAAAATAAAATTGAGATCAAATAGTAAATTTAGGAGAGGTTTTTGCAACCCATGGTTTTGCTCATGGTATTCCACCTTACTAGTAAGGGGGAATTAACCCAATCGTAGGTCCCAACTAGACCCGCTATCGTTTGGAATGGCTATTCCCAACGGGTTTTAAGGATTGTTATAAGGGTTAGGGGAATAATGAGTTGGTGGTTAAGGGATTAAGGGTTACGGGTTTAGGGGTTAGGGGAATAGGGGCTTAGGGGTTAGAGGTTTAAGGTTTAGGGGTTAGGGGAATAATGATTTAGCGGTTAAGGGGTTAGGGATTGTGGTCTTAGGGGTTAAGGAGTTCGGCACTGGGGGCTTAGGGGTTAGGGGATTTAGGTACATTTAGGGGTTAGGGGAATAATGAGTTAATGGTTAAGGGGTTAGGGATTGGGGGGTTAGGGGATTTAGGTGCATTTAGGGGTTAGGGGAATAATGAGTTAGTGTTTAAGGGATTAGGGATTGGGGGCTTAGGGGTTAGGGGATTTAGGCGCAGTTGGGGGTTAGGAGAATAATGAGTTAGTGGTTAAGGGATTAGGGGCTTAGGGTTTAGAGGATTTAGTAGTTAAGGATTTTAAGGGTTAGGGGTGAGGGGTTAATGGTTTATGGGATAAGCATTAACGGTTTAGGGGTTTAGGGGTTAAGGGGTTAGGGGTTTAGGTGTTAGTGGTTTAGGGGTTTAAGGGTTTAGAGGTTTAGGGTTTAGGGTGTTAAATGGGTTAGGGTTTTAGGGGTTTAGGGGTTAAATGGGTTAGGGGTTGGGAATTAGGGTTCAAGGGTTAAGGGTTTAGAGGTTTAGGGCTTAGGGGGTTAAATGGGTTAGGGATCTAAGGGTATAGCGGGTTAAATGGGTTAGGGGTTGGGAATTAGGGGTTAAGGGGTTAGACGTTTAGGGTTTAGGGGGTTAAATGGGTTAGGGTTTAGAGGTTTAGCGGGTTAGGGGATTTAGCAGTTAAGGATTTTAGGGGTTAGCGGTCGTTAGAGATTAATGGGGTTAGGGTTTATGGGGTTAAATGGGTTAGGGTTTTAGGGGTTTTAGGGGTTTAGGGGGTTAAATGGGTTAGGGGTTGGGAATTAGGGTTTAAGGGGTTAGGGGTTAAGGATTAGAGGTTTAGGGTTTAGGGTGTTAAATGAGTTAGGGGTTTAGAGGTTTAGGGGGTTAGGGGATTTAGCAATTAAGGATTTTTTGGGTTAGGGGTTAGGGGTTAAGAGGTTAAGGGGTTAGAGGTTTAGGGTTTATGGGGTTAAAATGGTTAGGGATTTAGAGGTTTAGAGGGGTTTATGGATTTAGCAGTTAAGGATTTTATGGGTTAGGGGTTAGGGGTTAATGGGGATAGGGTAGGGGGTTAAATGGGTTAGGGTTTTATAGGGTTAAATGGGTTAGGGGTCAAGAATTAAGGTTTAAGGGGTTGGGGATTAAGGGTTAGGGTTTATTGGTTTAGGGTTTAGGGGGTTAAATGGGTTAGGGGTTTGGGGGTTTAGGGGTTAAGGGTTTATGGGTTAGGGGTTAAGGGTTTAGAGGTTTAGGGGTTAGGGTTTAAATGGGTTAAAGGTTTAGAGGTTTACAGTTTAGGGGGTTAAATGCTGTTAAGGGTGTAGGGGTATACAGGGTTAAATGGGTTAGGGTTGGGAATTAGATTTGAAGGGGTTAGGGGTGAAGGGGTTAGAGGTTTAGGGTTTAGGGGGTTAAATGGGTTAGGGATTTAGAGGTTTATTGAGTTAGGGGATTTAGCAGTTAAGGATTTTATGGGTTAGGGGTTAATGGGGTTAGGGTTTATGGGGTTAAATGGGTTATGGTTTTAAGGGTTTATGGGGGTTAAATGGGTTAGGGTTTTAAGGGTTTAGGGGTTGAATGGGTTAGGGGTCGAGAATTAGGGTTTAAGGGGTTAGGGGTTAAGGATTTAGAGGTTTAGGGTTTAGGGGGTTAAATGGGTTAGGGGTTTAGCGGGTTAAATGGGTTAGGGGTTAAGGTTTTAGGGTTTAGGGGTTAGGGGTTTAGAGGTTTAGGGTTTAGGGGTTAAATGGGTTAAGGTCTGGGAATTAGTGTTTAAGGGGTTAGGGGTTAAGATGATAGTTTCATTGGTCTCTGTTTGTGCACAATAGTTTCTTATTCTTTGTGTCTCAATGTAACAATTTTGTAGGTACTGTTGCTTTTTTCCATCTCTTCTCTATTTATTAATTTCTAGTATTTTTTAGCCATTGCTTTACATTTATTGATGAAGATGTCTATTTCGATTAAACAAAATATATGTTCAATCTCTAGTTGTGGTGGTCCAGATGGAAGTGATGGACATGGTGGCGAAGCAACTGCTACGTCCCCCTGCTGATCCTACTTCAGATTTAGCGGGTACTTACCCTTGCTCCTCCTCCCCTATTTTAAACTATTTTGATCTTTTATTCAATATTTCAACTAAGCCTGGTCCCTCCAAGCTTACTTCGTTGCCCTCTATGTGTTTTAGTAACTTATCTATGGTTATGGACAGTATTATTACCACAATTCCCAATCTATCCATTGACATTGTCCCTTATAATTTGAGACCCAGAGAGAAAAAAATTATTGATAAGGAAATTTTTGGGGGTCTAGGAAGCCGCCCAATATCGAGAAAGGTAAAAAACTCAGGGGTAAGAAGTTCGCCCTTTCTAAAGCCCAACTGAAGGCCATTATTGACATTGTTGATGGCAGACAATTATCCCTCAAATGGGCGCTCAGAGCGGCGAGTTCCCCGAACCTTGTTTCCAAATGATTTTTCTCTCTTTTAATTATAGGGGTTTAGCTAGTGAGCCCAAAAAACTAGCCTTTAAAAACCTTGTTCATTTGCACCATCTGAACATCATCATGCTCTAGGAAACCTTGTGTATTTCGACACAGATCACTCAATTTATGTCTTCTTTTCTTCCAATTTGGACCTTTGTTTCTTCTGATGTCAGGGGCCACTCTGGTGGACTTATGACTGGCCTTATGAAAAATTCAGTTAATTTGATCAATTGTTGGACATCGAAATCATTGATTGGTGTGGAGGCCTACTCCATGGAACTGGGCTCAAATTTTTTGGTGGTAAATATTTATGGTCCCTGTGTGGAGAGAATTTCTTTCTGGAATAGTTTAAGGAGAAAATCCTTTATGAATGGCCCAAACCTAATTGTGGGGGGCGACTTATATTTTTCCTTGGGCCGTTTTGAAGCTTGGGGTCCATGTGCTCAGATTGATCCTCTCGCAGATTACTTATTGAAGATGATGCGATATGGGTCGCTTTTCGATCACTCTCTTACAAAAATAACTCCCACTTGGAGGAACAATAGAGTGGGTGAGGCCAGCATTGCCAAAAGACTGTACTAGTTCCTTTTAAGTGATGATTTTTCAAATAGTCCTATTGGTTTTTAGAAACGGATTGGCTCTGGTGGGATCTCAGACCATTCCCTTATTCTCTTGGAGCTAGTGGGTCCGTTCAAGAAGCCTCCCGATCCCTTCAAATTCAACGTTGGTTGGCTCAAGGAGGAGGATTATCACCAATTGGTGGTTGATCATTGGAGCTACCCCTCGGTGGATGAGGGCTACTCCATGCCTAGGAATTCATTGATAACATGAAAAATATTAAAAAAACCACCATTCAATGGGCCAAAAATAAGGCCCAAAAAGATATGGAATCAATTAACATTATCAATGAGTCCTTGGGCTCATTTTACAGTGATGGGGAGAAGGGTTTTATGGATGAGGAGGTTCAGAATAAGATCAAAGGGTTGGAAGCTAGAAGGAAGAAAATCCTTAATGATAGAGAAGAGGTTTGATGCTTGAGAAGCAGAGCCATTTGGCTTGCAGCAGGAGATGAAAATACAAAAAAAATCACAATTATGCTAAAGGGAGGAAAAACACCAATACCATTTAGGAAATGGAAAATTCAGCTGGAATTAAGGCGAAGACTTTCAAAGATATTTCTTTTATGGGGAGATATCATTTCAAAAGCCTTTATACTGCTCAGGAAGGGGTCAATATCAAGGAGCTCATTCAATTTTCTTAGCTTTTTCCTCGTTATGATGACGAAGAGAGAAATAATCTACTCTTGGCCCCTATGGAAAATAAGGAGATTGAACATATTTTAAAAGTTATACAAGCTAAAAAAAGCCCTGGGCCTGATGGTTGGACTGTGGAATTCTTTCAACACTTTTTTGACTTGATGGGGATGCCAATACAAATGTGGTGGAGGAATCTTGGTCACTAGGCCACATTCATGACGTCATCAAATCTACATTTTTCACCCTTGTTCCAAAAAAATATGCTCCGTCCTCTTTTGACAACTTCCGTCCTATATCCCTTTGTAATTTTATCTATAAATTTATTTTTAAAACGATTTCCAAATGATTAAAGCCTATCCTCTCAAGATCCAGATCAAAAGAACAATTTGGCTTCCTCGATGGAAGGCAAATTCATGAAGCCATTGGGGTGGCACAAGAGACTCTCCACAGTATTAAACTATCCCGCAAAAGATGTATGGTTGTAAAGATTGATCTCTCTAAGGCATATGATAGAATCAATTGGTTATACCTTAGACTTATATTGACCCATCTTGGGTTCCATATTTATTTTATTAATTGGGTTATGAGCTGTATTACTAATATTTCTTTTGTTTTTCTTATTAATGGAGCAACCTCACAATAATTTTCAAATCAGAGAGGCTTGAGACAGGGATGTCCATTATCACCATTACTATTCCTTCTGGAAAATGAAGGCCTTAGTCAACTCATTCACTAGGACAGAAGATCTGGAACCCTTGGGGGTATTGAAGTGGCTTCTAATTTTATCATTACGCATCTCCTTTTTGTGGATGAAATTATGTTATTCAACAACGGTAATAGGCGCGAAGTCAAAACATTAAAGGAAATATTGGATCTTTTCATGAAGGCAACATGCCTAACTATCAACAATCAGAAGTCCTCCCTTGCACATGAGGGCATTTCGGAGGCTGGACTCTTATGGAATTCTGGCCTCCTTCCTTTTTTACAAGTGTCATTGGGAACATACATTAAGTACTTATTCTTTCTGCTTAAGCCGGATGGGTATCGCAAACAATATTGGTATTGGTTGGTCTCGAAAATTGAAAAAATAATTAATTCATGGAGTCGTAAGTGGTTGTCTAGAGCAGGTTGATTAGTTCTTATAAAATATGTTTTATTAGCCATCCATGTCTATTGGATCAGTTTGGCATGGGTCCCTGTTGGTATTCTCAACAAAATCAGAAGCATCTACAACAAATTCCTTTGGTCAGGCAAGGAGGACAAGAAAATTCTTCCTTGGGTGGTGTGGGATAAGATTGCAAAACATAAGGAATGGGGAGGCTGGGGTATCAAGAAAATAAAACCTTTCACCTTGGCTCTGGCTGCTAAATCTATCTAGAGGATTCTTTCTGAAAATAATTTATGGACCTATGTGGTCAGAAGAAAATATATTGATCTTGTTCCTCTGGACGATTGGATTAGAACACTGGAAAAAGAAAATAAGGGAGTTTCCAACATTTGGAAATCTACCATTCATGTTTTTGATCTAGTGGGACAAGGACTTGTCTAGAATATTGGTAATGGGGAGCACTCCAGGATTGGTCTGGACCCTTGGGTTGGCTGCAATGAAAACTATTTTCTCTCAGAGGGTCTTAGGGCTTATTTGCACTAGAAGGGCCTTATTACGCTTGCCTAGATCACTGCACCTGGTCATTCCACCATTTGCGCTCAGGCTTGGAGAAAAGTGGATGACATTGGACTGGAAAATCAGTGGGTTAATGAATGGCAGGCCTACATGAAAGAGCTGGAAAATACCTGAGTGCATTTAAAAGAGTCTCCTAGTATTTTTGTCTGGGTTCATTCAAAATCTAGGATATACTCACCCAAGGTTGGATATGCTTATATTATGGCCACTAAGGAGGAAGGGAATAAATAATGGTGGTACAAGGCTCTGTGGGAGCTCATTTTCCCTGCAAATTCCAAGTTATTTTCCTGGAACATTCTCTTCTTGAAAGTTTCGACATGGGATTCTCTATAAAAACGCTTCCTCAATGGTCCCGGGTGGTGTTGTCTATGTAAAGACGTGGAGGAAACTATTGACCACTTATTCATCTTTTGTCCCTTCGCCGGGAAGTTTTGGGAATATACTCTTACACACTGTGATGTGGATTTTTTTTGGGCGGGAAATAATTGTAACGATGCATGGAAGTCCTGGTGGGAGAGATGCAAAGATCTAGATCACAGATTTCCGCCATTGATTATTTCCTGGGGCATCTGGTTGTCTAGGCACAATTTTTTTTTCAAAGATTCCCTTTCCTCCCCGACACTGGTGGCAGGTGAAAGTGCTACGATATTCATGGCCTCCTCGTCCACTTCCAACTGCTAATCCCAGACGAGTACTAAACGAAATCATTCTCCCAGATACTCGTTGGGCCTATTTTGATGGAGTGGTTTCTTAGGGGATATGTGGCACTGGCATGGCCTTTCAAAAAAACTCAAACATTTCTTTTATGGCCTCTATAAATTTTGGCACAGGGACAAACAACTTTGCAGAGCTACAAAACTTAAAGATCTTGTTGTGCTGGTTACTTCACCTAGATATCACCTCGATTCAAATCTTTGGGGACTCATTGAATGTCATAAATTGGTTTAACAACATGCATAGATGTCAAAATTATTTATTACTACATATTCTTGATGAGATTCTATTACTAAAAACACATTTTACACGGATTTATGTTTTCCATATTTACAGGGAACGGAACCAACATGCTGACATTCTGTCTAAGATCGGTCTTAGAAAAGCTCAAGGCTCGTGGTCAATAGAAGAAAAGGATGTTATGGTGGTCCGTGTGTCAAAAACTAGACCATACTGATGGAGGGCCTTCCCTGATCATGCAGAGTCATGTTTATATTTGCTGTTTTATTTTCTCCAGCATTGTTATATCTTCTGGAGCTATGTATATTTGTTGCCTCATATTTTCTACAAACATATCTGTTTTTTGTATATTTATGGATTTCAGTGATTACATAACACATCATTATTTTATTGAACTTGTTGGTCTCTTTGCTGTGGAGAGGTCGGGTTTAGGATGGCTTTGTGCCATTGTCATATTTGTCGGGTGTTTCTCCTTATTCGGAGGCCCGAAGTGATGACATGCTTATGGTTGCTATGCTATTTTACCACTTTAGCAGGTCTTCTGTCTAATATGGTCTCTGAGTGATATCTTGATTTCACAGTTGGAACCTTCACTCCCATGGGTGTTGGTTGGCCGGTATTTTTTTCCTTGTTCCCTCTGGGGACAAGGACTTATGGAATGCTACGACATATGCGATGCAAATTTTGTTTCAGATAATAAAAAGTTTGATTTTCTCTCGAGAAAAAAAAATGTTATATTTATCTATTTATTAAATGTAAATATGAAGATTTAACATTAGATTTAAAAAAACTCACACGTTTAACATAAATCAATGAAGTTTAAAAATTAAACTTTATGGCCAAATATTAAATATAAATATAAATATAAATTTAGCTATCTAATTAATATTATAAACTTTACTAAAATTATAATGAATGCATTAGTATAAAGTTGATAGATGATACATGCAATTATGTTAATTGTAGATGAATCCATCTGGACTGTTAAATTATAGAGACAAAAGGGTATTCATAATTTTAATGCTGTGAATTCAGAGACACCTCTGTCTCTAAATTTTAACACTGCAAATGGATTTAGAGACACCTATAGTGAAATGTAACACATCGGAACCAAAATTGCAATTTTCCATATTTGGAGTGACACAATTAAAAATTACTGACATAAATGACTAATTCATATACTTTTTGTACTTGTTATTTGGCCATACTTTTATTCTTGGACTATAATAGTCATTTACATTAATCATTATTAATTTTGTCATTTATTATCTACTCATATATTTTAATCCTAGTCTAAATTAGTCATTTAAGTTAGTCAATTTTACTTTAGTCACTTATTATATAGTCATATATATTATCCCTAGACTAAATTAGTCATTTAAGTTAGTCGCTTTTAATTTAGTCACTTATTATCTAGTCATATATTTTATTCCAATACTAAATTAGTCATTTAAGTTAGTCATTTTTAGTTCGGTCACATAAAATTTCTCAAATTTAGTAGTAATTCACTTGAAATAATTGCGGTGACTAAAATTTTTTGTCACCTAGTCATTAATTTCATCATTTTTTACTAGTGTCACTTCCCATAGAAATGTCGTAGCTGCACAAGCAGCACTTGCTGCTGACAACTTAAAATGAACACCGCCGCTGCCACAACTTGTTAGAGTTATTCACAAATGTATCTCCGTCCAGTCACTGTCACAGAAAGGAGAATAACCTTTTACACGAGGCAATATTATCGACCTTTTCTTCGTTAAATGAAATAGTTGACTTCTTGTTCATATAGTTGCCACAGTTCTGCATATATTCGATTTGTTATAACCGATGTTTCAGAGGAGAGCAGTGAAGGATCATATCAAGCTATTCAAACATACAGCAGTACATATTATGATTTATTCTAGTGATATTATGATTTCGAGATGATTTCTATGAGTGATATTATGATTTCGAGGGAGTGAGTGATGATTTCTATGACCGAGTGAGTGATAGATATATGGTATGTTGTATATTTATTTGTGTATTTATTTTTTTATTTGTGTAGGCCTAAATTTAATTTTATTATTATTTCCATATGCAATGTGTAATAAGTATGACATTTCAAAGATTTTCATATACATATCTAATGTCTATATATCTCTAGATTGTATGGTATATTTTAATGTGTATTATACTTACTAATATTTTTTTTTTAATAAATGTGTATTATAATTATTAATAAAAAAAATAATATATAAATTATATATATGTGGTAAAAAAAATTGTATATTTTATTAATTATTATAGATATTTTTAATTTATTACAATAAAACTATTTATCAATACTAAATAACCAAAAACACATAATTCATATAACTTATTTTATATGAAATTTGATGAATAATACATAACTAAAAAGCCATAAAACATTTTATATAAAATTTGATCTTCTAATATTTTTTTAATTAATAAATTTAATTAAAAATATTAAAAAAATATATTACTTTCAAATAAATTTCAACCTTCATTCAAATTTTGAGAAATCAAATCTCTACCATCCACATAAATCAATAATTAAATTAAAATCTGAAAAAGCTCCTCCACAACCAAACATACTTATATTCTAAATTCCAAATTGATAATTAAATTAAAATCTAAAAAACAACTCCACCAAAACTAAAAATGCTTATATTCTAAATTCCAGGCGTCCACGTTCAATTAATATATTTTAATTCCATTGAACTGTCTTCGTCTCTCTGTGAAAGCTCATATTGAAACAAGTTGATTATCAGATGATGTATGCACATCTTCATGTGGAAAGCAGGTGGTCAGACTCAAAATCATATCATATGAGTTACAGTGGCAGTGGCTTAATTAGACAGTCCTTGATGACATCCTTGATTTTTGTTTTAGAAATGCCAAAACCACCTCCTTCCTTGAAAAACACCTTCGTCACTTTAGTCTCTTCCATCACCATCTTCTTGCACTCGAATGGGATATTGAAGCTGGGGGGCTTTAGAAACTCCCAGGTGAGCTCCTTCACTGCCGGTTCTAGAAGGATGTACATGTAATTCATAGCCACTTCCTCTGTACTTCTAGGATGTTCTTTCATATAACATTCAATACTGGATGCCAATTCTCCATGAGCCTTCTTAGCTTTATATGTCTATATGTCCTCGGTCAGGCGGGTAATGATGCAATTCAGCTCTGTGAAAACACGTCTTCCTCAATAATATAATTTCGCCAACGTCTCTTGGGAAAGGATTTGCCCCTCCATCAATAACACTCCACTCACCAGAAGTATACGTTGGCCAACGGAGATGATCTTGTTCTTTATGTACTCCTCCAAGCTTGGCACGTACTCATATGCTAACCATTCAGCTTCTTGATTATATGCCAGAACATACTCCTCCCACTGATAATTTCAAGATTGAGATTAGAAAATTATCTTAATGTTCATTCCTGCATGCTAAGTCAGATAAAAAGAATTCACAAATTCATCAGTACTACTTACTTCCTTTCTGAAAAAGCTAAGTAATTCGTGCCCCTGTAACTTCTCTTCCTCCCGAACCACTTCGTGAACAATGTCGTAAAAGATTTTGTAACAGAGTTTCATATAGTCTGGAAGGATTTATGTCAAGGAAAGGTCCCAGCTGAAGAGCCATCATAATGGAATTAGGCACAGAAAAAATGATATGCAATGCCAATGAAGATGGTGATGATAATTGGAATAACATCCTACCTTCTCACAGCCTCGGTGAACAGCTTCAATTCATCAAGGGTTCCATATGTATCATACATATCATCCAAAAAAGTACACAAGCATGCCACTTTTGAAAAGAGGAATCTGCATTTGGCATACTGGGGCTCATACGTGCCCATTGCTACTAAAAAGAAAAATTCCACAGGCCTCTCTCAACCGAACGGTAATAAAGGTAATTATGAATGTTTAAACCAGCGGTGGTGCAGAATGAATCAAAGAAGGGATTAGAATAAATTTGAAACTGAACAACTAAAGTGGATATATACTACATTTTGGAATAATAGCCAAAATCATGAAGTTGGTTAATTACTTGGTGACATTCTTCATCTCTTTTTGATGAATTGCCTGGACAATGTTGAAGTCGAGTTTGGCCAGCTCTAAAATTTTTTGGTTGTTCACTCTTGGCAGTCTTAAATTAGAAAAAATGCAGCATCTGGTTAGTCCTATTATCATTGTCAACAAGGTAAGTAAAGAAAGAATCTATAAATTATGCTAAATTTTGGAAAAGGATGAAAAGAATGAAAGTGAAAATAAACTTACTTGTAAAGACTTTTGGTTAGCCGTACATAATCTGAGCTATACACCTGACAATATCTCTTTTCTTCCACTCTAGGGACACTCACATGCCAAGAATTTTCCAGCTCATATTGAATCTGAGCATGGTAAAAAAAATATTAGAAACTCGTCCAATAGCTTCTTCTGTTGAGAAAACAAATAAGCGAGTCCACATGTATGGACAGTAGTTTACCTCATGACTGAGAATTTGTTTGTTGTTCCATGCAGTGAAAATCTGCCTTTTCTGAAGAGTTTTCCAATATTTTATGAAGTCTCTAGCTTCACCCAAAATACTTTCTCCAGGAAAATGCGAGCTGGGAAGCTGTATACAGGCTCAACATGCTTACAGCGTCTCTGTTAAATTGACTGCTGAGACAAAGAAATGCCCATTGGCATCTTTGAAGTGGTCGAAAACGGTTGTTACAATACGATGCCCAAAGGTCAGAAGGGGAGAAGAATGATAATTTTAATTCCAGATATTAAATTAACGTATCAGAGATAAAAGGCTACCGTATCAGAAAAATTAAAAGGTTACCGTATCAAAAAGGCCATTACAGCAATTTCTTCCAGCAAATTTTAACTATATTCACTGGAATGGAATTTCGCAAACAAATTTTGCTTGCTTGATAAGTATATATAGTGGCCTACGTGGATGGAACCAAATTATGATTCAAAGTACGCGCACGCGAAAAGACTTGGGCCTTATTACATTCAAAGTACGCACGCGAAAAGATCAGCTAAACCACCAGTAACATCAATAATTTCACTAACAGTGCCGTTCGTATCTATCAATTCGTGTGTCTTCTTCCTTCCCTTTTTCTACACATATTTATTCCATATCCAATGCCACGTCATCTCAATCTCGGCCTTCCCTAATAAGATATTCTTGTTTACTTATGGATCATAGAAGTCAAATTCTCATTAAAGATATTCTTGGTTTTCTTATCTTCAATATTAATTAATCTATCATGTTTTAAAAATGTTGACCTTTCTTATTTAAAAAATGTTTTCAAAAATAGTGAAATAAAATGCATCCAAGTGTAGATTAGGAAAACATGTAATATAAGTCACAAAATTCTAATTTAAAATTCAATATAAAAATTGAGATATTGGATATTAAAGTAGACTTCATGATATACATGAAATTCTAGAGGTAAGATCACTAAATAAATTCATGTAAACTGAAAATGTAAATGCCATCTACAAACATTGAGACCAGTGGAGAAAGAGTCCCCCTTGACATATCCAATAATCTCCCAGAGCTTTCTTAGCACCAAGAATAAATGATATTTGGTTTAGAAATATAATTTTGAATTTATAACCTTTACTTCATGCTCTTATAATTAAAACATGTTAGGGTATAAAGGAAATGTTTTAAATTTTACAAAACAATGCAAGGAAAGTAATGAAGAATAATAATATGTCAAACAATAACAATTCAAACATAAAATGTCAAAAAGTTAAAAGTAGCTTACAAGATAAATGCTTATACAAAATTATTGATAGAAATGAAAATGTTATAATCATGATCATGAATGAAAAGCCAAAACTATCTCAAAGTTATTGATAGAAATGAAAATGTTATAATCATGATCATAAATGAAAAGCCAAAACTATCTCAAAGTTATTGATAGAAATGAAAATGTTATAATCATGATCATAAATGAAAGCCAAAACTATCTCAAAGTGTGTAGATCATTCATCTCCATTGTCATCATCGACATCATTGTATTGAGTCCTGAAGCATTATCACTGATAAATCCTCCTCCAAAATATCTCTAAACAAGATATGGTCTTCATTAATGTGATATAAAAGTATATGGTATTGGAATTTAAATTCCATTCTATACCCAAAAAAAGAAAAAGTATCAAATTCAACTTTGATTATTTTATAGCCAAAAAAATGTAAAATAACCCAAAAAATAAGAATATATATTTATAGCTCATATAGTTTTAAATATACAATTTTTTTCAAATATTTAAAACTTAAATAATAATCATTATTGTTGTTGGAGATTTCTGAAATAAAACTGTGTAATATGTTTTATATATTTTTACAGAATTCAAGAATAGGCTTTATAGAATTTCAAATATAAAAAATTTTTTCAAAATATTTGGAAATTTAAATAATCATTATTGTCTTAAATAGAACTGTGTAATATTTTTTTATCCATGCCACTCAAGTTTTGGATAGTCATAATCAAGGCCAAATAATATGTTATTAAAAAAAAACTCATTATTTTTTTCCTTTGAGAAAGATATTCTTGCTTAGTTATTCTCAACACAATTCACCATGTCTAAGATGTCTAAGATGTTATTGACCCCTCTTATTTAAAAATGTTCTAAAAATAATGAGAAACAAAATGCATCAACTCAAACTTAGAATCAAATATAAAGATTGAGATATTCCATATTAAAAGTAGACTTCATGATATACAAGGAAATTCTATGTGTGAGTCAGCTTAAATAAATCCATGTAAACCTAGAAAATGTAAAGGCTATGTTTGTAAACTTGGAAAAAGGTAAATGCCATCTACAAACATCTGCACTACTAGTGGAGAAAGAGGCCTCCTCTGGGCCTATCCACAATCTCTCGCATATCCACAACATCCCAAAGAGACTTCGAAGGCCAAGAGCAATCATTTAAGGTTTAGACCGACTTTGAATTTATAACCTTACTTGTGCGTTCATTTTAAATATAGTTAAAACATGTTAAGTGTACAAAGAAATATTTTAAATCTTGCTAAACAATGCAATGAAACCAATGAAGAATCATAACATGTCAAATGATAACAATTCAACTTAAAAATGTCAAAAAGTTAAAACTTAGCTTACAAGACAATGCTTTATACAATATCATGGATAGAAATGAAAATGTTATGATCATGATCATAAATGTGGCGGACACATGCTCGAACTCCTCACATAATGAGGTCGAAGGCCTATTTATCATGAGAAACACAATGCAACCCTAAACATCAAAAAACCCCAACTCGTAGGAGATGAAGCACAAAAACTATGGGTCCCGTTTGGGTAAATTGGTGTTTCAATTGCCCCATTTAACTTTGGGCATACGACCCTGCCGACATGCATCATACCTTGCTGTAGTTATATATCCAATGAGTAAACTTTGAGGTGAGAAACACGCACCATGGACCCATGTTGCTCTAAAGCTCTCTAAAAACGTTGTTTTGGGCCTCCAAATGGCTTTCTGGAAGTTCAAGACCCGAAAACATGCTAAAAATAGTAAGTGGTATCGAAACTAAAAATGAAAGAATTGATGGTACGGGTCCAAATGAACAGAGGGTGGCCACCATTGGTCCACCCCAGATCATTCCTCCCTCCTTAGGAAGTAATGGTCCCCATTGCGTTAAGCTCCTCCATGAGAGTACCGCTAAACTTGGTATTAGATTTCTGTGAGATGTCGGGGACCCGCCTGGGAACATGATGGTGGGACATGTCGGATGCGTTCAATAAATTTGGTTTCTCGCACATTAAATGTGGATTCTATCCGTATAACCCACGAGGTATCACAATATGAGGCGTTTACACCGCAGATCGATCGATGTATTTCTTGTTGTGATAGTGTAGAGGAACCTCTATGGGTGAGCGTAAAATGTCCCTCATATTCCTCCACGACTTTTTCCATATGATGTTGTTGTATAGCCAGAGCCTTGTTTCGAGGTTGTGCACATAATATTCTTTTTTCCTCGTACAATGGTGCAATGAAATTCAATTCTTCTCGTTTAAACAATCTTACCGTGTTGTTTTTCATAGCAGCTAAAGAGATGGCAGAGGCGGTACCACTGTATCCCATACAAGTTATTTCCCAAAGTAATAATAACAAAGACGAGGCTCTGTACTCACACACAAGATGTCGCCTCCATAAGTATTGTTGGCCCAATAATACGGCCATTCATGAAGAGGAGCAACATCACACTAACACCATTCGTGAATGGCTTGATGTTGTGGCCAAGGCGGCACTATTGGTGGACGTGGAGATTTATCCCTGGTGAACCCACCAAATGGTATACAACATAGGTGTACTATGTCAGAGGTTGGAGACGTCTACCCACCCCATCGAAATGAGGTTTCGCTCTCGCTATCGACAAGATATTGCAAAGCAAGAGAACCTTCACCCACATCCGAGAATGGAAGAGGCGCTCCCCTCCTCTCGACCTCGGGGTCCTCCCTCTCGGAGCTTCGGGTGGTGAAACAATGGCACCGGGGTCTCGTATAAATGATATTATTCCCTTTTTCATCTCCCTTTTCCTCGGTTCTACCGTGTGATTAGAACATGCATCTAATTCGGTGCTTAGTTTGACCACCAAATGGGATCGAAGCTGGGTCTTACTGCTTGTGATGTGAGTGGGCTATTATGAAATCTTCACACCACTCTCCACCGTGTCCTTATTTGCATTTTGCTGGTGTTTCGAGTTGCCCGCTTTCGTTCGCTTCTGAACGCGGTTTCTGGGCGCCTTTCTTCCGCTCGACTGAAATTCGCGGATTCAAAGTCTGCCACTTTTCCTCACTTTCTCTTAAATTTATGCTCGATCTTGGTGGAATAGTAATATTCTGTGCCAAGCGAGGTAATGTAGAGGAACTCCATTTCCTCCTGAATGTGTTTGTGAAGAAAGCTGTGGTACTTGAGCATAAAATGTCTCTCTGAATATTTAATGCCCAACTTTGTCCACAGGGTATAGAACAAATTCATCAGTTCGTGTACATATCGATCCCTTTATTCCCGCAGCATGGTCCATTGGATGTATTTTTCCTTATAGCTCCCCACGAGGTAATATTGTTCCTTGATACCATCACGGAACAAATTCCAAGTGGGTGTGGCTGAGAATAGAGAGATTTCCCCCTCGTCCTTTTGCTCACAATAGGTTTCCCACCAGTCTTTGACATGGGGGGTGGCTTTGAGGAGTGAAAAAATAATCTTTCCTCGGTTGGAGATATCATGGACCGAGAAATACCCTTCTAGAAAATTCAACCATTTATCTACAACTTCTACATATATCTAGCCTTAAAATATAGGAATGACAAAGTTTGCATGTACCTTGAAGGGAGTGGCGCCTCCAGAGTGGTTGTTGTATGTAGATGTGTTGTAGGTGGGCAGTTGTTGAAGGATCTAGGCAAAGTTATCCGTCATCGCGTTCCTCTGTTTGTCAAGGGCCTCCTCAAGAAATATTTTCATAGGATCTCTTGCTCCCTCGTCTTTATTTTCTTCTGACATGGGAGGTTTTCAGGGTTTGCAAGGTTGATATTGCAAGGGTTCAACCAGATCAAGCCCTAACTCCTTATACCGTGACCGTGTCGGGGACATGGGAGAAAAATAGAGAAAGAGCAGACCGCTGTGATACCACTGATCCGGATTTATGCAGGAATTCAATAAAATACAAAAATAGACATAAACACAGAGATGCAGGGGGAATAATACTTCATTTCATTAATATCAAATAGCTGAAATATGTTTACAGACAAAATGGAAATAAACTAGCTAGGGCAATGGTAGCTTATCTCGGAGAAGAGATGTGGCGGCTACATGCCTCTGAACTCTGTTACAATGAGGCTCAAAGGTATATTTATTGTTGAGAAACAATGCAAAACCCTAAACATCAAAAAACCTAACTGTAGGAGATGAAGTGGCAAAACTATGGGTCCTGTTTGGGTAAATTGGTGTTTCAACTTCCTGGGGATGTAATTTTGGCATACGATCTCTGTTTGACGCACATCATACCACGTTAGAAAGATCTATCCAAGGAGTACAATTTTTTGTGAGAAATATCGGTCCATGGACCCATGTTTCTCCTGGTTTTCCCAAAAAACGTCTTTTAGGGCCTCCAAACGGCTCCGGAAGTTCAATACCCGAAAACTTGCTAAACATAGTAAGTGGTTCTAAAAGTGAAAAACTGAAAGAAATGATGGTGCAGGTCCAAATGGAATAGGTGGGTGGCCACCAATATCCACCTGGATCATTCCTCCATCCTTAGGAAGCAATGGTCACCATTGCGTTAAGTTCCTCCATGAGAGGCAAATTTTTCTAAACTTGGTAATGGATTTGTCCACGATATTGTGGATCTGTTGGAGGACATGTTGGATGCATTCAATAAATTTGGTTTCCACAGATAGTACATGTGTGTATTATGTCTGTTTAATCGCATGACGTATGGAAATATTAGGCGGCGGTGTGTCGGGGGTCAGATCGATCAAGTGCTTGTCTTGACAATGTAGAGGAACCTGTATGGGTAAGGAAAAATGTCCTTGTAATCCTCCATGACTTTGTCCATATGCTCTTGCTATGAAGAAGAGCCCTGTTTCGAGGCTATGGCCACAATCTTATTCTTTCCTTGTGGTTGAATGGTAATGCAAATAAATTTCCTAGTTTGGGAAACAATGTTACCGCGTTGTTTTGTAGTAGTCAAAGTGATGGCAAGAGGGGGTACTACCTCCGATATTGTGTACAAGTTATTTCCCAAAGTAATAATAAAAGCACGAGGACTAGACTCATACACAGCATGTCTCCTCCACAAGTATGGTTGGCCCAATAATACATCAGCTACATCAAGAGGAGCAACATCACACAATACCTCATCCGTGAATGGCTTGACGTTGTACAAAAGGCGAAACTGTTGGTGGATGTGGATATCTCTCCCTAGATGAAGCCACAGGATGGTATACAGCTACGGGTGTGGTATGGGTGGTAGGCTGAGCCACTTCACGACCTCTTCTAAAATGAGGTTATTTTGGCTTCTGCTATTGTTAAGAAATTGTAGTGGAGAACGCTTCACCCACATCTATGAATGGAAGAGGCGCTCCCTCTCCTCTGGACCCTCGAGGTCCTCCCTCTAGAGCTTGGTAGTGGAAACAATGACAATGGGGTCCACATCAATGATCTTCTTCCCTTTGTCATCTCCCTTGTCTTCTTCTGGCTCAGGATCAGAACATACATATTATTTTGGTGCCCTTAGTTCGGCCACCAACGACTGTTTGGCCCAACACTCATTTGTGTTGTGAGTGGGGCTGTTATGAAATTATCACCACTTCCCCATGTCCTTGTTTTTACTTTTGATATTTATGGTTCAGGGGCGCCTTTCCCTGGCTTCGGATTCACGGATCCAAATTCTCACTTTTTCTGCTTAAATTTCTTCTCAATCTTAGCGGCACGACGATATGCCATGCCAGGAGAGGTAATGACGAGGAAATCCATTTCCTCCTAAACATATCTGTGAAGAAGACTGCGATACTTGAGCACCAAATGTCTCTCTAAATCTTTAATGCCCAACCTTGTGCGTAGGGTATGGAACAAATTCGTCAGTTTGTGCACTTCTTGAGCCCTTTCCTACCGTAGCGTGGTCCACTGGATGTACTTTCCCTTATAGATCCCCATGGGGTAATATTGTTCCTTGATGCCATCTCAAAACAGATTCCAAGTGGGTGTGGCTAAGAAGAGAGAGGGTTACCCCTCGTCCTTTTTCTCATAGTAGGTTTCCCACCAGTCTTTGACATGGGGGGGCGACTTTGAGGAGTGAAAAAAAAATATTTTCTCAGTCGGAGAAATCATGGACCAAGAAATACCCTTCTAGAAAATTCAACCATTTATCTACGACGTCTACATCTATTTGGCCTTCAAATATAGAAATGTCAAAGTTTACCTGTACCTTGAAGGGAGTGGCACCTGTAGAGTGGTTGTTGGATGCAGATGTATCATAGGTGGGCAGCTGTTGAAGGATCTGGGGAAAGTTATCCATCATCGTGTTTCTTTGTTTCTCAAGGGCCTTCTCGAGAAATATTTTGATAGGATCTCCTACTCCCTCATCTTTATTTTCTTCCTCCAGGGGAGGTCGTCGGGGTTTGCGAGGCTGATCTTGCAAGGGTTCAACAAGATTGAGCCCTAACTCCTTATAGCCTGATAGTGTTGGGGATATGCAAATAAAAACATAGAAAGAGAAGACCACTCTCATACCACTGATTAGAATTTATGCAGGAATGCAATAAAGTATAGAAATATACAAAAAAAAAAATGCAATGGAAATAATACTTCATTTCATTAATATAAAATAATTGAAATATGTTTATAGAAAGAATGGAAATAAACTATCTAGGACGATGGTAGCTTATATTTGAGAAGAGATGTGGTGGCTACATGCCTCCGAATGTTGTTATAATGAGGCTCGAAGGCCTATTTATTGTTGAGAAAAAATGAAAAACCCTAAACATAAAAAAACCTATTCGTAGGAGTTGAAGCGCCAAAACTATGGGTCCCGTTTGGTTAAATTGGTGTTTCAACATCCTGGGGACGCAAATTTGGCATTCGATCTCCTTTTGATGTGCATCATACATCGTTAGAAATATCTATCTGAGGAGTAAAACTTTTGGTCTGAGCAACATCGATCCATAGACCCATGTTGCTCCCAACTTTCTAAAAAATGTCGTTTAGGGCCTCTAAACTGCTCTGGAAGTTGAGGACTCGAAAACCTATGAAAAACAGTAAGTGGCATTGAAACTGAAAAACAAATAACTAATGGTGCAGGTCCAACTGGAATAGGTGGGTGGCCACCAATATCCACCTGGACCATTCCTCCCTCCTTAGGAAGCAATGGTCCCCATTTCATTAATTTCCTCTATGAGAGACAAATTCTACTGAACTTGGTATTGGATTTGTCCAGGATGTTGTGGACCTTCTAGCAGACGTGCTGGATGCGTTCATTAAATTTCGCTTCCTCAAATAGTACATGTGCTTATTTTGTCTGTGTAATTGCATGAGGTATGGAAATATCAGGCTACGGTGCACTGAGGTTCAGATCGATGGAGAGCTTGTCCTAACAGTGTAGAGGAACCTATGTGGGTGAGGAGAAAATGTCTTCGTATTCCTCCACGACTTTGTCCATATGCTGTTGTTGCGCAGGGGAGCCCTGTTTCAAGTTTGTGGCCACAATCTTCTTCTTTCCTTGTGGGCAAATGGTAATGCAAGTAAATTTTCTAGTTTGGGAAACAATCTTATTGCGTTGTTTTGTAGTAGTCAAAGAGATGGTAGGAAGCAGTACTATCTCCGGTATCTTGTACAAGTTATTTACCAATGTAATAATAACAACACGAAGCCTAGAATCATACACATCATTTCGCCTCGACAAGTATGGTTGGCCCAATAATACATCAGCTACATCAAGAGGAGAAACATCACACAATACCTCATCTGTGAATGGCTTGATATTGTATGGAAGGCGACACTACTGGTGGATGCAGAGATCTCTCCCTGGGTGAAGCCACCCAATGGTATATGATGGCGGGTGTGCTATGGTCAGTAGGTTGAGCCGATTCACAACCTCTGCTGAAATGAGGTTCTTTTGCCTTCCGCTATCAATAAGAAATTGCAGTGGAGAACTCTTCACCCACATCTGAAAATGGAAGAGGTGCTCCCCCTCCTCTGGACCCTCAGGGTCCTCCGTCTGGAGCTTCGTGGTGTCAACAATGGCACTGCGGTCCACATCAATGATCTTCTCCCCTTCGTCATCTCCCTTGTCTGGTTCTACCTTAGGATCAGAACATGCATCTGATTCGAGTGCCTTCAATTCAGCCACCAATGACGGTTTGGCCCGACACTCATTTATGCTGTGAGTGGGCTTGTTATGAAATTCAAACCACTTCCCCATGTCCTTCATTGGATTTGTGGTGGTGTTCTGATTCATCCCACTTTGGCTCTTCCCCCTGTTCTATGGTTCTGGGGGAACCTTTCCCTGGCTTCGAATTCAAGGATCCAAAGTCTTGCTTCTTCTGCTTAAATTTTTGCTCGATCTTGGCGGCATAACCATATGCCATGCGAAGCGAGGTAATTTCGAGGAACTCCATTTCCTCCTGAACGTGTCTGTGAAGACAAATATGGTACTTGAACACGAAATGTCTCTTTGAATCTTTAATACCCAACTTTTTGCATAGGGTATGGAAACAATTCGTTAATTCGTGCACATCTTGATCCCTTTCCTGCCGCAACGTGGTCCATTGGATGTACTTGTCCTCATAGCTACCCACGGGGCAATATTGTTCGTTAATGCTGTCTCAGAATGAATTCCAAGTGGGTGTGGCCGAGAATAGAGAGGGTTCCTCCTCTTCCTTTTGCTCATAGTAGATTTCCCACCAGTCTTTGACATGAGGGGCGGCTTTGAGGAGTGAAAAAATAATCTTTTCTCGGTCGGAAAAATCATGGACCGAGAAATACCCTTCTAGAAAATTCAACCATTTATCTATGGTGTTTACATCTATTTGGCCTTCAAATACAGGAATGTCAAATTTTTCCTGTACCTTGAAGGGAGTGGCGCCTCCAGAGCGGTTGTTGGATGCATATGTGCCATAGGTGGGCATCCATTGAAGGATCTGGGAAAATTTATCCATCATCGCATTCCTCTGTTTCTCAAGGGCCTCCTCGAGCAATATTTTGATAGGATCTCATGCTCCCTTGTATTTATTTTCTTCCACCTTGGGAGGACGTAAGGGTTTGCAAGGTTGATCTTGCAAGGGTTCAACCAGTTTGAGCCCTAACTCCTTATATCCTGAGTGCGTTGGGGACATGCAAAGAAAAATAGAGAAAGAGCACACCGCTCTCATACCACTGATCTAGATTTATGTAGGAACACAATAAAATACGAAAATAGACATAAACACAGATATGCAATAGAAATAATGCTTCATTTCATTAATATCAAATAACTGAAATATGTTTATAGACAGAATGGAAATAAACTAGGTAGCGCAATGGTAGCTTATCTCTGAGAAGACATGTGGTGGCTACATGCCTCTGAACTCTATTAAAATGTGGCACGAAGGCCTATTTATTCTTGAGAAATAATGCAAAACCCTAAACATCAAAAGACATAACCGTAGGAGATGAAGCGACAAGACTATGGGTCCTGTTTAGGTAAATTGGTGCTTCAACTTCCCGGGGACATAACTTTGGCATACGATCTCCTTTGATGCGCATCATACCTCGTTAGAAATATCTATATAAGGAGTACAACTTTTGGTGTGAGAAACATTATTCCATGGACCCATGTTGGTCAGGTTTTTCCCAAAAAACTTCGTTTAGGGCCTCAAAACAACTCTGGAATTTTAGGACCCGAAAAAATTGCTAAAAATAGTAAGTTGTGCTGCAACTGAAAAAATAAAAGAACTGATGGTGGCATTTCAAATGGAATAGGTTGGTGACCACCAATATCCACCTCGGTCATTAGGGCCTCCAAACAGCTCCGAAAGTTTAGGACACAAAAACCTGCTAAAAATAGTAAATGGTTTTGAAACTTAAAAACTGAAAGAACTGGTGGTGCGAGTTCAAATGGAATGGGTGGGTGGCCACCAATATCCACCTGGATCAATTTCTAGGTTTCTATTTTCTAAATATACTCAAACTCAATCAATTTTTAAGAAATAATTTGGCCATTTTTGTTGTTTGATATATATTTACTTTGACCCAACCTATTTTACCAATCTCATGAACAGATAGATAAATACAATGTGTAGCACAATTTGTCTAGAAGAACATAGGGAAATTTCCCATCAAAAACTCACCAATACAAACACAATTGGATGCATTATCAGTGAAAGCTTGGACTGCATTGTCCTCTCCTCTGGGTAAAATGGTGTGCCTCAATACCTTGAATAAATATTTAGCATAATTTGTTTTTTTTATATAATCAATGGTAGATAAATGAATCGCTCCCTAAGCACAATAAGAAAGTGTGTTCACAAGAGGTCTAAACTAGTGATTGGTCTAACCATTACTAACTAGAGTGCATCCAAAAATGGCCTATGAATCCCTTATTGGTTTAACTCTTTTAGCTATTCTATATTTTCTCTGTTCAACTCTTTTGGTCCTAATACTTTCATAGCTTGGAAGAACATGTAATATTCCATTTTTCTGATGTGGTCAAGATAGACCTTTAACATTGGCTTGACCTCTAGCATTGGCGGCCTCCATGTTAGAAGAATGGTATTTGCTCATGGTATTTATAGTGGTGTTTTCCCATAGTATTAACTCATGGTATTTACCTTCCTTTTTTAGATAAAACTAATAAAATAGAGACTTCTATAGACTCCATGAAGATTACAAAAGGGGAAAGAAGTAAGGCATTTGGATAATCCTCGATCTTTCTATCTTATTGTGTATTTTTCGAGAACTTCGCATGCCCAACTCCTTCTTGATTCGAGGGTGAAAAACCCACGATGAAATTTTTTTGGTGGATCCATCTAGGGTTCAAAAGCACGCTTCCGTATTTTAGCTTAGTCATTTAATGAAGAATCATAACATGTCAAACTAGAACAATTCAATCATAAAATTTCAAAAAAATAAAACATAGCTTACAAGATAAATGCTTATACAAAATTGTTGATAGAAATGAAAATGTTGTCATGATCATAAATGAAAGGCCAAAACTATCTCAAGGTGTGTAGGTTATCTCATGTCCATTGTCATCATCAACATCATTGTATTGAGTCACAAGGAATTATCACTAATAAGACTCTCCTCTATAATATCTCTAAGTCAGATATCATTCTCGTTGATGTGATGTGTAGATGTGGAAAATAACTGTAAAATTGTTGCTTGTGAAGTTGGACTATATGCATTAAAAATAGGAGGAACCTCTCATACAATCTTTGAAGTTGTTCTCTTCTCCTCCAAATATTTCATCCACAATTGTAAGTTTTAATGACTTCTAGCCAAATATGTCAATTTCCTAGCTCATAAATGGTTTCTTTTCTTGCTATGGATGAACTAATGAATGCTCCAACTACTCACATGATAATTAACTAGTGACCTATTTTTTCAGAATGAAAATAATATTAATATTAGTACAATAATTTACATGTAATAATTTGAAAATATACATAAAAGGTATAAATTATTGTGATTCCTTACATACTTGACTCAAAACCCTAATTTCAGACATTTAGAATTGAGGAGTCTCATATCCATGGTGAAACTGACATTGAGCAGGGGTGAATTTCAAATGGTGCACATCTCGTATTGCCCTAGTTGTAGTGAAAGCATGGTTAATCCATTTCCTATAAGATATTGATTTTATTCGTATCTAATATTTTATTGAGGAATTAGGATACATCATCTCTATACAATTATAAAATTCTTTCACGATGTCTCTAGCTTTAGGAACATGAAAGTCATTAGGTGCTAAGAAATGCCCTGTAGCATGTAATGGCCTATGCAACATACACCACCTTTTGTCGACAATGTCCCATATAAGTTGAGATCTTAAACTATAATTATTGCATATCAATGATATGTTTTCTCTTACTCTCCCCATGCCCTCATATACAAAACCCATGCATGCAACATTGGAATCTACCATCCTCAATATTTGTACTATAGGCTCACAAATAGAATTTCTTTTTTCTACACATGAAAAAAATATTTCTTTGAAGATTTCTTACTCTACTAGTTTACCTCCTTCCGACCTTCATAAAGGATATTTCACCCACTCATAATTACATACAAATGATATTAATGCATATTTTTGTTCTACCATCCTTTTCAGTGTAATGAAATGGGTGGAAAACCTACTGCCATCGAGTCTTGGTGGATTTCTAATTTTCTATTTTCTAAATATATTCAAACCCAATCATTGCTTAAGAATGAATTTGACCATTTTTCTTGTTTAAGATATACTTAATTCGACTCAACATATTTTACCAATGTCATGAAGGGATAGATAAAGACAATGTGTTGTAAAATTTTCCCAAAAAAAATTAGGTAAATGTCCCATCAATAACTCACCGATACAAACACAATTGGATGCATTATCAGTGACAACTTGGACTACGTTGTCCTCTCCTATGGGTAAGATGGTGTGCCTCAATATCTTGAATAAATATTTAACATAATTTGTTTTTCTCATTCAATAAATGTTAGACAAATGAATCACTCCCTAAGGACAACAAGAAAGTGTTTTCACAAGAGGTCTAAACTACTGATTAGTCTAACCTTCACTAACTAGATTGCATCCAGAAATGGCCTATGAATCCCTGATTGGTTTAACTCTTTCTCTATTCTATATTTTCTCTTTTCAACTCTTCTGGTCAATATAATAATTTCGTAGCTTGGAAGAACATGTAATATTCCCTTTTTCTGATGTGTTCAAGATAGACCTCTAATATTGGCTTGGCCTCTAGCACTAGTGTCTGCCAAGTTACAAAAACAGTATTTTCTCATGTTATTTATAATGGTGTTTGCCCATAGTATTTACTCATGGTATTTACCTTCCATTTTTAGAGAAAAATAATAAAATAAAGACTTCTATAGATTCCATCAAGCTTATAAAAGGGGAAAGAAGCAAGGCATTTGGATCATCCTCGATTGTTCTATGTTATTGTGTATTTTTCAAGAACTTGGCGTGCCCATTTCCATCTTGATCCCAGGATGAAAAACCCACGATGAAATTTGTTTGGTGGATTCATCTAGGGTTCACAAGCATGCTTTAGTATTTTAGCTTAGTCATTTCATGAGAAACCATTCATTCCATTGGTAGGGGCTTCATTATTATTTTTATGCGCATGTATCGTTTCTCTAATTATTAATAGAAATAAGTGGTTTCAATTTTTAAATTTTTTTATGTTTTGTGTTTCATTTCGGTATCTGGTGAAATTGTCATATTTTCTTAACAATAATTTAAAATTGAACATTATAGTATTCTACATCTCTTCATACTTTTCCCCTTTGAGATCTTATAATGATATCAAAGTTGTGCATCCTTCCAGCCTAAGAGTTTTATTGATAAATTCCAAATTATTTACAAGATTGTTTAGGGGTTTCATGTAGGGAACTTTGGTGAGATTTATTCTCACCCTAGCTGCAATTTCCATCTTAAGAGTCCATCATAAGAGGTATTTAGTATCACCCTATTTAGTTTTATTTTTCAATTAATTGAAATAGGAATTTTATGCATTGGTTCACGCATTATTATTTTATTGCAAAAGAAGGAGAAAACATTACTTTTTCCAAATTGTTTATTGAAGGGTTCTTACTTGGCCAAAACTATATATTCAAAAGGAGCCCCAAAAAAAAATAAAAAATCTTGGGTTGTAGACAAACATTTAATTTGGATGCATTATCTTATGTTTTAGGCGAACAAGGAGTATTATTCTGAAGGACCGTGAAAATATCTCATTATTTAAGAGGTCGTAAAAGGCCAAAATATTTCGACCAAAGGGTTAATTGCAAAGTCGAGTGAATTAGGGCCAAGCTTCCATGTTAATTGCAAGGTTGAATGAATTAGGGCCAAGCTTCCATGTTAGTGGCAGTCAATTCTCGTTCTTTGCAAAGTCCCAAATTTTGTAGGAAGCTTGATTCTTCATTGTCGGTCTCACTATTGTCATAAATTGTTGACCTTGGGTACCTTGAGAGTGTAGGGGATACGTTTAAGAGTCGAACCACATGAACATGGACCAATGAGGCCCGATTTAGGTAATGTGGCGTCTGTAAGGAAGGGGATAGGATCTCCACGTTCATGGTTTGATTAAATGGATTGAAATTCCCCCCAAGCAGTCTCGAAATTTTTTTGCAGGATTTTGTCAACTACACTTTGATGGTGTTGTCTTGATAAAATGTACATTCTTTCCACTGCCTATTATTTAGTCCGTTTCTATGTTTTTTTTTAATTTTCTAATAGTGCTTGTGATTTCTCTAGTGTGAATATCTTATTGTCACTGGGTCAACCAATTAGATATTTGCAGGACAATGAAGTCAAAGATGAGTATTTTTTCGTATGGTGGGTCAATTCCTTGTATTCACATTGTCCAAATCGAACATTGACCAACGACAAGATTGAATTGCAGGTGAATTCTGTTGTTGTGGGAGCATCGTTATTGTAGGGAATTTTTTTGTAGTCGAGAAGCCATACCACAAAATCATCCGATAGTTGTTTCATGGACATGTAGGTATTGGAGGCCGAGGGTCCAGTCAAGCCCATCACACAGCCATGAGGGACGAGCTGACATTTGGAAGGTTGCTAAAGCCGATAGGTAGAAATCTAAAATTGTGGGGCCATTGTGCAGGCATTTGTTGATTGATCCAACACTCCAAGACCATGGAGCATCGCACAAAGTGCCCATAGGTGTTGATAGTATAGCTATGCGCATTCGCACCAGGTCATATATTTGGTCGATCATACTATGCGACAACCGTCATGTAGGAGTCAAGGCCGAGAAGCTATACATCTAGAGTGAAAAAAATTCCAGGGCGAGGTTGTTGTTCTAACACTGGAACTAGGCAACCATTCCAATGATTGAGACATTGAACCATGTGCAGGACCTTCCATGACATAGGCATTGGAACGAGCATTGCACCAATTGAGATGAGGAACCAATACGTTGGGCGCTAGATACCATGCAAAACTCATATATATATATTCAGTTTTCCTTTAGGGGTATTCTATTTGTGGTTTTTTTAATTTGTTGGGAAAATATCTTACCTACCGGATATCACAGTATTCTTGCATATTTTCTAGTTTTGGTTTTGTACAATATCTAGTATGTGGGATGAACTGTCTCTAGAAAATGCCAAGAAACTTCTTGATGAATTAGAGAAACTATGGGATCCTTTAGGTAGTGATACTTCCACAGACCAAATAAAAAGTAAGGGCAACAAACCTTTCTCGAAAAGAGTCTGTGCCATACTGCAACAAAAGCGTCCATGGGAAGGATAGGGAAAAGGGACTAAGCTCTTGATAACTGGATCCAAGTTGCAACAAACAAAGTCAATAATAGTCCTTCATAAGTTGGAGGAATTAGAAACCTGTTTATCCTAGGTGGAATAACGAGAATGGAAGAAACTCAATTGGTCTCTCAAGTCATCCATGCTTACATTGATACAACCCAAAGTCTTGTAATATCATTGTGAAGAGGTAAGGTTCATAGACACCTCCTATCTCAACAAGATCATAGATTTAACATCACCACTACCACCTTAAAATAAAGAAATCATGACGGAGGCATTATAGTTGATAGTAGAAACCATTCAAGGGTTAGACAACATCATGCTTCCTACCTTTAAGGAGACGTGAAATTTTTTTGAATTCATGGCGAAATTGAGCTTTGGAACATTCATGTTGAATCTTGAATGTGATAACTTAATCTCTCAGATGCTCTAGTACTTTTGCACCAGGATTACAAAATCTCATAGCTCGACAACATCAAAAAAAGCATGAAAAATATTGTGTTCCTATTCTTAGGTGGAGATGTTGACATCTTCAAAACACTAAGATCCAAATTCTTGTCCATTTGGAGAAATAAAATTAGTGTATCACCAACTACCTATGAATTAGTGGAGAGGTTGGCCAATTAGAACATAGAACTTCTTAGAAGGGAGGTGAAAAGGATTGATGGAGAAAGCAAGATTAAAGGGAGTAAAACCAGCAACAAGAATGAGCTAAGATAAAAAATAAAATAAAAATTATACTTTATCGACAAGGGACCTTGGGAATCTAACCATTGATGCCTAGGTAAGATGAGGGAGACAACGAGGGAATAATAGGATGAGATTCCTTCTGATAATTGGGATTCTTCTATAGTTGGGTCCATTGATTTTCAGGAAAGCACACATGAAGAATTTGAGTAGTCAAATCTAGATGGTGAGCAAAAAAATGATGTTATTCAAAGAGACTTGTAGGATAAGCCGATAAAAATTAGCCAACATGAAAAGCACTTAGAAGTGCATGGAGAATGAAAGGAGGAAATTATTCTTAATGGAATTAATGAGGTCAAATCTTGTACATCTAAGTCTATAGATTTCGATGGGAACCTTCACGAAGAATATGAGAAAACAAATATACTAGTGCATCCATATTTGACAACTGAAGAGGATGAAAAATAGACTGTCTCCACGGGTTGAGAAGTCTAGGGAGAAGACATTTAGGGAGACTTGAGTGAGGAGACCGTAGTAGTGAACCAAGAGGGTGAGCATGAACATGACTGGGAGCATGAAAAAAATAGTGTGTAGGATGATCCATTTACAAGGAGACGATCAAAGGCTTAAGTTGGAGCTATGATAATTGATAAGCTAGTGCAAACAAATATAGAGTCATTTAGTAGAGCACCAAAATTTCTAGAAGAGGACTCATAGGAAAAGATTAACAAATTTAAGACAAATATTATGATGTTGAACCAAAGAATGTGAATAGTCCAAGGCACTGTCTTACAGGATAATATGAAAATTGAGGAGCTCATAGGGGTATGTCCCGAGTTAGTGGACAAGTTCTCTAGTGTTGAGGAAAGTCTCAAATCGCTCAAAAGAAAGCAAGAGTAATATACTTGGGAATCACAAAAAATTCATCTTCAAGGATACATAAATAGAGCTTACAACTCTATCAACACACCTCCATGCATTGGAGGAAAAGGGAAAAAAATTTCCAATTGAATCTTATGGAAGCCCTCCATATGGGTTTTAAAGTTAGCCAATATCGAGCAAAAATTTGACAACTTAGGAGATTATGATCTAGTACCCAGTTGATGAGATAATTAATGGGAGGAAATTATTATCCAGGGACATAATATACTTAGAACCATGAAGAATTAGCTATGAATTTGGGTTATGGTGTCATTAAGATCCACGAGGATCTGTTGATGGAAAGTGTAGTCAACAATTTCAATGGGATCTAGGGGGCAGTTCACATGCTAGTGGATCTAGTGATGGGTAGTGGACTCAGAGGTTGATCTGGGATACAAGAATCGGGATATCTATCCTTGGTTGGGTAATACAGTGGCATATTGTGATGATTCAGTGGTTCATATGGGACCCTGATATTGGTACTGACCAACATTGGACTTCCATACTAGTATATAGTTGTGAATTGCTTGAGGGAAAGAAATCTCAAGGACAGAGGATTTGTAATATTCCCTTTTTCTGATGTGGTCAAGATGGACCTCTAGTGTGGTGGCACCTAGGTTACAAGAATGGTATTTCCCTTTGGTATTTACAGTGGTGTTTTCCCATCTTATTTACTCATGTTATTTACCCTCCTTTTTTAGAGAAAAATAATGAAATAAATAATTTTAGAGAGTCCATCAATCCTATAAAATGGGAAAGGAGCAAAGAATTGGATCATCCTCGATTTTTCTATCTTATTTTGTATTTGTTGAGAAATTAGCATGACATGTTTAACCTTCATCCTGGGAAGAAAACCACATGGTGAAATTTGTTTGGTGGATCCATTTAGGGTTTAAAAGTGTGCTTCAGTATTTTAGCTTAGTCATTTAATGAGCATCCATTCATACAATTGATAAGGGCTTCAACATTATTTGTATTGGAATGTATTGTTTCTCTAATTACTAATAGAAATAAGTGGTTGCAATTTTCGTATTATTTTATGTTATGTGTCACATTCCTATATCTGGTGAAATTGTCATATTTTCTTAACAATAATTTAAAACAAAACATTATAGTATTCTATATCTCTTTGTTATCCATATGACATAGAATATGTTGTATGTTATGAAACCATCTCCAAAAATAAAATAAAAGAGAGATCAATATCTTGGAAATTAGCGACTTCGAGGGGGAAACCTCCTTTACATTACATAAATGAACAATTCTTGGACGATACAAAAAGAAAGCCTTTTTTCTATATATAGGAGTCCAATGGGTCACAGTATAATCTATCTGACATAACAATAGGAATGTAAGGGCACAACGATAACAATAGTGGGCTTATATCGGGCACAATAATAACAATATGGGGACTACATGGGAAAAACAATAAAAATAACGGGGTTATACTAACAATAAAAATAAGGGGATACACTAGTATTATAGGGACCTAACGTTGCAGATGCCATAAATGATGGAAATGAACTTTGTGTTGAATTAATAACATTTTCTCTTCCCATGAGTGTATCTTGTGTTTTTTTTCCACTTACTTCTTGGACTACCTTTCCTTGCTTATGAGAATTTATTTTTTCCCTTAAAATTTTCTTCACACCTTGAATAATTTTAATACATGTTGCCACTAATGTCCAACAAGTATTATTACATAACTTGTAATATTTTTTTTCATCCTCTTTCCTTTTAGGATATTTCCAACTTGAAAATAATGGAGAATATGTATTATTGGAGAGAGTTTGTTTCTCAGTTCTGTGTGTGTCCTAGATTATGGTTAGTCCCTATTTTCTAGGAGTCATTTCTAATCTCCCTAAAATGATGAAAATTATATATTTGTGATATGATGATTAATTGAATATAACATTCTCCTTGAGCAGTATCCAGGCACAAAATTCTCACCAGTGAGCTCCTAGTTTCAATATATAAGTTTCATCTTCCATTTTTAACACAATATCAGAGATGGTGAGCCTTGGTGGCTAAAGTGAGCGCCTAGTGGCAGAATTGGGCCCTAGTGGTTGGAGAGCCCTAGTGGCAGAATTGGGCCCTAATGGTTGGAGAGCCCTAGTGTCAGTGCAAAGCCTTTATGGCTGATTCGAAAGCCTTAGTGGCTGAATTGTGAGCCTTAGTGGAAGTGCAAAGCCTCAGTGGCTAGAGAGCCTTAGTGGCTACAGTGAAGCATTGATGGCTAGAAAATTGGAGAGCCTTAATGGTTGAAGCTTGCAGACTTAGTGGCTGGAGTTTTTTCCTCTCGTGCAGAGCTGGATTAGCACAGTTTTCTGCGGGTAGTGCTAAATATAGAGTTAATTCTTGTGCTTATGCCCAAATACCCTGACCTATTATGATCAGCACAACCCATAAGTGTGGAATAAATCCCCTGATCTCGTGTTGGCATTGTTGACAATGATTTTCATCTGATGAATTCATTTGGCATCACCCATCACACTAAGACCTTGAGACCGTTGGTGCAGTGGGGGTTAGTTGGGCTATCAACTTCTCGAGGTTGTAACTTGGTCATATGATCTTTGTTTGGTGTGTATGATAACTCATTGGAAACATCTCTTCGACTACTACAATATTTGCAGTATGTGCTTTTCTATGGCCATGGGCTTGCTGTAGACCTCAAAAAACCTTCATCTAAGGGGTAAAAACAACTCTCAAATTTTAGGACCCAAAAAATTGTTAAAATTAGTAGATTGTGCTACAAACAAGGAAACTGATGAAACATAATGGAGGTCTAGTTGGCATAAGAAGGTGGCTATAGATATCCACCTGGATCACAACCAAGCACCCAAATATAGTCACTAAAATATATAATTATGTAATAAACCTGGCACTTCAAGAAATTATGTGTAAAATTAATTTATGATAGCAAGTTTTGATGTTTTACGAAATTGATTGTAATTTTATGTAGTTTTGTTAGATATATATATATATATATATATATAATTTTATAGGAGGTATATTACTTATTTTTAGGAATGGGAGGATTGAAAAAAATTATTTTTGGTTGAATAATTTGGAAGATCATAAAGCACTCCCATGTATTGTTTCTTGGGAATATGGATCACATGAAATGAAATATATTTTTTTTAGTAGAAGTAGAATTCTTCCACCCACACTCACAATTGTTTAGAAGAGCCTTGGAACATCTAGTCCTTAAATGGTGCACAATTCATATGCATAGGGTTGTTTTGATAGTGCTAACTAAGGAAATATAGGTCCATGAGGTGTTGGAGGTGTCTTGTTTATGCCTAATTTATTAAAATTTCATTTGGTATATTCCTAGATTCTAGATCTAATAGTTGGATTAAAATACATGTAGTTTTAAGGCACGTGAAATTGGTCCTCAAAACAAATTTGAAGAATACATGTCACCAGTGACTCCATGTTGGTTATTAAATGGATTGTTACACTTCAAACCTTCCTCTTAAGCCATTTTTGAATCAAATAATCAAAACTATTGATTTATTTAAGATAATAAGATTCGATAGTGCCAATTGAAAATACAATTTTAAAACCAATGGTTTATCAAAAGTAGCACTAATATCAAAACAAACAGGTCTTCTAAAAGGGAATATATTGAAACGTTAGTTCAACCCCCTCCAAATCCCTAACTAATGATAACCTACAAGTGTATATGTTGTTTATTTCTTCTTATCTTTATGTCTTATGTTTATCTTTAAAGCAAGTGAAACTTTTTCATGGAAATATTGAAATATTTGAGGATGAAACTGCTCTTTTTATTTTTTCAAATGGTGTAGGATTAAACTAATATTTAAATTGATTTTTTTTAGAGATAATAAAATGTGATAGGTAAACCATATAGAAAATTTAGTGGAAAACTTCTTATTTTTATTGCCTTGTGCATATTAAATGTAATTTTATTTTTCAGATTTATACTATAAAGTTACAAGTTTTTCCTTCGTAAAAGAGAAATTAATTAGTCGACAAAATTTAAACTTGGTGGGTTGAATTTTCATGTTATGAATGAAAATTTCGTAAAAAAAATCTCTTAGCCTTAAAATATGTTGAAGTGTCCTTGAAATGGTCAAGATTGATCTATTTAATGAGTATTATTGCACATCTCTAGTGGATCCTATATTCACATAACCACACAAACATTCTTATTCGTGCTTAGGTATTTACAGTAATACCTATTAATAAAATCTTTGGAGTAAGTTATTGTACGAGATAGGGAAAGAATTGTTGAAAAACATTGTGAGACTAAGCTCTATCATCAAGGTAAACTCTATTTGGAAAAATTTCAAAGGATATTATATTATTTTGGTTCCTAATTGTTATCCTTAACCCATTATTCCACTGTGCATTATTAGCAAAGTTTATGTGCTAATGACCCCTTTATTATTTTATTTTATTTTATTTTTATTTTTATTTTTATTTCTGACTAAACTCGAGACTCCCATTTTCTTAGACCCAATGCCCACTTGCTTCCTCAAAAAGGCATAACCTACAACCTTTATTTTTTTGTAATGCCTCTCGCTATGAAAAAATTTTCCTCCCTCTTGTGAATCACGGTCAAGGAGCACAACCCTATCATGACTATGTATTTCTTGAAGAGAAACCAAATAAATTGAATAAAAAAATATAAGCCTCACCTAAGTCACATTGGGTCCACAGTAACAATGGGATCTGAATGTATCCGATGTATCCAGTATCTAGTGCTATTTTTTATTATGGAACTTCCACTTCAATCCATATCTCCTCAACACTAAATATCTAGCTTCGCCCGACAGTCCGGTAGTTTTATAAATGTGCACTTTCTCGTGAAGTTGGATGGGTCTAGTCCCTAATCTATTCGAATTAGGTGCCACACCAAAAATTTGTAACAAAATCATTTTGTTGAACTTAGATATTTTTGGCACAGAAAAGAGGGTTTGTTTCAAATTGATTTACCTAATTTAACTAAGCCTCAAATTGGGCTTATAACTTGATAAAATTTAACAACTACAAACTTTTTGTTTTAAGAAGGAAATCACATCCTTTGTCAGTAGGATTTAAACAACATTTTGGTTCTTAAAAGAAATTAATAGCATTTATTTATAAGGTCGATTGATACAAACAACTAAGGAGATATTTTAAATACAAACAACTAAGAAGAAATTTGAAATTTTCATAATTATCAAGATATTAAAAGTAATAATGGACTATTATTTAGGAATGGCTCAACTCATTGCACACCATACCCACCAAACAACCATAATGAGAAATATAAAATTCAACTCTATGCATGAGGATATTTACAGAGTTCGATTGGAATTCTCAGAACGATCTATTTTTGGCTCTCTTTCATGTGTTTGTGAGGTCTGTAGGGTACTTTATTACATTTACAAACAAAAGGAAATATATGATAATAGAAGTGGGAGGTCACTTGCTAGTAGTGCCTCTCTCGAAATTACATCTTTTTTTCTCTACAATCCCTCTACTAACTCACTAAGTGCAGTTTTCCCATAAGGGACACATAAGCTAAACTACCCTGATATTTGTAGAGGATATTTACAAAGATTTTTTTCCTCTCATGGGGAAAATGGAAAAATTTTATGATCCTCCTGCATCTACCTCCCTTAGAACAAATATTTTCATGCACTCCTATCCATGAGGTGTGCAAATATTGTTTCTATTTTTTTAGATATTTATGGCATTCATCCAAACTACCTCTTTGGCTGGAAGACCCTTCCATTTGACCAAGTACTCATAATAATATTCCTTCCTAGTTCTCTCATAAAATTTTTGATCAAATATTTTTTCCAACTGTAACTTATGGGTTGTAATAATTTGGTCCCTCCACCAAATATTCTATTGATTTTCTCCATCCTCTCCTTAAATTTCTCTATAGGGATGCAAGTATGCAACATTAAACGTCTACTTCAAGGTCCTCTATTATTGAGCTTGAATTTATTATACTCGTTTCTCAAAAACCTTTCCTTTCTCAAATGAGATAGCACTATATCACCAAGTTTGAATATTCACTTTTCTTGAGGTTTTCTCTTTTTTTGTACTTCTGGTTGCTTTCCTAAATTTTTCCTTTGACTTGTTCAGGTAATTATTGCATTGATGTACAAAAATCCTTTGTATCAACACTTCTCAATTCCTCTTTTCCCAAGTTCATGAGTGTAGTAATTCCGTTGGGGTGAATTCCTTATACAATTTGAAATAGACTTCTGCTTCTACTCCTGTTAGGAGAAACGTTATAGGAAAATGCAACTTCTGGGAGAACTTAGTCCAACTGATTTTTTTGTTCATTTACCAAACTCCTAAATATGTTTCCTAAACATATGTTAACTACTTTAATCAGTACATATATATAAGGTTTGTTCCAATATTTTCATCAAAAAGTTATGAATAAATTGTGTCTCAATCAAAGACTATGCTCATGGGTAGCCCATGTAGTCTCGTAGTTTCCCTAAAAAACAATATTGAAATGTGGGTGGCATCACTAGTTTTTGAACATGATGTAAAGTGTTCCAACTTTGAGAACCTATCCATTATTATGAAAATTGAGTCATTATTTCTCTAAGTTCTAGTTAAACCCAAAATAAAATCCATATTAATGCATTTCCATGGTCTGTTTGGTATGGACAATAGCTGACATAGCCCAATATCTTGTTGTTTTCCCTTAGCATATTGACAATTTGTATTTTCTCAAAAATTTCTTAACATTAGACCTCATTCGTAGCTAATAATAAAAATAAATTAGTTGGGCATAAGTCTTATCATGGCCAAAGTGACTAGTAAGTCCCACACAATGTTTTTATTTTAGCATATTGTCTCTTATTGAAGACTTAGGAATGCACAATTTTCTACCCTTAAACAACATTCCCTCCTGAATCAATACTTTATTGAAGGAGTTTTATCTCTTAGCATTGGGTTCTTGAATGCTTCATATGCTTCTTTAAAATTTTGGACCTCCTGATACATTTCATTGAGATTTTGATATCCCAAAGTGCCCACCTGGAATTCATACAAAACGAAGCAACTCCTTCTCAAAGCATTAACAACCTTGTTACCATTCCCACTAATATTTCTAAGAATAAAATTAAAACTTTGCATGACCTGAACCCATTTGGCATGCTTCTGATTTAATTTCACTTTCCTCGTTGTAAATTGCAAGGCATGATTGTCAGTATATAAAACAAATTCCCTAGGCATGAGATAATGGCTCCATTTTTTTATGGCGTGTATCATTGCATCGAATTATTTTTCATGTGTGGAATATTTTTGTTTAGTTTCATTAAAATTCTTGTTGAAATAATCAACATGTCTACTCCCTTGACCGAGAACAACACCACTGGTCGCTTGCTAGTAGTGTCTCTCGCGAAATTACATCTAGTTTTCTCTAGAATCCCTCTACTAATTTACTAAGTGCAGTTGTCCCATAATGGACACATAAGCTAAACTACCAAGATATTTTTAGAGGATATTTACAAGGATTTTTTTTCCGTTCATGACGAAAATATAAATTTTTTATGATCCTCCTCCATCAAACTCCCTTAGAAAAAAGGTTTTCATGCACTCCTATCCATGAGGTATGCAAATATTTTTTTCCAATTTTTTAGATATTTATGGAATTCATCCAAACTACCTCTTCTGTTGGAAGACCCTTCCATTTGAAAAAGTACTCATAATAATATATCTTCCTAATTCTCTCACAAAATTTTTGATCAAGGATATTTTCCAACTGTAAGTTATGGGTTGTAAGCATTTCACCCCTCCACCAAATATTCTATTGATTTTCTCCATCCTATACTTCAATTTCTCTAGAGGGATACAAGTATGCAACATTAAATATAGGTGAAATCCCAATATCATGTGGTAATTCAATTTTATAACAATTGGATGACAATTTCCTCAAAATTTTACAAGGTCCTATCTTCTTCAGCTTCAATTTATTTTAATTGTTTCTAAGAAATATTTCCTTTCTCAAATGAGCTATCACCACGTCGCCAAGTTTGAAATTTACTTCTCTTTTATTGAGTTCTGCTCTTTTTTTGTACTTCTGGTTGTTTTCCTAAAGTTTTCCTTTGATTTGTTCATCTAATTATTGTGTTTATGTAGAAAAATCCTTTGTATCAGCACTTCACAATTCCTCTTTTCCCAAGTTCCTGGGTGTATTAGTGCCTTTGGGGTACATTCCATATACAATTTTAAATAGACTTCTCCTTATAATCCTGTTAGGAGAAACATTATAAGAAAATGAAACTTGTGGGAGAACTTAGGCCCACTGATTTTTGTGCTCATTTACCAAACTCCTAAACATGTTTCGTAAAGTTATGTTAACTACTTCAATCAGTCCATCTATTTGAGGGTAATAGAGTGATATATACAAAAGGTTGGTTCCAATATTCATCCATAATTTCATTGAAAAGTGCCAAATAAATTTTGTGTCTCAATCTAAGACTATGCTCACGAGTAACCCATGTAGTCTCACAATTTATCTAAAAAAAAAAATTGAAATGTGGGTGGAATCACTTGTCTTTGAACATGATATAAAGTGTGGGTGGCATAACATCTCCACCATCTCTGTAAAAACCATATTTCCAGTGCTAATCCTATCAAAAACCATTTTATAGTGTTTCCCTTTTGAATTTACACATTGTCCTAAATAGACTTTTCCTCTAAGTTGGTTCATGGGGTTCCTTCTCAACTTTTACCAATATTCCATCAGTGACTCATCCATTTCGAGAGTATATTCTTTCACCTTTGTCTTTATTACCTATTCCTTAGCTTCTGCAATATGTGCTTCATGTTAATTTGTTGATTTACTCTCAAGAGAATCCCATGACATATGTCTTATTTCCCCCCATATGTAGCACATGATTTTTCTTCCTCTTCCTTTGCTTACTAAGAACAATATTTTTTCCCTCATCCTCCTCCTCTAGGAGATTGGCTACAAGAGCTCCCCATGTCTTCTCTTGAACCATGGAATCTTCCTCTGCTGGAAGGTGCTTTTCCTATACTTCGACTCCTTCCTCTACTCCTTTGGCTTTGTTTTATCCAACTTCTCTTTTTCTAGTAATGCTACCTAATAGGAATCCTCCACTATATTCAGGGGAAAGAGGTAAATTTCATCCTAGATCTCATACCTTAGAACATTAACATATCTGACACCTTTTAAAAATTTTCCTCTATGTGGCCTGCTATGATGTTCAACCTGTAAAATTCTCCAGTGTACTCCTTCACTGTCATAGATTCCTACCTTAGATTTTGTAGCTTCCTAAATAAGTTCAGTTGATAATCCTTGGGCATAAAAATTTTCTTAGACTTAGCTAGCATTTAATCCCAACTCTTGATCTTCTCCTTTCCTTTCTTTCTTTGATCATCCTATAGCTCATCCCACCACAATCTTTTGTTTCCCCTTATCTTCGTAACAACATATTTTACCTTATGTTCCTCTACACATATTCTATTCCAAATACTTATCTAATGAGCTGATCCAATAAAGTAGCTCTTTCACATTTAGGTTTCCATTGTATAGTGGCACATCCTTTGTGGCCTGGACCCGACTTTGATAACTAGATTTATCATTTTCTCCTCTGGTTTTTCTATTCCTAGAGATCCTTCTGTCTCCTCTTCTGAGTTCATATCCTTGCTCTCGCTAATTTATTCCATGTCAGGATCTCTGGGTTGTCTCCAAGGATTATATTCTCACCTAGATGTGTCTCAACATCAACCTTGGATCCTTGTCCATCCTAATTCTTTCTCAACTTCCTATTTTTGGTGGCGTACTCGCAATAGGAGTTTTTTTGCAATCTTCTCAAACTTATTTTTATCAAACCTTGCTCTATAGGCTTCCTTCTATGACATCAATTTAACACATCTTATGCGTCAATAACCCATTTATTCTTTTATTTCCATATTATTATATTTATTCCCCTTTAGCCTTTACTAAACATGCGACTCCCATATGCCCACACCCAATATCCAAGATCCCTCAAAAAGGCTTAACCTATAACCTTTATTTTATTTTATTTTTCTCTCATGAGGAAGAGGGGAAATTGTCATGATTCTCCTGCATCAATTATGTAGAAAATACAGTGACAACATTATGGAAATAAAACATTATTAATTTTGAATTTGACACCTTGTGAAATATGTTTTATCTTTAAATCAACATTATGTCGCATGAAATTTCATTAAATCATGTTAATAATAATGACTTTAGTTACACTATTAAAAAGAATTATTGTTGTCAATTGTTGAGGGTAGCCCATGGACACTATCATATTGAAATAAATATACATAAATCTATATGAACTCTATATTGTATTAGGATGAAATTGAGGGATCAAGATATATTTGTTTGTTGACTCATTTGGCTTATATGTAATGAGTTAACGATATGTTTTAATGGTTACAAATTTTTTTGAGAATAAGGCCCAAATCATTTGATTTAGCATTAGGCCACATAAATAACCTTAATTTGGAATTTACTTTTAAGTTAAGTAGAAAAATGCTATAACTCCACAATATTTTCTTTGTTTAAGATATTTTTCTTTCCTTAAATATAAATTTATGAATTAAATATTATAAAATCAAGTGGTTGCTTCTTTAATATATAAAATTATGACTAAAATAAAATTTTGGAACGAAACACAGTGAAAATATAATCTAAGCATTGTTTACTCATAAACGGATTTAGAAAGCTTGGCAATCCAATATGTTAAACATCATTTAACATTAAATGTTACAATATACAAAAACTCAATTTCTCTAGTTCAAAACTTTAGCATTTGTTTAACCAATTTGGAATTTTAATTTAGAACTTTCATGTTTGTTACAAAACTTAAAAAAAATCCAAAAATTCTTTCCATAAAACTTTTAAATTATAACTTAAATATTAAAAATAATAATAATAATAATAAATAGAAAACAACCAAAACAAACCCTAATGCACCGGGAATTTTAAATAGGGTGGTAGATGCAATAGTACTCAAATTTAATAACTAAGTGTTTATTTAGATACTTAACATCGTCAGTATTTGTAAGAAGCCTGTAAAAATCATTTCATGTAGTGAGTTGTGATATTTCGTGTGGAAAGTTATAATTTTATGTATATATATATATATATATATATATATATATATATATATATGAAATTATAATACATAATTGATTGGTATTTAAATTTATAAAAATTAATTAAATTATAATTTTATTTAAAATTAATATAATTTTATTTTAATTTGGGATTTATTAAAAATTTTAATTTTAAATTTATTAAGATTTGAGAAAAATCAAATTTCCAAATATACTAAAATTTAAATTTTCTCAACACTTAATAGAGTATAAATTAAAATAAATCTAAACTAACATAAAATATCATCAAATATATATAAAATTTTATTTAATACTATAGAAATATTAAATATTCAAAAAAATTATACAATGTATTAGAAATATAAAGAATGAAATATACAATCTGCTTATCGACTACAAAATTCTTTTTGTGACAGTGACTACTTCCAATTTATATAAAATTTTATTTAATACTATAGAAATATTAAATATTAAAAAAAATTATACAATGTAATAGAAATATAAAGAATGAAATATACAATCTGCTTATGGACTACCAAATTCTTTTTGTGACAGTGACTACTTCCAATATGGCCTGCATCACAACAGTCTCATATGCCATTATCATAAATGGTTTTCCAACCAGGTTCTTCAAGGGAGGAAGGGGGATTCGTCAGGGCTGTGTGTTATCCCCACTTATTTTTATCATCATCATGGATGTTTTTAGTAGAAAGATGTAGTTCGCACTTGCCTTTGGATTCATATTGGGATTCTCATTCTCGAATGAGGTAAGCATCACCCATTTACTATTTACTGATGATCTCCTTACTTTCTGCAAGATTAATAGAAATCATTGTTTTTATATTCATTACCTTCTGATCCGTTTTGGAAATGCAACGGGTTTGCACATTAAAAAGGAGAATTCCTTAATTATGTTTGATTATGGAGATGAACAAGAGATTCGATTCATAGCCAGCTTCATGGGCATTCAAGTCAAGCGGGCTTCTGAGGGGTTATATTATTTGGGATTCAAAATCAAGACAGGTCGATATGGCATAAAATATTGGATTTGGTTGCCGGACAAAATGAAAACAAAAATTGGCAAATGGACTCATCGTTGGCTCTCCTTGGGAGGCAGACTGGTAATGATTCAATCAGTTTTATCACAATATATAGTATAGTGGGGCCACATTTATTATATATCGAAAAATATTGTCTCCTCCATCAAAAAAATCTTGGCGAATATTTTGTGGGGAGGCGCAGAGAAGAAGACCCGCATCCACTTGACCAAGTTTGAAAACATCTGCTTGCCCAAAGATATGGGCGGTTGGGGTATCCTCGATGTTAGATGCTTCAACAGGGCGTTTTTGTCAAAATCGCTTTGTAGGGCCATCTCTGGCAGCGGGGTATGGAACGATGTGATCGAGGCCAAGTATTTTCCAGGCGATGCTTTGTATCTTCTTTATATTAAACAGCTGCCACTTCCCCGATACCTCTCCAGTATTTGGCTTGGTTTTCAGAAAATCTTCCCCTGTTTTGCCAACAGAATCACATGGTTTTTTGGGGATGGACGTCGCATCCTTATCGCAAAGGACAACATTTCATGTATGCAAGGGGTCACCTTCCCAAATGGGTGATTAGCACACAGTCTCGCCCAACGAGGAGTCTTTTTCCTCAACCAAGTTATCCTTCGATGGTCACATGAGGCCCCCATTCTTAAGGATGCAGAAATGATGGGGCTTGAGGGCCCAGAAGAAGATACCTGGTCGAATTATGTTAGACAGTTCAAAGTGGCGTGGGTTTGTTACAGTAGAGAAGGAGACAGGATTATTTGGAATGGACCACTTTGTAAAAATGTCGTGATATTCAAAGACATGTACTTATACCTCATTGCACGCAGGTGTAACATTATAGTATCGAAGGAATTCTGGCCTTACTGGCACCGGTCCATCCCCACCAAGATCCTCCTATTTGGATGGCTGGTGTGGAAGAGAAGAATTCTCACTTGGGACATGCTCATGCGAAGAGGATTCCTGGGGCCTAGCAGGTGTGTTCTGTGTGAGAAGGACGAGGAGTTTGCCCGGCATCTCTTCTTTGATTGTCCCACTTCCAATTAGATCTGGAACCTTTTCTCCTCACACTTCCCTGATCCCTCATGGACTCCAAGTGACTTTATGGGAGCGGTTATCAGCTGGGATAAAAGTCATGGCAATTATCGATCCTTACACTTCTTCATCATATGGGAACTCTGGTTGGCAAGAAACCGGATTATTTTTGAGGAATGCAAATTCTCTATACAGGTCACCCATTCAGCTATTATGAAATGGATTGGCCTCCGCGACGAGTCTGCCACAGAAACTATGGATGGATCTAAAAGACTCAGGCCCCAGGCCATTTCAGTACCTTCTCTCTTCTTTGATGGGGCTTGCCAGAACAAAATAATGGGCTGCGGAGCCTGGATCAAATTATCTTCATCGGATCGCTTTCACATCTCATGGAATGCTGGCCCTGGATCTAACACAAGGGCAGAACTCATTGCTTTATGGAGCGGTCTATTTGTTGCACATAATCTGGGGATACAAAACATACATATCTATGGGGATTCTAAGACTATCATCCATGTGGTTAATAATTATTCTTCCCTCTTGATCCCCATAGCTCAGGGATGGATTCGAAGGACTAAATATTTATGGCATAAATTAGGTAAGCCCTCGATTTCCCACATTTTTGTGAACATAACACCAGGGCTGATGGCCCTTCAAAGAGGGGAATTTCTATGGATTTTGGTTCGATGAAGATAATCAAATACAATCAGGGTTCTCAGGTATGGTCCAATGACATCCTGATCCCCTGATCCTATTCCCCTTTGCTGTTAGATAAGGATATTTTTGCTGGTAGAATCTCTTTTCCCCTTCCCATCAGTTTTGGCTATTGCAACACTTCTCATCCTTAAAATTTTTGACAAGCGAGCATGGCTTCCTTTCTAGACTTCTGCAAGCAAGCCTAATCATTAGACTGCTCTACATTACCTGCTATGCTCCTTTTTATCAGCCTAGAGGAAGCCCGAATCTGTGATATGGCTTCACTTCCTTTCCTCTAACTCTGCAAGGGAGCGTGATTTATCTGTTTCTCCCACAGGCGAGTGTGTTATATTTGATTGTTATTTCTCATTCGGCCTCACTATGGATGCATGACTCGAGTATGTCATATTAGATTCTCCCTCAAGCTAGCGTGTTTTCAATGAATGTTGTTATGCTATTTGTTTCCAATATGATCTTGCATACCCTCCCACTATGGAGACGCAACATCTTCTATTCCCAGTAGATATGGTTTGACCGGTGTATTCATCTCCATCACAGTGATACATCTCCTTTGTGTTTTATAAATGAATGAGAGGTTGCATAAGTTTATTTTTCTCTAAAAATAGAAAAAGTCTGGAAGACTTTGGATGTAAAAGAGATCTTCTCTTCCACATAGCCAATTGCAAGATTTTCCATGTACAGGATGCAAAATTTTGGCTCCTCTTCATAATGCAAATCCCAACATCTTGTGCATGTATTGCTTATTCACATAAATATACAGTGTTTTTTTCTTCTGGAAAAAAAGCTGAGAAATATTGTACTCGACATTCTACGAAAATTATGTTACTAGATAGGAGAAAAGAAAGATCCCTATGAGGATTCAGAACTGAAAGTCTCGTCTTAATGCTATGTCTATTTTATTAAGCTAATAGGCGTCTCTGGTTGGAATTGGTTAATTTAATTATTATTTTTAATTAAAAAAATTGATTTTATGGTGCAAATTGACATCATGTTTTTAGTGGAATTTGTTACTTTAATGATTTTATTAATTAATTGACATCTACTTCTCTTTATTGGAATTGACTAATTTAACGATTTTGTTAATTAAAAAATTTAATTTTATGGTGTAAATTGACATATCACTGCACACTCAGATAATTGCCACTAAATCAATAGATTGAATGAATAGAAGTAACTTCCTTGCATATCTAAATCAAATATTTAATGCTTATTTAATTTTTTTTTTACCAAATCATAATTAAAAATTTACTATGACTTTTATTTATGTCTATAAAAATAAAAATAAAAACACATTTGACAATTAAAAATTAAAAATCTATTGAAACCTCGATGTCTGCTTAACTAAAACGTGTGCCCTATAAAATTATTGTCGGTTACAATTCGAATCATAGACAACCATTAAAATTTATGAGATTCCCATTGAAATATGTGTGTTATTGTTCTCACGGAGTGCGCGTAATGCACATAAGGTGTAGCAATTTCGTTTTGCATGCATGTGGAAACGAGCTGTTGTAACCTTCCATAAATATTTTTAGGGTTTAAGTTTTTGTGTAACAGTATCTTACCATTTTAATTTAATATAATATGGCAATTTTATTAAAGGTCTTTTATTCTCATTTATATAAAGTTTCCACTCATAACAATTATATAACCCTAACTAAAAATAATATGAAAATTTTAATCTTTTAATCTAATATAATATGATAAGTTGATAATAATATAAATCCTCTTGAATCATAATGGTTTATTATTTATTAAATTTTATATGTTTTTATATGATATGTTTCCATTTAATGATATTTTTCAGATTTTTAATTAATGATTTAATATATAAGTTTTAGAAGGCTTTTCGATTTTCTATTATTATAATTTAATATAATAGAAAAAGTAAATTTTATTATTATATAGTATCAAAGGTTAAAAAACAAATCAAAAAAAGATAGCATTAAAGGTTAGGACATAATGAAAACAAATCAAAATAAAGCTACAACTCTTAAACAAGAAAATATATGCAAAATATATAGTTTGGTAGAAAATGACACAAAAACTTGTACATGTGAGAACAACCTATTTGCAAAAATAAAACCAGTTTTGAATTGATTTATAGGTATAACTAAAACATAAGTTCATACAAATCATAATATGGTTAAAAGCCATTAATATTAGATTACCAAGTGTGTTTGAATATTTCTCTTATTCCTTCTTTGATTTTTTTTTCAAAATTTTCAATGGATAAAAATACAAACAGTTAACTGATAACAAAGTTTATAATGGAAATATTAAGTTTTAATAATATCATGATAATAAATTTTGTAATGGAAATATTAAGTTTTAATAATCTCATGGCCACATGCTGACAATTAGAAAATACAAATAAAATCTACATGGGAATCATGTTTGTAACAACAATGATTAATTAACTAAGTGGTCTGCAATCGTTTGGATTGATTCATTAAGTGAGTGGCATCCAATCGTTTTGATGGGAAGGTTTAGACACATGGAAACCATATTTGTAACTGAAAAATTATTAATAAATGGAAGTCATAACTAAAATTAATAATGAGATCATGCAATCACATAATATGCTTATTGGTTTTATCGTGTGAGCTCATTGGCTATTGTTATTTATATTTAACTTTTATTTAGTTACATTTCATTTAATATTATATATATTTGAAAAGCCAACGTCCCGAGAAGTAGATTCTTACAAAACCATATATACAAATTCCTTAAGAGAATTTGAGCACTTTCTCACAAATCCGAAGTTCCCCTTCTTCAATTTGGCATTCAGGTTTGGTTGTTTTATCATTGTATGTATATTTGTTTTTATATTTTATTTTTGTTTAATTTTATTAGGTTTTAATGTTATTAAGTTTCAATAAAGTTCTCATGTTTAGATGTTTATAAGGGTTCAATACCCTTACAGAGGTCACAGGTCACATGTCAGATTTTATACAAAGGTTTGGTTACCAATTTATTTATTTTTGTGTTGAAATTTCAACCATTGATTTTTTTTTTTTTTTAAAATAAGAATGTATCTCAAGTTTATGTAGTCTTAAGTATGAGAAGATGGTTCAAATTTTACAATGCTTTCCCTAAGATTTTTTTTGTGATGTTATAACTTTGTAGCCAAGGGAAAGCCAAAGACAATTATCTAGGATATTAATATTGAGAAATTAATATCTTGCTTGAGGCACTAATGTCCAACAAGTATTATTACATAACTTGTAATAATTTTTTTCATCTGCTTTCCTTTGAGGATATTTACAAGTTTTTTTTTTGTAAAGGTAAAGCAGATTTATATTAATTGATTACATAGAAATACAGAGTGCAATCGAGATTCAATGGGACCTCCCTGAGATGGCCTTACATAACTGCCTGGTCAGAGCATCCAGCGAATGTGTATTGGCTAATATCCTGGCGCCTGCAGATAGAAGCCAAGGAGAAATAGAGAAGGTCTGGGTGTGCATAGATGGTCCGGTCATACAGAGATGGGCGTGTTGAGCTGTGTGAAGTGGATGAGTGAGCAGTTCTTTGATATGGCTCGGGTATGTAGAGAAGGCCTTGTCGAACAGAGATTGCTCGAGTAGTTTTGCAAAACCCGCCACTTCTGGCATTTTCTGTGACTTGACATGCCCTTCCTGTGGCTGATCCATCGAGTGCCTTGTGGCTGAGGGCTTGGGTTCGAATGATGGTTTGCCTAAGCTTGCAGATCTGACTTGTTGATTGTGTTGCATTTATCTTTGAGTTCTCCCTCCTCCATCTCATGCCAAAGGATGTGATACTCGTCCAGCTTGGATTCAACACCAGCATTGGCCAAGGCATCGACCATCTTGTTTTTTGTTCTGTGAACTGCTTGAAAGGTGATCCCTTGCGTATTGCGGAGTTGGCCTTGAAGGTCCTTCAGGATTGCCGAGAGTCTCCAACTTAGGGTCACTTTGTCCACCTGCGCGCCCATCTGTAGTTTCCTCATCAGCCTGATTATGATCTTGGAGTCACCTTCCACTACCAGAGGTAGAAGTCTGTAGCGATCAGCCAGAGTGATACCACGGATGAGAGCGATTAGTTCTGCAGCGTTATTGGTGTTCACGCAAAGATTGCCATGATAAATGAGATGGATGGTGCCGGTATGATTCCTTACTGCTCCCCCACAACCTGCAATTCTTGGGTTTTGTTTTGATGCCCCATCGAAATTGAGTTTGAATGTCTTAAATGGAGGCAGAGTCCATTTGTCTTGCATTTTCCCTGTTGAGGCCTGGTTCCACCCAGCAAGGTTGGTCGTGGTTTTAAGATTCAAGATCTGTATAATTCTTTCATCAGTCGGAGATGTGTTTCCCTCTGTCTACAATATGCCCATGGCTTTGATCGACTCTGTGATGAGCTGACGCACTTTCCCTGTCAACATGTTCAGTGCCATTGCTGAGTTCTTGAATATCCTTGCATTTCGCTCTTTCCACATGATCCATGCTATGGCTCCCAGAATAAGATTCCAAGCGCTGTTGACCAAGGGATTGGAGGATATGGAAGATCTCCACTTGCTGAGTGAGAGTTGGATGGATTTTTTGTCTCTGTCGAATTGTCTAAAGACCAGGGCCATGTCATCCCACAGAGAGCAGGCCATGGGGTAGGTGTTGAGTATGTGATTTAGAGTTTCTGAACCATTCTCACAGAGCACACATCGGGAAGGGCCTAAGAAACCACATTTCTGAATATTGTCCCATGTGAGTGCTTTGTTATGCAAGACCAGCTAGGAGAAAAGTGTGATTTTTGGCCATGTTCCTCTGTTCCAAAGGGCTTGCCATTTGTGGTCCAGTTGCGGATCTGGGAGGCAGCCAAGATCTGATATGCTTCATTAGGGGAATTTTGAGGTCTAAAATGGGCCTCCTAAGGAAATTATAAAATAATAGTGGAAAAAATATAATAAGATTTGATGACATCATCAAATTTTAGAGGGAAAAATGAAAAAAGTACTTTTTCAATTCATATTTTCAACTTATCTCCCAAAGTTTTTACTCAAATTTCGAGTGGGAGTACTCGTTGGATGCGGAATTTAATTCCCCATCCAAGGGGTACTCATGTTGCATACTTTCGATGGGTCCTACTACACGAAAAATGAGAAATACATAAAAAAACGTGATTACAATCATGTGTTTTATGTATTTCTCATTTTTCGTTTAGAAGAGTTCATCGAAAGTATGCAACATGGGTACTCCTTGGATGAGGAATTAAATTCTGCATCCAACGAGTACTCCCACTCGAAATTTTAGTAAAAATTTTGGGAGATAAGTTTAAAATACGAGTTGAAAATGTAGTTTTATTATTTTATTATTTTTTAATATTTTTACTTTTTTACTCCAAAAATGGTGAATCATCCATTATGGATGACATCATCATCTTGAATCCTATTGGTTGTTATAAAGTTTATTTTTGTTGTACATTTTTCTTATGAGACCCATTTTAGACCTCAAAATTCCCCTAATGCTTTGAGGTTGAACGTTCCTATGGGATTTCTTCCCCATCTCAGGATATCCTCTTTGTTAGATTTTAGGATTCTTATTTTATCCAGGTCTTGTAGAAGATGGTCTACACTCACTGGGCATGCTTGGTTATGCCACTGTTATTTTGATATCCATTTTTTCCATGTGGTTGCCTTGTTCACAGGTTGCCAGTAGTCTGCTACCATGACCATTCCTGCCTCTTGCATAGCTCTTTTAAGAGTGTTTTAGTCTGGGTGGTCTAGGGCTAGGAGCTGCTACCAGGCATCTTCCCAGAATAGGGCAGTGTTGCCTTGGTGCACTTCCCAGAAGCTGTGCTGCTGAATAATATGTCGATTTTCCCATGCTCTGTTTCAGATGGGGGATCCTTTAGTGGTGCCAGTAAGCCTGATGAGGTCTTTGTCCCTGATTTGATTTGTATACTTCGCTTTCCACAAGGTGCCCCAAAGGGAGTTAGGATTTTCTACCCATCTCCACCATATTTTCTCTACTACGGCCTTGCTTAATATCTCAGGGTCTCTTAGGCCTAGCCCTCCTTCCAATTTTTGTTTGCTAATGTCTGTCCACTTGAGGAGGGCCCATTTGGATTTCTTAGAGGTCCCATTCCAGAGGAAGGATCGTTGGATGCTTCGAATGGATTTATAAACAGCCTTAGGGGCTGCAAGGGCTGAGAACATGTATGCTGGCATGGTTTGAAGAATGGATTTGACCAATATCAGTCTTCTAGCCATGTTTAAGGCCTGGTGGGTCCACCTGCTTAACCTGGCCCTCATTTTGTTGAGGAGGGCTTCCCAGTTGGCAGATTTGTGGGAATATTCTGAGAGTGGAATACCAAGGTATTTCGTTGGAAGGGAATTCTTTTGAATATTAAGAATTCTACTGAGATTTCTCTGCACAGGAATGGATGTGTTGAAGAAAAATAGTTTGGATTTTGTGAGATTGATTTCCATACCTGAGGCCTCCAAGAAAGTATTTAACACTTTGCTGATGGTTCGAGCTTCCTGCACTGTGGTGGCGCCCATGAGCATTGTATCATCTACAAATTGCTGATGCGTTACTATGGGTCCTTGATGTACCAGTTTGATGCCCTTGAGCTGATTCTGTTGTTACGCCTTGGATAAAGATCTTCCCAGACCTTCTGCCATAATAACAAAGAGAAAAGAAGACAGGGGATCTCCTTGCCTTACACCTCTGGACGGAAGGAAGGGTTGAAGGGGTCCTCCATTCAGCATGATTGAAAAGAAAGCTCCTGAGACCAGTTCCATTATCCAATTTATCCATAGGTGACTAAAACCAAAAGCCTGGAGGATTTCTCTTATGTAGTTCCAGCTGATTTTATCAAAGGCCTTCGAAAGGTCAAGTTGGATGAGCATACTTGGAGTCCTTTTTGTTTTAGAGAATGCAACACTTCCTGAGTGAGGATTATGCTGTCGGTGATCTGCCTGCCTTCAACGTATCCAGTTTGCTCCAGAGAAATGATTGAGGGGAGGATGGATTTAAGTCTGTTAGCCATCAGTTTAGAAAGGATTTTATAAAGGACATTACAAAGGACTATGGGTCGAAACTTGTCGGGGGAGTCAGCATGGTCCGATTTGGGAATTAAGGTGAGAAAAGTGGCATTGATGGCAGGCAACACTTTCTTGGTTCTGTGAAAGTTCCTTACTAGGTTGAAAAGGTCAACCTTGATAATGGGCCAGCAAGCTTTAAAGAATTCAACTGTAAGGCCGTCTGGTCCGGGAGCCTTGTTCGAGGCCATGGTGAAGATTGCTTCTTCAATCTCCTGCTCAATGAATTCTATTAAAAGAAGGGAGTTTTTCTCCCCTATGACTAAGGTGGGGATAGCATCGATAACTTCATTGATGGCTTTGGTTCTGTCTTGAATGGGATCGCTGAGAAGAGAATTGAAGTATGAGTTAAGTTTAGATCCTATTTGCTCCCTGGTATAAACTTTATCGCCATCAGCTTTTTTGAGGGAGAGAATGCGATTGTTTGCTCTATGCTGGATAGTTGACTTGTGAAAGAAGCTTGTGTTGCGTTCTCCCTGTTTTAACCATTGCACCCTCGATTTCTGCCTCCACAGCAGCTCTTCTTGTTTTAGCCTTTCTTCCCATTCCCTTTGAAGGTTTGATTCTTGACCTATCCTTTCATCATTGGGCCCTTGTTTGATAAATGTTTGTTGGAGGTTTGCCATTTTTTCCTCGAGTTCTTTTTTGGCTTTAAATATGTCGCCAAAGGTGTTCTTGTTCCAGTGTTTAAGGTTGGCTTTTATTATTTTGAGCTTCTGCTGGAATATGTACATGATATTGTCACTCCTTATAGTGGCTTGAGTCCACCAGCATTGTATGTTTTGCATGAATGATGGGTGATCTGTCCAGAAGGCCTCTAATCTGAATGGTTTGTTGTGGGGCCTGTCCAAATTGGTGAAGTGAATTTGCACTGGCCAGTGATCAGATCCCCCAATAGGCAGAATGCTGGCCTCCATGTCTATATTTTGAAACATAATGGATTCCAACATAAGGAACCTATCGAGCCTTGATGCTATTTGCCTGTTTCCTCCTTGCTTATTGTTCCAAGTATGCAAACCATTGACTGTGGGGATGTCAATGAGTTTGGATTCAACAATAAAGGTGTTGAATGCTTCCGAGTCTTTATCCAATCTTCGTAAGCCTCCCTTTTTTTCTGCTAGATTGGTGATCATGTTGAAGTCACCACCTAAAATCCAGTGGTTTGCCCCATGGTGTTGTCGGACTTCTTCCAGGTCTTCCAGAATATTCAAATTTTCCTGGATTATTTGGGGTCCATACACGTTGGTGATGGATATCATTTTCCATGATTCTGGCATGTTAAATATGACTGATAACGAGTGCTTTGTGGACAAAGCATTCTGCATGAAGAATTTTATTTTGTTCCAAAACATGAGTAACCCTCCTGCTTGCCCGATGGCTTATATGCTTATGCAATGGTGACTTTTGGAAAATAGTTTTTTAAGTGTTTCAGTGCCTTTGGGAGAGCATTTGGAGTCTTGAAGAAGTATGAGGTCTGGGTGTTGTGAGAATAAACAATTTTTCACGATCCTTCTTTTGGAGGTGCCGTTTAGCCCCTTGATGTTCCAGGTTGTGATTTTCATTGAGTTACCTTTGGAGCAGATAGGACCAAGGCCCTGATTTTTCCTTCATTGATTAGGCGCCTGCCTAGTTCTTGTATTTGCTACCTTGTGGATTTTCTCCCTCTCTTTCTTCTTGGTCCTTGCGGCCTATATTGGTCCAAATCCAGGTTGGCTTGAATCCCTGTTTGGCTGCTATTTCCCCATTTCCTTTTGGCTGCATTCTTCTTGATATATTCCAGCTGTAAGTATGTCATTTCTATTTTCTCCAAGTGTTCCTGGGGAATGGCATCCACTCCCAGTTTGGACCATTGCTCATTGACCTTTTGGAGATCTAGATCGCCTAGGATCTCCTATAGAGGATTGGTTGAAGTGGTTGAGGATGGCTGGTCTATTTGAAGTTCTATGCTTGGAGGGGTTTGCAATGAGGTGTGGCTAGTATTGATCTTGATGGGAGAGGATTCTCGGTTGTCTTGTTGTGCCTGGGTGTGGATTGAATCAGAGTTTGGGCTGGGAGTGTTGGTTGGATTAGATGATTGACTTATCATTGATGGATCTTGAATAATGGGGGCATGAGAGACTATAGGGTGCTCAGTTGAGTTAATATTGCTGAGAACTTCAAAGTTGTTTTGCTGGGTGGGAGTGGTATTAGTGGGGGTGGTATTGGTGGAGGGTTTCAGAGGATTTTTGCCTTTCTTCCCTTTGTTCTTTCTTGAAACGGAGGTGAAACCAGGGGGTGGAGTAGCCAATTTTTCCTATTGGGGCTGAGGTGGGGGTTGATTAGCGGGGCAGCCACGACTAAGATGTCCATGTTGTCAGCATGTTCAACATCTGAATGGGATATTTTCGTAATCCATGTTTTGCTTCCATTGCACTCCTTTATGGATTAGCTCAATATGGCCTGGGAGGGGTCCTAAAATATCCAGGTAAACACAGATTCTAGCGTAGGTTGTGTACTTACCTTGTGATGTGAGATCTGAGGTTTTGAAAAAGACTCCGAGCTGATTTCCTATGGCTTTCAAGATGCGCTTGTTCCAGTAGTCAACATGCAAAGAGTAAAGGCGAATCCATACAAGAAATTTTTTGAAATCTTCCTGTTCTGGAGCGAAGTTGGGTCTCTAGTACGTTATGTAAAGTCCTATAGAGTTGTAGAAGTGTGGGCCTCCTTTGAAGATGTAATCTCTGTCGTCCCTGTGAGCGAAAATGACAGTGAAAAAGCTTCTCGATCCCAGCTGAAGTTCGTAGTCCCCTTTTGGTTTCCATTTCTAGTTTATCCACCAGCAGAGAGAATTTTCATTGAGTTGAACCCCCATGAATCGTCATATTAGGGCATGCTTACTCATGTGGTCTCTGTATTTGTCGATCCATGGATCTTCAATGATTAATATGGGTATTTTCTCCGATATGGGCTTACAAGGGGATGGATCTTTCGCACTGTGTTGACTGGGAATGTGCCCCACGGACGCAGATCCATTTGCAGCCGAATCATTGTTGTTTCCCCTGGATCTAGAGCTGGATGGGATTTTGGAGGTATCAGAGGGAATGTTGTTGAAAACAAAAGGGCTGAAGGTTGGGGGGTCAAACCCCCCCCCCCTGAGGTGCTCATGGGGCGATTCAGGTGGAGTGCCGCTAAGAGATTGGGAATGCTCTAAACAGATTGGCCACCAGGGCAGACGAGTAGAGATCAGGGTTCTACAGAGCTTCAGCCCAATCGCTGCTCCTCAACAAAATCCAAGAGCCACTAGTCAGGATATTTACAAGTTGAAAATAATGGAGGATATGTATTATTTGAGAAAGTTTTTTTCTCAATTTTTCATGTGTCCTAGATTAAGATTAGTCCCTATTTCCTAGGATTAATTTCTAATCTCCCTAAAATGACGGAAATTATATATTTGTGATATGATGATTAATTGAATAGAGCATTATGCTTGAGCAGTATCCAGGTGCAGCTTTCTCACCTGTGAGCTGCTAGTTTCAGTATATAAGTTTCATCTTCCATTTTTAACGTAGTATCAGAGCTCATGAGCCTTCGTGGCTGAAGTGAGTTCCTTAGTGGTAGAATTAAGCCCTGGTGGTTGGAGAGCCCCAGTGGCAGTGCAAAGCCTTTGTGGCTGATTCGAAAGCCTTAGTGGTTGAATTGTGAGCCTTAGTGGAAGTACGGACCATTGGTGGCTAGAGAGCCTTAGTCACTACAGTGAAGCATTAATGGTTGGAAAATTGAAGAGCCTTGGTGGTTGAAGCATGGAGACTTAGTGGCTGGAGACAGGAATTTTTTTCTCTCCTGCAAAGCTGGAGTAGCGCGATTTTCTGCCCTCATTTATGTGTTGGTCAACAAATGGGGCAATGTGACATTTGGAGTTGATCCTTGTGCTTATGCACAAATACCCTGACCTATTCTAATCAACACTACACATAATCATAGAATAAATCCCATGATCTCACATTGGTGTTGTTGAAAATGATTTTCTTCCAGTGAATTTGTTTGGCATCACACATTACGGTGAGACCATGAGATTGTTGGTGCAGTGGGGTTTAGTTGGGCTACCAACTTCTCAAGGTTGTAACTTGGTGATATGATCTTTGTTTGGTGCGTACAATAACTCATTGGAAACATCTCTCTGAATACTACTGGATTCGTAGTATGTGCTTTCATATGGCTATGGGCTTGTTGTAGACCTCAAAAAACCTTTGCCTGGGGGGTCAAAACAACTCTCAAAGTTTAGGACCCGAAGAACTGTTAAAAATAGTAAATTATGTTATAAACAAGGAAACTCATGAAACCGAATGGAGGTCCAGGTGGCATAGGAAGGTGGCCATCGATATCCACCTAGATCACAACGAAGAACCGAAATATAATCACTAAAATATATACTTATGTAATAAGCCTGGTCCTTCAATAAATTATGTGTAAAATTAATTGATTATAGTGTAACACCCCTAGATTATATGCTTTTTAAGTTAGACATTTGAACAAAAATCCAAAGGGGAGTGGACCCCAATGGATAATTATTGTGTGTATTTTATTTAAATATTTATTAATGAAAATAAATGGAATATTTATGTGTGCACTATGACCAAATGAGATTAGAGATCATAAGCCTGATCCATGAGGATATGGATAAGGCTAAGACTTTCCCAAAACCTTTCAGAAAGCCTTGAAAGGAATTATTTCTAATTTAGATTTAAGAGGAAAAATCTAAATTCCCCAATGATGAGGAAAATAGTTGGGAAGAGGTAAAAAGCTGGAAAAGAAGAAAGAAACTTTAAAGTCCCTCATTAAGGGAAGCCTAGGCAAACAGAAATAAAAGCATCTTGAAATTCTGGACGCTAAATTAGAAACAGAATTTGGGGAAAGCATAGCTTAAGTAAGCTACTCCAGAACAGATTGGGGTTGGTATGTTTTGGGAGAAGATCTCAGCTCGGGGGTCAATTCTGGAGATAGAAGAATTCTATGGTTGGGAGGATTGGTCATAGAAAAAAAATTGGTATGCACTCTAAAAGCTTAAACTCTAACTGTGCTGTGACAAATTATTGTGGAACTTAGGCTGAATGTCTATATATCAATAAATGGGAAATAATAAACTAAATACTCAAACATATAGCTTGATATAGTTATTCTGGGCACATATTTCATTTCCATGCATTTAACAGATTTGCATATAGATTATTCGAAATCTATATGGTTGCATGGTTCTTAATCAAAAATAGCCATATGCGAGAATGTCTAAGATATACGCTTAGATCTGGAGATTAGTTTATTTTCGAATAAAATTTATTGTGTATACTTATGCAAAATTTGAAAAATCATATCTAGTAGATGAAGTTATAGAATTAAAACTGTGTTATAAATTTCTAGTGTAACAAGTAATACAAAATGTAGGAAGTTAGATTTCATCATAAATATACATCAAATTTCTTAATTTCTAGAAGGATAAAGGTGAAGTGAGGAAATTAACAACGCTGATCTATTGAACTGTTCTAACATTAAACAATTATTAGACAAATTTATGATAATGAACTTCTGGAAAACTACTTCTTAAAATGCTACTCTGTGGCAAAGTAATATTATTTCAAGCTGGGAAATAAAATAATTTCAATAAATTTCTATTCTGAGCAATACTGTAGAATTTCATTCAAATAAAATTATTTATCTGTACATAGATATTTAAAAGAAAAATCAACCAAATTTTGGTTCGAAATTCTGAATAGAGAATTATCTTAATTACTAATGAAATTTTTAAGAATATTGCACTTAAAGACAACTGTATAATTAGCAAAGTATCTGAAAAAGGTAACTATTCAAGTTCCAACAAACAAATGAAATGTGTAAAAATAACTTTACTCTGCAGTAAGATCAGAGTATATGCATCCCTTTTGAATACAGATTAGTTATGATTTACAACTAAACAATACATATATGTATGTTTATAAATTTGAGATCTATTATACATACGAATAAGTTAAAGAAACTATTATATCAAAGTAACAAGAGGGATTAAATGCATTTTTTGAAAAGTTAAGAAAGGTAAACTAAATCCCAAATTGATAAGTTAAAAAAAATCTATTCAGCAGAGATGTAATAATTGGTATTATTATAGAAGCTCACTTCGAGAAGCAAACCTAGAATGACTCGTTAGAAAATGAGTCTAAATGAATCTAAAAAAAAAAAAAAAACCTATTAAACATTTTACAAAGATGATTATTAACTAGAGGAATGATTATCCTCATTTTTATACAAGAGTGGGTTGCGTAAAATAATATTGTTATTATATGTATAATTATTAATATAGCACAACTATGATTTTATAGCATTAGAATATAGTAGAGAATATGCAGATACGGAATATGTTAATAAGTTACAACTCATCTAAAATCAAAGGTTAACCCCAACGTTTGGGTATAAAATGACAAGTAAATAATGGACAACACCGTCCATATAGGCGTATGATTACAAAGCTTCTATTAGGAAAATTGTCTCAGTATCATAGTATAAAAAGACTTAAAAATTCTCGAATATGAAATTCGAGTTCTGCCAAAACATAAAAGAAGTCGAAATTTTCATATATTCCTCAGAGAGGGCGAATCCCAAACCTGAAGAATGACATTCGTTACGGTTAGAAGGAGAAAGTGAAAACTATAGAATGAATATATTTCCATAATGATGGACGGATTTATGCATACCTAAAATAAACCCCAAAGGAAGTCAGTAAGAACCCTATTTTAAATGGGTAAATGATAATCATTAAAATCAAACCAAAATTATATATATATATATATATATATATATATATATATATAAAACCCAATTTCGATAAAATTTAAATTACCTATGAAACGCAAGAATGGGAATTATTACTCCATTCTTCTACCTGATACAATGAAAAAAATGACGGGTAAGTCATAACATTCGTATACGAATGTGTGAAGACCCTGTCTACTATAAAAATGCAGAGTGCACCAAACCGAATGAACATTACTTAGATGAGAGACTTAAGCCAAAGACGCCTATGAACAGAAGCTCTGATAAGTGAGTGTGGGGATACAAAGAGGGCGCTATAAAATGAATCATAATCACCACAGAAAGGCTCATGAAATTGATTTGAAATGTATTCCAATAAAATCTATAAACTAAGTTAACCAGAATCGAATACAAGAAAAACAAATGAGGCTCATAACTGATAAAAAAAATATTTACTACCTGGTGAAAAACCATAACCATCGATGTAAGTGATGAATGCATGGCGTATAAGGTGAGAAGTCTTCTAGAGGGAGAAAAGCAGTATCATGAAAAACCAGAATAGCAAATGAAAGTGAAACTGTATAAAATTTCATATAATACCGAATGTATGTGCCAAACCCTAAAGAATCCTCGCCCCATAGGTGGCGAGATCTACAGCAATCATATCGCAATTACAATAAAAAAATGGAGTTTGCCGATGGCTCAAGTTCATCTATGATGAAATTAAAAGACCATGTACTATACATTAATGAAAACTCTAAATAGTACTATCAAAATCCCGATAAATCTTATCGTAAATAGAGCGAGAAGGTAACCGAGAAGTATATATATACAACTGTGTTGTCATAGTACATCATTTCATTAATACATTGGGAAAAGAGTTATATCAAAAGAAATCGATTTGGACTGATATCACAGACTTCAGGCATAGTTAAAATAGTAATATGATTTTCCCAACAGAACTATGGTTCCAATGGAACTTACGAAAAATCCACATCGCATGTGTTATTTTATCATTGTAGGCATATTTATAAAGTAGATCCATATCAATGCAATTTAATGAAAAGCTCAAGACAACCAAATTTCGAGGGGACAAGGTACTCAAGAGTTAATCTCATTAATGATTCCAAACCTCAACAATGCTATGAAATCGAAACCCAAATACAAAAGTATGCACATGGCTTGTATAACTAGTTAAAACACATAGTTGTCTATATATGCGACCATTTAATAACGTACTTCCAAATCCTGAGGGGTCAACTCATAAATCTCTTGAGATCAAGTTATCACATCATGTCAGAACCTCGATAGTTGCTAGGAAATCGATTTCAAGGTGGGTGGAATTATTGAAATGGATATAAGACGTGTAATTTTGGATGGTATTCATTACAAATAACTTTTAACGTGGAGTGGTATTGGTGTATGTTATATGTTCATAAAGAGAATTCCAATATTATTCAAAAGAAATGAGATGGGTCGGGAGATGTGTAAAGTTTGGTTGGAGAAATTAAAAGTTGATATATATATATATATATATATATATATGAACCATATAAAATTTTGTATTTGGCAATAAGATGAAATATGGTATTTCAATTTAATAGAAGAAATTTGAATTAAGGGAGAGCAAATTAATTTGGGTTAGTTAAATAAATTCTAATTTCATGTATGAAAATTTCTGGAAAGGAAACACTAACTCAGTGCACATTATATATGATGAGATTTATCCTTTGCATAAATGATTAAGGTAGGAATAATCGAAAGAAACTCCCTTATGACAAGAAAATTCATATGGAGAAAAAAAAAAAATTGTAGTAAGTTGAGGAACATTACATATAGCAAGTTTTGATATTTTATGAAAACAATTGTAATTTTATGTAATTTTGTTATATGTGTGTGTGTGTGTCTGTGTGTGTGTGTGTTCTATTATTTATAGGAGGTATACTACTTATTTGGAGAAATGGGGGCATTGGAACAAATTATTTTTGGTTGAATGATTTGGAAGATCATAAAGGCCTCCCATGTATTGTTTCTTGGGAATATGGATCACATGAAATGAAATATTATTGTTTTTAGTAGAAATTCGTCTCTTCTAGAATTTGTTCACAAACATACACAATTGTTTAGAAGAACCTTGGAACATCTAGTCCTTAAATGATGCACAAGTCATATGTATGGGGTTATTGTATAGTGCTAACCATGAAAATATAGGTCCATGAGGTGTTGGACGTGTCTTGTTTATGCCTAATTGATTAAAATTTTCATTTAGTATATTCCTATATTCTAGACCTAATAGTTGGATTAAAATACATGTAGTTTTAAGCCATGTGAAATTGGTCCTCAAAACAAATTTGAAGAATAAACGTCACTAGTGACTCCATGTTGGTTATTAAATGGATTGTTACACTTCAAACCTTCCTCTTAAGCCATTTGTATATCAAATAATCAAAGATATTGATTTATTTAAGATAATAAGATTCAATAGTGCCAATTTAAAATATAATTTTAAAAACAATGGTCTATTAAAAGTAGCACTAATATAAAAAAAAAAAATAGGGCTTCTAAAAGGGAATATATTGAAACGTCAGTTCAACCCCCTTCAAATCCCTAACTAATGATAACCTACAATTGAATATAATGTTTATTTCTTATTTTTGTTATGTATTACGTATATTTTTAAGGCAAGTAGAACTTTTTCATAGAAATATTGAAATATTTGAGAATGAAACTCCTCGTTTTATTTTTTCAAATGATGTAGGATTAAACAAATATTTAAATTGAATATTTTTAGAGATATTAAAATGTGATAGGTAAACCATATAGAAAATTTAGTTTTTTTTTTTAGTGCCTTATGCACGTTAAATGTAATTTTAATTTTCACATTTATACTATAAAGTTACAATTTTTTTTCTTCAGAAAAGATAAATAAATTTGTCCACAAATTTTAATCTCGGTGGGTTGAATGTTAATGCTATGAATGGAAATTTTGTAAAAAAACTCTTAGCCTTAAAATATGTTGAAGTGTAATTGAAATGGTTAATATTGATCTATTGAATGAATATTATTGCACATCTCCAATGGATCCTATTTTCATATCGCCATGCAAACATTCTTATTCTTGCTTAGGTGTTTACAGTAATACCTATTAATAAAATCTTTTGAGTGAGCTATTGTATGAACTACGAAAAGAATTGTTGAAAAACATTATGAGACTAAGCTCTATCATCAAGGTAAACTCTAATTGATAAAATTTCAAAGGATATTATATTATTTTGGTCCCTAATTTTTATCCTTAACCCATTATTCCATTGTGCATTATTAACAAATTTTATGGGCTAATGACCGCTTTATTATTATTATTATTATTACACACACACACACAAAGATATATATATATATATATATATATATATATAAATATATATTAGTTGTGACTAAACTTAGGACTCCCATGTGCTCGGACCCAATCTCCAACTCCTCCCTCAAAAGGGCATAACCTACAACCTTTATTTTTTTTAATGTGCTAGGTCCCTATATTACTATTATAGTCCCTTATGATTGTTATTGTAACCCCAATATTGTTATTATTGTGCCCTTATATTATTATTGTTAGGTCGGCTAGGATTATATTGTGATCCCATGGACTCTTATATATAGAAGGAGTTTTTTTCATTTGTATTATCCAAGAATTTTTCATTTATGTAATGTATTTGAGGTTTACCCCTCAAGGTGGCTGATTTATAAGGTGTTGATCTCACTTTTCTTCTATATTTGGGGCTCATTTCATAAAATTTGGTTTTAGAGCTTTTGATTCTAGGGTTTCACTGCTCCAAAAAGGTCATCGTGGCATTTTCACTATCACATATTTTCTACAAAGTTTCAAAAGCTGAAATTTTTGCAAATAGAATCCAAAATCATGAGGAAAAAGTGACATGTGGCACGTCGTACAAGTTCGTTCTACTGAACCAGTCCATAATTAGGTCATTGTGGGAGATTTGGCATAACATTTCCTTGAGGAATCCAAATCAGGTCAGAGATATCGCATCTGAAAGAAGCTCCATAGGGCTACTACAGGGCCGAATTTCAGATATTGAAGATTCTCAAGTACAGAGATAATTCAGTTTCATTATCGAGCTCCTTAAAAGTGAGAAAAATGTGTGTATTTGTTTTCAAATTGCATAAGTCTTGTGTGAAAAATCAGTTTGAATTGATTCCAAGGGAATATTGTAGAATAGATATCAGTATTGGGTTCTAAAATACCCTCTAAAAAGAATTCAACACCCATTAAGCCTTTATAAGGCTCTACTATGACCCACGAAGATGAAGAACTACAACATGACATGTCAAAATTATAAGAGAAAGTGCACCAAATTCTGCTCTCGCAAAGAGAAACAGAAAATGAAATGGAAGTTTTGAAGAAATGCATGGAAGTTAATATGGATGGTTTGAAGAAAGGCATGGGAGCTAAGATGGATGGCATGGAAGCTAAGATGGAAGCTAAGATGGATGAAATGGAAGAAAAAATGAAATACAACATGGAAAACATGAAGAATGATCTAAAATAAGACATGGAAGGTTTGACAAAGTTGATACAAGAAATTTTTCCAAATGGCAAAAAGATAGTAGAGGAAACTCATGATGAGAACAAAATAAATTTTAATCATGATTTTATAAAATCTAATGTTGGATGGAAGAACCACCATATTCGAAAGATGGATATGAGGAAGTTTGATGGCAAGGATCCCGTAACATGGATACGGCAGATGGAGCAATATTTTAATCTCAATAATGTGTAAAACACACAAAACGTATGCATTGAAAATTTACATTTAGAACAAAATACATTTGCATGGTATCGATGGATTTTATCCCATAAAAAAATTATTACTTAGTCAATTTTTATGGAGTAAATGATAGCACATTATGAGAATATAAAGAGAAACACCTTATTTAGCCAATTGATAAATCTCAAACAAAAGGGTTCAGTGGTGGAGCACATTGAGGACTTCCAAAAATTGAATATAAGGGTAACTGATATTCCAGAGGAACACAGGATTAACGTCTTCATAAAGAATTTAAAGGATAATATCCAACATGAAGTTAATGTTTGGGAACCTGATTCATTGGAGAAGGCATTTAGATTGGCAAGAAAATTGAATGTAAAATTATGGTGACAAGGAAGCCTACCACTCACATCTATAAGGATGGAAGTGTTTCTAATCCTAGACTTTCATAACCTACAAGGTTGATACCACAAAAATTGGAAGAAAAAAGAGAAAAAGGGTGTTGCTACAGTTGTGATAGAAAATACACTAAAGTTCATAAGTGTGCCGAGAAGAAATTATTTTACATAGATTGTAAATAGGAAGAAGAAAATTAGCAAGAAACTTCAAAAGAAGAGGATATACATGAGGAACCAACCCTAGAATAAGAAGAAATGAGTCTGACCATATCGTTTAATGCATTAGTAGGTATTACCACTCCTCAAAATCTCGATATAGAAGGACATATCAAGAAGAAAAAGGTAAAAGTGTTGATTGATTCGGGTAGTACCCATAATTTTATTCATTGTAAGGTAGCCAAGGAATTGAATTGTTTCCTATACCGAACACCAGAATGTCAAGTGATGGTTGCGAACGGAGGAACTATAAATTTCTATGGAAAATTTCATAATATCAAGCTAACCATGGGGAATATTTATTTAATAGTCCAATTATTTCCATTCCAATGGGAGGTGATGATTTTGTACTAGGAGTACAATCGTTACAATCTTTGGGGATGGTATATTTTAATTTTCGAAAACGTTTCTTGAATTTTTTTTCGGAATGAAAGGAAGTAGAATTACGGGGTATCGCAGGGAAGACGAGAAAGATAATAAGTTATAATTTCATGACAAAGCTTCTGAAGTAATAAAAATGAGGCGTAATTGCAAAATTATTCTCACTAGAAATTCCAAGATCAAAATCATCTGTTTATTCAGATCTCAAAAAATTCTTGGACAATCATTCCATGGTGTTTGAAACTGTAAAAGGACTCCCACCTATTCATGATCATGATCATGCTATTCATTTGATTCCAGGAAGTGTTCCTCCAAAAATAAGGCCTTACAGATATCCTTATGTCCAAAAGAGGAAAATTGAACGTACGATTGCAGAAATGTTAGAGGCTGGTATAATTCAACCTAGTCAAATTTATTTCTCTGCTCCAGTAGTATTGGTGCACAATAAGGATGGATCATGGCACATGTGTCCGGATTATAAGGAGCTCAATAATATCACTATTAAAGATAAATTTCCCATTCCTGTGATTGATGAATTATTGGATGAATTGCATGGAGCAATTTATTTTACAAAGTTGGATCTTCGTTCAGGATATCATCAAAATATAATGAAGATGGAAGATATTCAAAAAAAAACATTTCAAACTCATGAGGGTCATTATGAATTTTTTATCATGCCTTTTGGCCTTACAAATTCACCTTCTACATTTCTTCCAACAAAACCGAGATTCCGGGGTTCGATCCTGCTGGAGTCGCCAATTTGTTGAGGAGGTAAATCTCACGACAAGAGGCGATCTCTACTAGCCCAGCAAGGGTCTAGCAACAAACAAACAATGCTATGACGCAAGCTCCTAGTTACGAATGAAAGACTTGAGATAAGAGCCTACCTGGATTCCAACGCTAGATCTGAAGAAGAAGATGTCCCCGTCCTTCAGCCTTGGCAGATCACAATCCTTCCACGATCTCCGTGGATGAACACCTGCACATAGAAGAAACGAACAGATACATGCATAGGAACCAGCATACGTAACTAAACATCGGTCAGAAAAGATATTACTCGCATTAACACGATAGAAAAAGGAGTGGAACCATAATCATAGTCATCTATTAAAGTGATAAACGAATAGAAGTTACAACCAAGTTCTGACGTCGCAGCTTCCTTCGAACGGGTCTCCGGTTGTTCACGTCTCGCAAAGCTCGTCAAGGAAAGGGAAACCTCTCCAGAGTCTCGTAACAATGGTCTCCTCGCTTGAATGGGCCTTAAGGGAAAGAAGGGATTCTTTACAGCACAAAGGCACTTGGGAATAGGAGATGCAAAGCTTCAGCACTTCAAGACTAGCTTGCCATGGATCTGAGCAAGCTTTTATAGATGGGGAAGGAGGGAGTTGGGATCCCTATTATTATGGGATTGGCCCTATCAACAAGGAAGGGTCCATAGAAGGTGGCAAAACCACTTCCCTTCCATAGAACTCCCGCAGCCAAACCTCCCAACTCAAGATAGGCAATGGTTGTGAGTTTGTTTGAACTCAACTTCCGCCATCCATATTTAAAAAACAATCCCTAAAATGGGTGGCGCGATTGCTGCTCTATGACAGAGCGCCAAGTGGCGCGACCTCTTTACAGAATTTCCCTGATTGGCGCGAGCACTGAACTGTCTACCCGCGCCAATGCAAAAAGAGTTGTTTTTCATGGATTTTGCAAGGAGATGTCTCAAGGGGAAATGAAGCTCATACTCAGAGGGATGCATTCATGATGTTTTCAAGGCATGACAGTGTTCACAGGTCACATAATGGGTCCTCCATTGTGCGGGATGGGGAATGGTAGGGACGGTGACAAATTATCGTGTGTCGCGTCCATCCATGGGAGCTGGAGAAGAATTTTTTTCTAGATTCTAGGAAGTTGGAACTTTGTTTTGAATTGGAGTTGAATATTAAAGAATTATTAGAAAATCATTAGGTGGTTTTTGTCCCGGAGTGGGTTTCCACCTTAAAAACTGTGTGCATTTGTGTTCCTCTTGTTTACTGCTATAATTGTACAAACACTGATAATAATTGAAGATTAACTAATGCTCTAATTGAAATGAATACTGTAATTTTCCGAATTAGGAACAGCTCATGAATCATGCATTAAAAACACACTTCCAATAGCATATTCAATAAAACAGTAAAATTATCACTTGGATCCCATAGATACATCCATATAGCATCTAAATACAAGAGGAGATCAGAAAGAAATTAAACTAGGTGGGTTAAACAGACCTCCCACACTACTATAGCTGAAAATGACTAAAAACCCCAAAACTGCATTTTACCAGAGTTGCTGCATAAAGAGATTGCGCAGTATTATGAGGGTATTAACTCACAAAATAAGATGAAAAATAGATATACTCATATATTATACAATCATACTCATAAACTGAGATCTAGTCTCCTTATACAAAACACGAGATAACCCAGCAAGGGTTTCTTGTCAAACACTCTGCATACAAAATGTGATATTTAGTAATTTATTGAATCACCACTACAACACTGAATAAAATGAGTGTACAAGGCTGGAAGGATGTCTAATCTGATGTAGATCCCTCAAGGGCTTCCTCCCATGAAAGGATAAACCTCTCAATCACAAGGAAACTCAACAACGGAGCCACCAAACCATGCACTGAGCACTACCTCCAAAATAACGCATTCCCTAGCATAAAAAGCACTGGGAATGTATGGGAAATGTGTGGTATGATACCACAGATCCGAAATAAGCTCTGGAGCTCTCCAAACAGGTCTCTCAAGTGAAGGAAATCTTCCTACAATGAGAAACTAGCTCAGAAACTAGGATTCCAATCCCTTCCACTGCTGCACCCAGCAACACTGCACAATCTCCGGCTGAAGCTGTGTTGATGATGGAATGATGAATATAAAATCTCCCAATGAGGCTCCTCAAGGAGAGAGGTGGGATTCCTACTCGGGAACACCGAGTGCTAAACAACACTGCAACTCTGCTAAGCAGCAAAGAAGCAACAAGTCTTGGCAGACAAGAATAATAAGCTAAAACATGAAGAATAATGATGCCATCCTCTTCCTTATATAAGATGTGAGTTTTATTGCCCTTGGCCCCACTCAATTAGGTCATCTCTATCCAAAGATACATCTCCCTCTAAAACTTCGTTATTCTTCCATGGATTCCTCCTCCTCTAAAACTGCGTTGTTGACTTAGTCAAAGCAGCTTCATTTTATCCATGTTCACACATGGAGGTGTTTTATTAGGCTAGAAAGAGTATCCCCTTTCACATTTGGATTATTTTATTCCTCCTTAGGATATTTATGGGCTTTTCTACACATTTATTTACCATTTAGAGCTGCTGCTAACTCTAATGTTCCATTTAGCTGTGAGGCTAAAATTTTGGAACATTACAGTCCTCCCCTCCAAAATCTTTGCTTAACCTCAAGAAAATGTATAAGGAGAGAAAAAATTCTCCCCTCCTCCTCATGTGGCCTCCCATAATTAGCCTCCATCACTGCATCAAGAGAATCTACAAATAAACTGTAATCCAATGTTTCCTCCCAAGTGTGCAAAACCAAATGGTCTACATCAATCAAAGGTGGAAAGTGTGAATGGAAACTTGCTTACTGTGTCATGGCCTCCACAAAGTAGAAGTGATGATCATCATGGTGAATGAGTGCCTCCCTCATCCATGCTATCATCCAAATGAAGTGAATCACCCTCCAACATGGAAACTCATGAAGAATATCCTCCACCTTTGGCTCCTGAAATGTAGGTGGACTGAATAAGTGAACATGATAGGCAGGAGGGCCTATCCCATGCTATCCTCCTCTCCACTTATGATAAGTGTAGAAGGCATGCTGATCTTGGGCTGCAACATGATTTCCCTCCAATGGAAAGAAGAAGATTGAGCCTCCAAGGACTCTTTCTCCAAAGTCATGAGACATGCCAACCCAAATCATTCCATTCAAGATGAATGGAACATCATCACCATTTGGCCTCCAAATCAGAAAATTGCTGAAAGTTATGTGCAATTTTGGATGGTACCAAAGGTTCTCCAAGTGGATATTACGTAGTCTTCCCAACTGCTGCTTGAGAATGTCATGTGGAAAGTGGTCCTGCAACAAGTTACAAGTTGTATATGTTTGTTCTCCCAACATGGGGAAGTAAGCATCAATGTCTATCAGCTGTACATAGGTAAAATAACAATACACTTTCCCAAAGTCATGTATAGATGGGCTACTATCATCATAAACATTGGCCCTAAAGTGACCATGAAACCCAAAAGTAATCTTGCTCTCATGTGGAGCAACGTATTGTTTACATATGGTGAGAAAGTAAAAATACTCAATAGAGTAATCAATAAGCACATAAATGTATTTCTAACCATGCATGGTAAGTAAGATGAAAGTGAGGTCCATGTATAAGTCCCCCCATGAGGATCCTCTCATAAAAATCCGCAAGAAGAAAGGATACATATACTCCGTGGAACAGTCCATCAATAAGAACACACTCCCATGTGACAGTGTTGTAGGCCTTAGAAATAAGGCTCCATGACTTCCCTCTTTGAAATTCCATATGCCAAAGCCATCCACCGCCATGCTGCTATGTGAGAAGATCTACTTCCTACATGGAAGTCTCTCATGATCCTCCAATGCTGAAGGGTAGCCTCTTTGCACCATGAATGTGCCTTCCTTCTCTTTAGAAACCTCATGAAAAGTATGGGAAGAATTTTTCCCATGCTCTCCCAAGTGTAACCATAGAAACAACAACTTTTGTTGTTGCCTCATCTCTCCCTCATACAAGCCAAGAAGTAAGATCATGATGGTCCACTTGTATGATGCCCCATAAAAACAAGTCTTCTGTTACTCTATCATATGGGTTCCATTCCATCCAATTGGTTTCTCTCTCCATACAAAGCTTTAATTGAGCAAAAAAATATCATCAATACATGAAATCAAGGTACAATAAAAAAAAGTTGCCAAATGACAACCAGAGAGTGAATCACAGTTCCACTTATGGAACTAGCACAGTGCATCCATTGCCTGCATCAAAATAAGAAATAACAAGTGCTTTACCAGCCACTTGTTTGCTGCCACAATCATCTCATAAGATGAACACATGAAGTTACAATAGGGTGTCAATGGTGCACACCAAGAAACATATGGCTTCCCCCACATACCATCAAAAATATAGCCAACATCAATGCTACAAGTAGCTGCAAGTACATCATCATACAATATGCAAGAAGGAACAAATCTTCTTGACATATCATGCTGCTCAAATAAGGGAAAGAAGTACAATACAAAATATGAAATGATACCTCCTCCATCATGCACTTGAGATCTTGAGCTGAAATGGCTCAACCAGAAATTCTCCCTCATCTCCAAGGAGTAGGGAAGTGGTTGTGACCTCCTCTTCATTACCATCTAGGCTATGCATCTCTCCATATGCTGATATATGTCATGTTGGATGCCCTCCCAAGTGAACTCCTCCATCGAATGGAAATATTCATCAAGGTGCATAGAAGAGAAGTCCTCATGTGCTGCATGTAGCAACTTCTCCTTGAGACTAGAAGATCTAGTCAAGAAGATCCTGCCATAGGAATAGATGACCACATCATCCGCGATGTATCTGTCATCTCCATTCGGGTCATCAAGAATTATGCATGCACCAAGATCCTTGGAGTACTCTACCAAAAGATGAGATCTCCAATAAGGATCAATCCTCCTAAGAGATAGCACTCGTGATCTGGCATGTGAAGCTCTCCTCATGGTGCTTCCTGCTACTTTGACATCCCCCATGCCAAATTATTCCTCCAGACTCTTCACCTGTCCAAAATCCAAGAGTGGTGAATCCAAAGACAATATTTCTTCCATCAGTGATAGATCTGGTGGCCTCCCAGGTGGAATGCGTCCATGTAGTGAGACATTAATGTCAAGAGTAGACTGGTCATGTGGTTGGGCAACCTTGCCCCTACCCTTACAATGCAAATCAGTCTACCTCTTCCTTGCATTGGCTCTCTGAAATAGAGAAGGGTGTGTGCCTCTCATCACATGATGCTTCTCTTCCTCCCTACCTCCTCCTTCTAGCTGTAATGCTGCACAATCATGCTGCTCACTAATTTTTCTTGGACCTCTATGCATGAGATCTTGGGGAACTTCTTGTAAGGATACAAGAATCCATCCTGTTGGAGCATGTGCTCCTCTTCCCTCTGCATGAGGCAATGGATGTGCTCTAGATGTGACAACGTTGTTGCCCTCATCCCCATCAATGTGTATGGGCAACATCTCAATAGTTGGATCCTCATGTGAAAAGGAGATCCCCATGCCCTCTTGTTCAAGAATATGAATTGGAGGTCTTACTTCCAGCAGTATGTAATGCAAGATGTCAACTCCTCCCATGGTTTTCTGAAATGGGGTTTCCTCCATCACATGCAAGGGTTTTATTTTCTCCAGTTTTCCTTGCTCATGTGCCTTAGGAATTTTTTCACACAACCGTCCCATCAATGTTTCTATGAATATTGCATAAGAGAAAGTGTTGGCATTATTTCAAGAACAAGATTCAAAAATCCACCATGCATGAGCCTTACCTCTGAAATTCAGCGATGCAACTCTGATGGCTTCATCTTCGGAAATGTGGTGCAACTACAAATAGGAATCTAGCTCCTTCACCCAAGCTCCAGCTAAACATGTAGGTGATTTGGAAAAAGTAGATAGAAGAAATCTATTTGCATCCTGCTACTTGATCTTCTCCACCTGGATCTTGCAAAACTTCTGGAAATCCATATGATCTCTAAACCTCTCAGTTTGAGATACATACTCCTGCAACAAATCACTAAGAGTTCTCCTCTTAGGAATTTTTCCTCCTCCCATCTATCTCAAGATAGACCTGGGCACTTGACTGCGCTGTGAATCATGGTGTGTAGCTTCATGCTCACACTCACCATGTGCAAATCTAAATTCAACTCTAGATTCAACCTCCTTTGGAGATCCCATCTCCAATCTCATTTTCTTCAGCTCTCCTTGAAAGCTCTGCATAGATTTTGGAAGAATATTTGTGATCTTGTCCTCATTTATCATTTCACATACAGAATATTTCTGGCTTCTGTCCATATCTCCTTCCTCTGATAGCTGGATCTCACAGGCTGAGCCAGAGATCATGCTTTGATACCACTGTAATATTCCAAATCCAAAATTTTCTACAACAATAAGAATACCTTAAGGTATTCCAAAGTTGGAGAACAGTGATTAATCAACTCATGTAGTGTGTTGGAACACATAGCCATCATAATAACATTCCCAACAACAAAATACGACTTTATACATTTCACCAAGTGGGAAAAAGCAATTATTTTTACCTCAAAAACGTTACTTTCTAAATATTGAGCTATAACAGTGGAAAATAATGTTTGTGTCCCTTAGAATGAAAAATATAGGACATGCATGCAAAATAGTTTCAGAAAAAAATTCCTTTATCCTAGTTAAACAAGCCTCCTATGCTCAAGACAGCTAAAAATTGCCAAAACCCCAAGACTGCAAAATGCTGGAGCTGCTGCATAAGAGACTACGCAGTCTAAATAGAGATTAACTCAGAAAATAGAGAAAGATATCTGATAATATTATTAGAATACTCAATGAGGTACAAAAAGAGAGATCTAATCTCTTTTATACAGATCTAAGAAGACCCGGCAAGGGTTTCTTGATAGAAAAGTTATACAAGAGAAAGCTGCTGCAAATCTGTGGCTAAATAACGTTGTATGGTTGAAGCTATGCATAATATGGCTGAAAATGCAAAGAAATGGCTGTATATGCTTCCTATAGCTTTCCCAAAGAAAGGCTAATCCTCCTCTCGGGAAACTAGCTCCTCAAAGTGGGGTTTTAACCCCTTCCATTGCATACCTTAAGAAATAACACAGTTTTCTGAAGGGACTGCGTTTTTTCTGAAGGTAGATGCTTGGCCCAACACCAGGTAGTGGAAAATTCAAATCAGAAACTAAGTAATAGATTCATATCAGAAACTGAGTAACATATTTAGTATTCAACTATCTTTGGTCTTGTGACTACTGGCATGCTTCAGCTGTTTAGCCGGAGTTGTTGCATTGCTTAGTGCAAGGAATTCCCATATGGGAATTTCATCATCTCTTTGGATAAACTTTCTCAAGGGATCAAGAGGGAAGGATTTGAGCTTCATTTCAGCATTTGGCTTGGGGCCATTCATCCATACTCATCCATAATGCAGTTCCCTTCAGAAAACTGTGTCTTTTATGCAAGGGCAACAGCAGCAGGGTTGCACCCTTTTATTTTGTGCTAGTGTTTGAGGGGGAGGTGCTTATTTCCCTCTGAGAGATCTAATAATAAGGCCTTTTACCATTTTATGTATTATTCAGCTTGCACATGTCATATTCAGCCATGTTTAATGCAGAGTTGCAGTAGACTGCATTATTTTCGGCAGTCCTGCTTTTTGTATATGTATATTGCTGAAAACCCTTGCCGGGTGCCTTTTTCTTTGTGTAAAAGAGGTTGAACCTCCATCTCTTTGTTGTTTGATCAATATAAGCTCTATATCAACCCTCTTTCATTATTTTCTTCATAAAACCTCATTAAAATAATGTAGTTCTTGCTTCAGCACTTTCTGCATGAGCTAGGCTATGGGGTTTGGACTTATTTGAGCTACATTGACTTGGGGAGATATGTTTATATGAGATAGAGTGATTTTTTTCACCTCTAATTCTACATGTGAGTTATATATCATGTCTTCTAAGGGATCCAAGTCCCCTTTCTCACTTGTATAGCGTTATTTTCTGAAGATAGCTGTTTTATGCCGTGTATTATTGCATTTCCTCACCCGGGAAGGAGAATATAGGCCAATCGATTGCTGAGGTTCTTTCATCTACTGGTGTGATGTTATTTTACATCTAATGAGCTGCTCTACATTGCCATGCTCCTGATTTGCTGAAGCTCCACATTGGTAATAACTCAAATTATTCCCAATAGTGTAGTTGTTCCAATTTTGGGATATTACAGTGGTATCAAAGCATGATATCTGGCTTATTAAATCTATAGATTTTATTCTAATAGAGTTTTTCATTTGATACCACTGTAATATTCCAAATTAGGAACAAATCATGAATCATGCATTAAAAACACACTTCCAGCAGCATATGCAATAAAATAGTGAAATGATCACTTGGATCCCATAGATACATCCATCTAGCATATAAATACAATATGAGATTAGAAAAAAATGAAACTAGGTGGGTTAAATAGACCTCCCACACTAGTGTAGCTGAAAATGACTAAAAACCCCAAAACTGCATTTTACCGGAGTTGTTGCATAAAGTGACTGCGCAGTCTTATGAGGGTATTAACTCACAAAATAAGAAGACAAATAGATATACTCATATATTAGACAATCATACCCATAAACTGAGATCTAGTCTCCTTATACAAAACACAAGATAACTCGACAAGGGTTTCTTGTCAAACACTCTGCATATAAAATGTGATATTCAGTAATTTATTGAATCACCACTGCAACAATAAAGAACATGAGTGTACAAGGCTGGAAAAATTTATGATATGATGTAGATCCCTCAAGGGCTTCCTCCCATGAAAGTATGAACCTCCTGTTAGCTCTATGAAATTTTTGATAAGCAAACAGGGGGCTAAGATGTTGTTGAGCCTTCAAGGAATGCATTTCCCTTGAAAACACATCATCCTTGAAGCCTCCTTGTGCCTTTTGTCCTTTGATAAAATCCCCCCTGCTGATTTCCCTTATAAAGCCTCTCTGTTTGTGAAGAAATACCCAAGGGCCTCCCTTTTTCCCTCTTATTTCACCCCCACTTAGCCTCTTTTTATTCCCCCCCTTGCCTCCCCTTCTTTTCCTCTTTTACCCTCTTAACCTCCCAAAATCCCCTTAAAATTCTATCCTTACCCTTTGATTGGCCATTTTCCCTCTTTATTCCTCTATCGTTCCCCTTTTCTAACCTAAAACCACATTGAATGGGCCAACAACCCACTTCTTGACCTTATTATAAGGCCTAGACCCTTTCCGCCAGCCCCTTTCAAACCACTTCCCCCATATGCCCCAGCGCTGGGACCAAGCGCTTAAGTCCCAAGCGCTAATCGCAATCGGAAGTCGGGCGGGCACACAAATCCTTTGTAATAGTCAAAACTCCGATGCGATTTATTTATAACGATAAGTCTGGCGATGCGTTCCGCACCGTTGATCTTCCGCGGAGATCTGACGGTGGAGCGCTAATCGCAGCCCCCCGCCCGATCGCAATCGCAATACTTCAAGTGTGCCCTCCGATCAATCGCAGTCCATACCTCCTCGCCCCCGATCGTATCCCGATCGCATCCCGACTGCCTGATCCTTCTCAGCGACTGACGTGCCAGCGCCAATCGTACCCTCCCGATCGCAATCGCAAGTCCCGCCTTCCGATTTCTGATCTTCCGATCCCCGATCGTTTCACCTCCCGATTTAATCGTAGCCATCCATCTCCCACCCGATCCAACGGCCCCGCCGTTAATCGCATTCCCCCTCCCGATCGCAATCACAAGTCCTGCCTTCCGATCCCCGATCGTGTCATCTCCCGACTTAATCCTGGCCGTCCGTCCTTCCGCAAATCGGACGGTCATCGCAACTCCCGATCGCAAGTCCTCTCCCGATCCCCTCGATCGCACTGCCCCTCCGATTACATCCCCGACGTTCATTCCTCTCCCAGATCGACGGTCCTCACTCAATTGCGTCTCCGATCCCAATCGCAATCGGAACTTTTGTGTTGTGCATTGCGATTGCTCCCCGCTCTGATCTTCGATTGTGATTGGCTCGATTTCATCCTGATCGTCCATAGGTCGGATGATCCGACGGTTCTGGTCTATTCGCCCTCTGCCTCCGCTGGGTCCCACATCCAAGGCTCCGCCCCTTGTTTGTTGGCTATTTCCTTTGTAATTCGCCCAAAGTTCGTTACCGGGCTTTTCACTATTAACCATTTCCTCCGCCATTTTCATTGTTTCTCAACTGTTCCGCCACCATTTCTCCGCATCCGCCGCATTTCCTCCACCACAACTGCTCGGATTTTAAACGGTTTGTCTCATTACGCAGATAACACAGAGAGGTCTAATCAGCACTTGCCAGTGAACCAGCGGCAGAGACTCAAAGAGGATTTACGCCTGTAATTGAAGATTAACAATTTGATCCCAAATTCAAAGGATTAAGGCGTTGTTTGAAGACTTGAGCACGCAAAGAGTCTTATCTGTGTATTATATCAGCAGAGTATGTTTCCCCCAGAGGTACACCTCCCTACAAGAAGATCTCCATGCCTCCTCGAGCCCATAAGCAATTAAATACACAGACAGGAGCTTCATTAAAGACTGTCTGAGCCGCAGTAATGGAGGAATGGAGAAGCCGTGCAGATTTTTCATCCAGTTCATTTATTCAGAAGGCTAGTGCAGAGCTCCAAGCACCAAAAAGGACCCCAAAGAAATATCCGAGGTCGATCTCGGCCTGACAGAGACTCCCCAGACAGATTACAGAGTACAAGAAATGCCGCAGAAAGCCATTAAGTGGTATGGGCGTGAACACTTCCGCCTTATTGTCTTAATGAGACTCATTTATTTGTTTATCCACTACTGTTTCTTCCTCTTCTCCTATAAGATATCCCCAAGAACATAATGAAAAGGTTGTTGTTGTTGTTGTTGTTGTTGTTCAGCTGTTGGGGTCTTGCTGTTAGAAAGATTCATTCTTGACTGTTAGAACAGTTGTGGGAGGGAGTAGAAGAGTAGTTGTATGTAATAGGCTGGGAGGAGAAAGTCTGGACTATATTAGCCATTGAGCTTATTGTACATGACTGGTTTTGCATCAATTAATCAAAGCACATTTCACAGGATCCTGGTCTATTACTATTGGTGATGTTCTTCTTACTTCGTTTAATGCATTTCCATATTGTTTCATCGTTCTTCTGGGCTTGCATCAAAATAATGGTATATGATTCACCCTTGTTAGGTGCCCTATGCTGTCTGCTCTCCTTGCCTTCAATGTTTTCTACTAAATGTGTTATCTGAGAAGTGATTTCAGTAAATTTAACCAGTGTAGTGGATGTTATTTCCTACTCTCTGATGTATAAATTGGTTGAATCAGTGCTTAGATGTTCTTGCTGGGTTTAAGCTGGAAGGTTTGGGAACACTGGGGATGAGTGTTAGCCCTGTCCACTAGGATCCTTGTGTGACCAGCTGGCCTTTCTAAGATCCTTTCGTCAATCTTATCTCTATTTTCCCCTTGGAGTTGCTAAAGCAGACCTGGAGTTAAATGACCTCTGGTCTGATCTATAAGCAACCCCTTTGTCTCTTTGAGAGCTGCCTTAGAGTATGTCCAAGCAGGTCTGGAGTTAAATGACCTCTGACCTGATCTATAGACAGAAATTGGGTTACTCTCCTTCTCTCACTTTCCTTCCTTAATGTTCCACCTCACCATCTAATCTAAAAGATCCTTTAGTATTAGATGACTTGCCCTTTGAAAGCCTTGGCTAGTGGATGCGAGTAATCTCCTTTTATGACTCCATAGCCCAATGGATGGCACTGTATTGGCCTGTCCTCTTCGCTGAAGCCTCCAGCTGCTCTGTTCCTTTTCTCCCATTGCTTTCCCAGTCCATGATCTCCTAACCAACCCAGCAACCCTTCAACCAAACCATTTAAAACCCCTTGTGCTTCATAACTAGCCTAATATCTCATCTTGAGCTTCAAGGATATATCATTATTTGCTCTACTTGGAGAGATCCCTCTCTGAGTCCAGGAGGGCTAGATCCTAGGGCCCAAAAGTGGTTCTGATGTTGTCTCATCTTTTGGTCTTGCCAATCTGGCCAAAACATGGGAACCCCAACATAATGGCGACTCCACTGGGGAGTTGAGTGCATTTCACCTCAAACATTCTTAGGCACTCATAGACCCAGAATCTCTGGTTAGATTGGCTTTTAATTGTTGATGGTGGACAACACCCTGCTTCAAACATTCATAATCATCCACCTGGCGACTACACATTCCCTATAATCCAAAGACCAAATGACTCCACTGGTAGAAGACTCCGAACTGGTTGAAAAGACACAGTGACCTCTTTCTGATTTACAAACATGCTTCCACGCATACAGAGAAGATATGCCCCAATGAGCAGGGAGCATATCCCTGGATTTCCACACAAAATGCCTAAAGTGGACTGGTTGAAAAACCTTCCTACCTTTCAGGGTGAAGACTCTGAGGACCCCTTGCTACATCTCATCAAGTTTCATATACATGTGTGGAAATTTAAAGTTGAATGGCATGAAGACTGCCTAATGAAAATGTTCATGGCAACATTAGAAGGAAAGGCTAGGGTCTGGTATGAATGGTTAGAACCTCGGAGTTTGTTTTCTTTAAAGGACATGCACCAAGTATTTTACAAGAATTATAAAGGAAACTCTCCACCCTTATCATGGGACTGTTGTGATCAATCTCAGAATATCATACAGTACCTGTTAGACATTGATAAGGATTTGGTTAATACGCAATCTGAAGATCTATTGACAGCCATTGAAGAATTTCATGTGCATCCTAGCTATCACAAGGACATGGATGAATCGGCTGAGGAAGAAAACAGCCAAGGGACTGTGGGCTTTTTTCAAGATATTCCTGAAAACTCAGTTGCTGATTCATCATTCCTTATGGTTGAGGCTCAAGATGACATCCACCCTCAAATCTAGCCTTTAGAGGAAACAGAGAGCTGCTGCACTTCTGCACAAAGGGACACAAGACCATCCTCCCCTTTGACAGAGGAAGAAATAGATCAAATCATCAATAGACAGCCAGCCTCTGAAATTTTTTACATATCAGAAATTCTTGTCCATTCATCTGATGAGCTTTATTGTACAGAGTTGGAAAGCTCACATGTAAATCAGAATGAAGAAACATCTGCTGAAAATCCAGTATATCCGATTGGTAACATTACTTACATTCCTGATTCCCCTGTTTTTGATCTATCTGATGATGATGTTCCCCAAACGAAAGATGATCTTGCAGGGTCATCGTTAGTAGATTTATGGGAGGAAAATCATTTCCATTTACTTTCAGAGAGTAATGAGCCAATGCATGCTATTTATGATACTGATGAAGAAAGATTTAAGAGTGCATAACAGGGTGAAGGATCTCTAGATCTTTGCTTCACTCCATTACAACTCATCAGTAATGGTTTTCACATGATTGGAGGTCAGCAACGTTTCATCTTAGATGATGAAGAGGAAAAAAAAGAAGAGGTTCTTGAGCAGGATGTGAATAACGAGCTTTCTCTTGAAAAAGAGGAGGAAATGGAACAAGACCCTGCTCAAGAATACATGGATCTCTCCACAGAGCTCAGCACACTAGAGCAGAATATATCAGAGCTCCAAGAGGACAACACTGCCATATATGATGATTCCTCCAGTTCAGAAGATGAAGAAGATTCTCTTTCCCAAGAGAGTCTCATTCTTGATCCAGTGGAAGAAGAAGAGATCCTGGTTGAAGCCAGCCTGCCAAATATTCATAGCTAGGTATCTTTTCATGATCCTTCTGCACATTTCCTGCATACATTTGAAGAAGGGGTCAGTGTTGTTAGGCGGCATGTTGCGGAACGAGGAAGAAATTTTCAAAGCTTAAATGATGAACAAAAGTGGGGCCCTTTGCCCTATCCAGCCTACTCAAGAAGTTGAGCAAGAAGAACCAGCCATGGGATCACTTGGTGGACTGGTTACATTGGAAGACAATGTTTGTAAGCTAGACTTGTAAATTTTTCAGTAGAGTAGGGTAGGTAGGAAAGCTCAATAAAGCTCATCCTATGAGCATGTAGTTAGTTGTTTCATCTTCTGTCTTAGAATGTAGAGAAGAAACCTTCTAGACAGTCTAATCCTAGCAGGTAGTAGTGTAGATAGAGAAACATATGAGACCAACAGTCTAATCTGGTCTCATGGAGTAATAAGGGTAGAGGTAGAATAGGTTTATTTTTCCTGTTTGTAAAAATTGATGATGTAAAAAGGTCTGCAAGTCCAAATGCACCCAGAAGAAAAATTTTAGGACTATAGTGTGGGTAGGTAGTTGTATGGGAAATGTTTCTGCTGATATGTTGTCTTCATAGCTTGTGGCACCAGATCAAAGAAAGAGATGGATGGTTCAAGCAGCAGGCACTTGGCCTACACCAAGAGATCAATTTATGAATTCTTGACTCCTTCAAGAAGAAGCCATCCCCATGTGGAGCCACTGTTAGCCCCCCTATGAAATTTTTGACAAGAAAATAGGGGGCTAAATTGTTTTTGAGCCTTCAAGGAATGCATTTCTTCTGAAAACACAGTCTCCTTGAAGCCTCCTTGTGCCTTTTCCCTTTGATAGTATCCCCTCTGCTGATTTCCCTTATAAAGCCTCTCTGCTATGAAGAAATGCCCAAAGGCCCCCTTTCCCTTCTTATTTCACCCCCAATTAAGCCTCCATTTTATCCCCCTTTTCTTCCCCTTCTATTTCCCTTCTTACCCTTCAGTTTCCCCCAAAATCCCCTTAAAATTCTTTCCTTACCTTTGATTAGCCATTCCCTCTGACCCTCTCGTTCCCCTTTGTAACCTCAAACCACATTGAAATGAGCCAAAACCCACTTGGAAATGTAAAAGACTGGCTTACTTTACCACAATTCCCCTAACCATAGCCACATGTTACCCGTGGCCCAGGACCAAGCGCTTAAGTCCCAAGCGTTAATCGCAATCGGAAGTCGGGCGGGTGCACAAATCCTTTGTAAAAAAGTCAAAACTCCGATGCGATTTATTTATAACGATAAGTCTGGCGATGCGTTCCGCACCGTTGATCTTCCGCGGAGATCTGACGGTGGAGCGCTAATCGTAGCCCCCCGCCCGATCGCAATCGCAATGCTTCAAGTGTGCCCTCCGCAATCGCAAGTCCCATCTCCCTATCTCTGATTGCGATGCTCTGATTCAATCCTGACCGTTCATCCTTCCCACGATCTGATGGCCAGCGCTCAATCGCATTCCCCCTCCCGATCGCAATCACAAGTCCTGCCTTCCGATCCCCGATCGTGTCATCTCCCGACTTAATCCTGGCCGTCCGTCCTTCCGCAAATCGGACGGTCATCGCAACTCCCGATCGCAAGTCCTCTCCCGATCCCCTCGATCGCACTGCCCCTCCGATTACATCCCCGACGTTCATTCCTCTCCCAGATCGACGGTCCTCACTCAATTGCGTCTCCGATCCCAATCGCAATCGGAACTTTTGTGTTGTGCATTGCGATTGCTCCCCGCTCTGATCTTCGATTGTGATTGGCTCGATTTCATCCTGATCGTCCATAGGTCGGATGATCCGACGGTTCTGGTCTATTCGCCCTCTGCCTCCGCTGGGTCCCACATCCAAGGCTCCGCCCCTTGTTTGTTGGCTATTTCCTTTGTAATTCGCCCAAAGTTCGTTACCGGGCTTTTCACTATTAACCATTTCCTCCGCCATTTTCATTGTTTCTCAACTGTTCCGCCACCATTTCTCCGCATCCGCCGCATTTCCTCCACCACAACTGCTCGGATTTTAAACGGTTTGTCTCATTACGCAGATAACACAGAGAGGTCTAATCAGCACTTGCCAGTGAACCAGCGGCAGAGACTCAAAGAGGATTTACGCCTGTAATTGAAGATTAACAATTTGATCCCAAATTCAAAGGATTAAGGCGTTGTTTGAAGACTTGAGCACGCAAAGAGTCTTATCTGTGTATTATATCAGCAGAGTATGTTTCCCCCAGAGGTACACCTCCCTACAAGAAGATCTCCATGCCTCCTCGAGCCCATAAGCAATTAAATACACAGACAGGAGCTTCATTAAAGACTGTCTGAGCCGCAGTAATGGAGGAATGGAGAAGCCGTGCAGATTTTTCATCCAGTTCATTTATTCAGAAGGCTAGTGCAGAGCTCCAAGCACCAAAAAGGACCCCAAAGAAATATCCGAGGTCGATCTCGGCCTGACAGAGACTCCCCAGACAGATTACAGAGTACAAGAAATGCCGCAGAAAGCCATTAAGTGGTATGGGCGTGAACACTTCCGCCTTATTGTCTTAATGAGACTCATTTATTTGTTTATCCACTACTGTTTCTTCCTCTTCTCCTATAAGATATCCCCAAGAACATAATGAAAAGGTTGTTGTTGTTGTTGTTGTTGTTGCCTTGTTGGGCATTTGCTGATAAAGGATTTATTCAGAAGTGATCTAGCAGATCTGGGAGAATGTGAGTAATTGTATAGCAATAATTTGGGGTGGAGAAGTCTGGACTGTATTAGCCATTGAGCTTATTGTACATGACTGGTTTTGCATCAATTAATCAAGGCACATTTCACAGGATCCTGGTCTATTACTATTGGTGATGTTATTCTTACTTCGTTTAATGCATTCCCATATTTTTTCATTTTTCTTTTGGGCTTGCATCAGAATAATGGTATATGATTCACCCTTGTTAGGTGCCCTATGCTGTCTCCTCTCCTTGCCTTCAATGTTTTCTGCTAAATGTGTTATCTGAGAATTTATTCAGTCAATTTAACCAGTGTAGTGGATGTTATTGCCTACTCTCTGATGTATGAATTGGTTGAATCATTTCTTAGATGTTCTTGTTGGGTTTAAGCTGGAAGGTTTGGGAACACTGGGGATGAGTGCTAGCCCTATCCACTAGGATCCTTGCGCGACCAGCCGGCCTTTCTAAGATCCATTCGTTAATCTTATCTCTGTTTTCCCCTTGGAGTTGCTAAAGCAGACCTGGAGTTAAATGACCTCTGGTCCGATCTATAAGCAGCCCCTTTGTCTCTTTGAGAGGCGCATACCGTAGTATGTCCAAGCAGGTACGGAGTTAAATGACCTCGGCTGATCTATAGATAGAAATTGGATTACCCTCCTTCTCCTCACTTTCCTTCCTTAACGTTCCACCCCCTCCTTAACGTTCCACCTCACCATCTAATCTAAGATCCTTTAGTAAAGATCCTTTAGTGTAGATTACTTGCCCTTTGAAAGCCTTGGCTAGTGGATGCAAGTAATTTCCTTTCATGACTCCATAGCCCAATGGATGGCACTGTCTTGGCCTGTCCTCTTCGCCGAAGCCTCCAGATGCTCTGTTCCTTTTCTCCCATTGCTTTCCCAGTCCATGATCTCCTAACCAACCCAGCAGCCCTTCAACCAAACCATTTAAAACCCCTTGTGCTTCATAACTAGCCTAATATCTCATCTTGAGCTTCAAGGATATATCATTCTTTGCTCTACTTGGAGAGATCCCTCTCCGGGTCCAGGAGGGCTAGATCCTACGGCCCAAAAGTGGTTCTGATGTTGTCTCATCTTTTGGTCTTTCAATCGGCTTCGTACAGAACCCCAACACTCTCAATTACAAGGAAACTCAACAACGGAGCCACCAAACCATGCACTGAGCACTGCCTCCAAAATAACACATTCCCTAGCAAAAACAACACTGGGAATGTATGGAAAATGTGTGGTCTGATACCATAGATCTAAAATAAGCTTTGGAGCTCTCCAAAAAGGTCTCTCAAGTGAAGGAAATCTTCCTCCAATGAGAAATTAGCTCAGAAACTGGGATTCCAATCCCTTCCACTGCTGCACCCAGCAACACTGCACAATCTCTGGAAAAGTTGTGCTGATGATGTAGGCTGAAGCTTGGCCTAAAAACCTGATGTGGAATGATGAATACAAACTCTCCCAATGAGGATCCTCAAGGAGACAGGTGGGATTCCTACTCGGGAACACCCAGTGCTAAACAACACTACAACTCTGCTAAGCAGCAAAGCAACAACAAGTCTTGGAAGAGAAGAATAATAAGCTAAAACATGAAGAATAATGTTGCCATCCTCTTCCTTATATAAGATGTGAGTTTTCTTGCCCTTAGCCCCACTCAATTAGGTCATATCTATCCAAAGATACATCTCCCTCCAAAACTGCATTATTCTTCCTTGGATTCCTCCTCCTCTAAAATTGCGTTGTTGACTCAGTCAAAGCAGATTCATTTTATCCCTTTTCACACATGGAGGTGTTTTATTAGGCTAGAAAGAGTATCCCCTTTCACATTTGGAGTATTTTATTGCTCCTTAGGAGACTTATGGGCTTTTCTACCCATCTATTTACCAGTTAGAGCTGCTGCTAACTCTAATGTTCCATTTAGCTATGAGGCTAAAATTTTGGAATAGTACAAATACTGATTCACCCCCCCTCTCAGTATTTCCAACAAATGCAACAAGCACATATAGGTTACAAGCATAATAAACACATATGAAATCAACATAAATTCATGATCAACGCACTGCCCATCCAGTCCAATGGTTGAACCATGCTCTGAAACCACTTTGTAAGACCCTCTTCCCACATCTACCCAAGTAACTAGCCAACCGAGGTAAATTTTTGACGAGATACTACTAATATGATATTCAACCTCCTATATGACCTTAAGGAATTGGAACTGATAGAAAAATGAAAAACACACCTTACACAGTGTTACACCATTTTTTTGTCATCTAACCTATTATCGGTCCAAAAACTGTGACCTGGACTGAAACCAGGTCAAAACCTGCGACCTGCACTTTTTTCTACAATTTTCCAGCAATTTTTCTAGGTTTGTCTAAAGCTTCTGTCAGGGTTTTCCAGCCTCCGTCTCTACTCGTTTAGACCTGTTTCTGATCTGTTTCACTCAACTAAGTGGGAATATTGCCCCTTAGGGCTTTAGTATGTTCCACTTTTGGTGGGGGAGTTTTAGCTGTTTCAGACGTCTGAATTTTTAGAGTTTCAACCTTCTTATTTTCAGATCTGATACCTCCTTTTCAGATCCCTTTAGATCAGCTCTTATCCCTTTCAAGTCACCTCATATAGTTTTTTTTGGGTTTACCTCTAGGGCCACCTCTTCGTCCCTCCTACCTTTAGCTGATTTCCCCTTTTGTTACAACAACCTTGCCTCTGCCTCTTTGCTATTCTCTGCACCTCTTTCCAGCAGATTTATCCTTTAGATCCCTGTCCCTCTCGAGCTTAGATCTATCGGCCTCTTTTTCGTGTGTTTCGACTAGATTTTCTCCCTCTTTTTAGTCTGGTTTTGAGAGACCCGCATTATTGGGTTAGATTGATGCATTGTTAGCTGTTAATTTTCTGTTATTTCAGCATTATATACTATTATTTGCAGATTTATTTTTAGTTACACAACACACTTTTTCTTTTACTCTCAAAACGTCTGGGTTTAAAAAATTAAAATCAACACACGCCACACACTGACCCTAAGTGAAGAAGATCTTGGTTAACACCGCCTGGAAAAGAATTTAAAATAAATTGACACTACAACTATGTGCCCTTGACCTCACTTGATTTTGTCCCTCCCTGCCCTTGTCAGTTTTTCTTCTTCCTGTCATCATTGCACCCCCAAGGCTCTTATCCGGAGACTTATTTGCCTTCACCCTCAATTTCCGGTTGGTCGACTTCCTCCTTCCCATCGTCATCGAGTAAGTCCTCCCCCGAGTCCGCACTCTGACTCTTCTTCTGATTGTTCGGGTTCTCCCCCTACTCCTGGTTCTCCCCCTGTTACCTTCACCATGTCTATTTCAGGGCCTAGCACCAGCGGCAACCCCAGTTCTACTGCTGGGTCCATTTCTAGTGGAACCACTACGGGGCCTACCTCGATTTCCCCATTGCTCCCTTATATGGCCGGTCTCAGTCTCCCCGACTTCAATTAGATGATCAATGATCCTATCTGCCACGATGTTAGTTGGCCTGCTATGCCAACCAAGCTTCCCTCCGACATTCCCAAGTTCGAAGGCCTTGCTAGTGAAGATCCCTCCAACCATATCCGATCTTTCCATATGTGGTGTTCATCCAATTCCATTACTAATGACTCCATCCGTCTTAGATTGTTCCAACGCACACTTACTGGCGAAGCTTCTAAATGGTATGTTGAGCAGGCCACCTCCTCCCATACCACTTTTGCGACCATTGCCCAAGCCTTTTTATATTATTTCTAGCTACCTCTCCGATACGAAACTGGTTCCGAGCTTTTAACTTCTTTCCGTCAAACCTCTTCAACCCACCTTTCTGCTCATGTCTAGGAATGGCGGCGAAGAAGAAGCTTATGTTGCGCTCCTCCCTTTGAAGATCGGGTTTATATGGACTAGTTCCTTCACTTTCTCTTACCTCCCATTGGCAAAGATGTCGCCTCCCATTTCCCTCAAACCAAAGAAGCCGCCCTCCAAATAGCCTTGAAATATGACCTTATTTACGCTCAATTTGGTTATGTTTATACCGTCCTTCCTGACCTCCCCAAGCCCGGCGGCGCTAACGCCCCGGGGGCATCTCACTCTGTCGATGGTATCGTTGGAGCTCTTTCACATACCTATGCTCAGCCTCTTATGGGCTACGGTTTCCCTCCAGGAGGGGCCAGCACCTCCAGCACTTTTCCCCCTCCATGTAGCATGTATCCAGGATATGGCATATCTCCTCCTTTTTCCCACACTCTTTCTTACCTCAATGTTTCCCATCCTAACCCTTATCCTTACCCACAGCCTGGTGTCCCAGCTCCTCCAGCATTTGGACCTCTCACCCCTTTGCCTTCTCAACCCCCGCTGCAGCACTTACTACCCCCTCTAAGAAAATTATTTGCGCAGCAGGGCTCGACTAATTCTCTTCCTTCTCAAAGAAAGAGGAAAGGTAATCAATCTACCTCTAGTAATCATGGATCCAATCCTTCAAGTATTGATCCTAACATTTCCAACCAACCACAGGGCTCTCAGCCCAAGCTGGACAGGCTGCTTCGCACCAATAAGCCCTGTTCATGTTGCGGTGTTTATGGACATTACACTCATGATTGTCCCCTATTACCCCAGATGCGGCAGATGTGGGAGTCTCAGGCCACCGTGCAGGGACAAAATTCCTCCCCTATTGTCTCTCCCAATCCGGCTAATTCTCAACCCGCTGTGTTTACCGATCCTTTCCATCAACAAGGATTCATGGCCACTCAACCACCTCATGCCCCGGTAACCACTCAACCTTCGCCTTCTGGTTCCTCCGATTACCATATTCTTATGATGGCCTCTGACCAACCTCTCCCCGTTGACCTTAACCTTCAAACTCGGTCTCGTCAGTACTCTATGCCTCCACTCCATCTATCCCTGAGTCCTTATCTTCAGGTCCTACAGAGCCTCTGTCGACACCCAATGGTCCCTTGCAAATCCCTCCGCCCAAAGTTGAGGTTCATACCAAGATTCCTAAGGGCCCATTATGCCGAAATGCTGCCTCTGGCCGGGCTGCCCATTCATATAGCATAGTATATGATTTGTCACAATCTCCTGCTACCATTTCAACACTGGAACTCCTCCAGTTATGTCCTTCTCAAAAGAAGGATCTACTATCTGCCATGGGTGCTATAGATCGTGCTGATGACCAATTGATTGTTTTCGACGCCCATCAGTCAGACCATCCCCCCCTTCCTACTTCTGTTGCTTTCCAAATCCCAGTCAAAATCTGAAATGCCAACGTCGCTCAGTGTATTATTGATGAGGGGGCATCTACCTGTGTAATGTCCGCTTCGGTTTGGAAAAAAATTGGATCTCCTGAGCTGGCCCCTTCCACAATCACCTTTCCTGTGTGGGATGGCCATGCCTCCCAGCCCATCAGTCTTTTCCATAACTTTCCTATCACCCTTGCGGGCAAGACTGTTTGTGTCGATGTCGAATTTATCGACGCCCCTCTTGACTATAACATTCTTTTGGGGCGTAGCTACACCTATGCCATGTCGTCCGTCCCATCCGCAGTCCACCGCAAGATGTTTTTCCCTCATAATGAAAAGATAGTCACAATTGACCAGTTGACATATCATGAGCCAAAATCTCAGCCTTCCCCCGAGTCGATCATCTCTTCCGTAGCCAATAAGCCAACTGTTGATTCTTTGACCAGTGTTTCCCCCGGCGTCTACAAAGACTCCTCCTTGCTTGGAACCTTCCCTGGTCTTCCTCCTCCTCTTATCTCTGATCCCAACTCAGCGAATTTTTGCATGATGCAATCATCTCGGGCCGACCTCACGCGGCCCGTTTCGGCCAGTCAGCAACCTCAACCTCGCCCACTGCCATATGCTCCTAGCTCTTCGCCACCGCCAACTAGACCTCTTCCTGCTAGCCCTTCCCCTACAGCTGGTACCTATGAGCCTCTCTATCCTCCTGGGTTGGTTCCCCCAAGTCTTAACCATCTTGGCACTGTCCCTCCTAGCCATTATCCCACTGGTCAAATACCCTTCCTCGCTCCCCCTCCCGAAGTATATTCAGTCCCCATCATGGCCACCCTTTCCCTCCCTAATTTTACCCAGGGCATTCCCGTCTGGTACCTTGACTCTCCAGCTGCTACCCCACCAGGTCACCCCAAACCATACCTTGCTTTGACACCAGTTCAACCAGTTCCCGTCACCACAGTGCCACCCGCACCTCAACAGGACCCTTCTCCCGTTGTGACAGCTACGGGCAAGAAACAAAAAACTCGCAAGGGGGCATCCAAAGACAAGGCCATCGCACCTGACCCTACCCCTCCTCCACCCGCCAAGCCTTGTGCCTTGTGTGATGATGTCTGTCATGCCACCCATACTTGTCCTGAGTTGCCCCGTATCCAACCCATGGTTAAGGTCGCGTTCCTTGAATCTACGGTCCCTGAAACCTCTGTTTCTTCCTTGTCCGCAGCCAAGAACCCAAAGACTCTTCGCACCAACAAACCCTGTGCTCTATGTGGTATCCATGACCATTATTCTCACCATTGTCCTCACCTCACGCATTACCGAGCCTCTTTAGAGGTCATTCGCGAGTACGAGGTAGAACAAAATCAATCCGCCTCCCCCATCCTTGCTCAGTATGCGTCAAGCTTACTTGAGGATCCCCCCGCCACCATTGACATCCCTCCGCCTGATGTTGCGATGTCGAAACCTTCTGCCCCCCTCCTATACCTATCATCATCTGCACGACCCTAAGAGTACATTCCCTCCGAATCTACTCCATCTATTTTGCTTGATTCCCCTTCAACAACATTCTTGGGCTCTACATGCTTTGACCACCTTTTTACTTGTTCTTCCGTCATCCCCCGTGACGCTCTGTATGTATGCCTTTCTTCCCATGCTGATGATTTCAGTAGCTTTGCAACATCATGTGGTTTCCTCGACCTCTCCCTTTCCTCTCATCACCTGGAGGATACCATCCGCATCTATGATGTTCGTCGCAACATGAGCTCTCGCTTTTCCTCCCGTCATTTTCATTCATCACCCTCTAGTCGATCTATGAGTCCTAGCCATCCTACCCAGACTACTCCCTCCCATAGTATCCATTTGATGTATACCCTATACTCACGCTACCCTCATTCTTCTCCTTCCTCCAATTTTTTGTCTTGTGACACTATTTTTCCAGACCTCTCATCCACACATTATATTGGCTATGCCGATGGGGCCAGTCGCTAATCCCGGAATCTCGCTTCGGCCGCCTGGGCCATCTTTACCCCCTTGCATACCCTCATTCTTTCAAATGGGGTCTGCATTGGTAATGCCACCAATCATCAGGCTGAATATGATGCTGTACGTGGTCTCTTAGTCGATGCCCTATCTCATCGCATCCTCCATCTGCACGTTCATTTAGATTCCCTGCTTCTTGTTTTGCAACTCAATGGTGTCTATCATGTGCATAACCTATCCTGTTTAGACAATATTTATGAGTGAAACATTTGATATGTGACTTTAGATTCATTACTTTCAACCATGTACCTAGAATTCAAAATCACTATGTAGATAGAATTGCAAATCATGTTCTAGACTGGAATTTATCACACACAAGACAATAACATTTCACACCATCAACACAATGCATATACATAATATATATCATATAACATGTTTTTTAGAGTCCATCTACTCTGCAACATAGGACATGCCCATAGCATGTTACAAAAACAAAACTAAAAAACTGGGGGGCACCACCTGCCCTACATCTAATCACTCTCTAGCAGATCCTGAGTGAATGGCTCTGCTCCCACAACTCATAGATCACACACAGTCTGACCAGCCATCGCCATGTGTCAAATGATACCTCACCATTCTGAGGGTAGCCCAATACATAGCCCTATGTACTGGTCTTCTAAATACTGCCAACCACGCTCTGACACACCAGTCAGCAACCCCTCACATCTACGACGAATTTCCTCCAACAGAGTGGCCATATCCTCGTTTTGTGTCGTTCTTGATCCACTTGCACCTGTAGCTCCAGCTGCTGCAAGTCGTCCCATATATCTGACTAGTTTTACCGAAGCTATATCTGCATTCCAAAAATTCTAAGGATCAGTACCATGAATACTATTCACAAACTTTACAATGCACATAACACATTAGTTACTTTTCACTTACCATCAGGTCCCCATACTCGACTAGGCAGAAGTGGCAAGTCCGGATCTCCCCAATAACTCATCCCACTATAGGGATAGTCATCTATGTACAATGGCATCTGATCCCAATGGGCGAAGAACTCTGGTCGGAACACCCGTCTGACCGCCCCTCCTCCTCTACACAGTAGTCGTCCCCACTGACGCATCCGGGGCTCTCTCGGACCCCCATCAGGTAGTTGTACATGAGGTTGTAAGGTCGAGATATTCTCAAAAAATAAGGAGCACAATATAGTCCCATAAGCACAATCATGATTCACTTGCTGCTTACACAGCGACAGCTGTCGTTTCACTGACACCAACATCATTTGGGCCCACCCATAGTAGGTCCCACCCAACACACTCTCTACAATCATCATCTACCCTCCAGTGATGTGATGGAATTCCTGGTTGCCCAAGATCCGCAACACTGCTGCTACCACTGCCCAGGTCTCCAACCTCTCTAGATCCCCAATCGATATCCGAGTCCCTTTAACTCGGACACCTGGTCGACAATGTCGCTCAACGAACTCCATGATGTTACGCCCCCACGGTAACACTGGCTGTGTATTTCCCACCATCCCTAATGGTGGGAGACCAGTCTGGAAATACAGATCCTGGACTGCCAGCTCAATCCTATGCCCCTGCACTATAAACACCTCATGATCTGGATCCCAATAACTGGTAATCTGGGCCAACAAGGGCTCCCCAACCCTCATCAAAGGGTTCTCCATAAATTTCAGAACCCCAAACCTAGCCAATGCATGACGGACACCTTGATCCGCTTGGATTTCCGTCCGTAATGTACCTAGGTCTCTCTCTCTCCACTTGATCCGTATATCTACCATATCTACAAAAAACCATCATCTTTTTCAGTCTACAAATAAGCAAAAATTCATTCACTCACACCAAAACTGAATCTCAGCCCATACCAGCACTGAAAAAACCTCCATCTAACAGGTCACACTTTTTGGCCAAATCCTGGGCCAGGTTGCACTTTTAAGACCCAAACCTGCGTCCCAGGTCACAGTTTTTGCCCCAAAAAATGCGACTCAGCCGTAATGATGAAGTAGGAGCAGTTACTGAGATTTAAGACCCTAATCTGAACTTTGAATCCATAAAAAACAAAGAGTAGGATTAGGCCTCTTACCTGCAACTGACGGATCGCGATTCCAACAGTTGGTTTGTCCACTACGATCGCCGTAATATTTAGGGCCTTCTCTCCTCTCCACATTCACCACAGCTACACAAGCAAATGAATGATTTTGGAGGGAAAATGCCTTATTAGAAGAAAAACCCCTATTTTTTCTTTCGCCCGCTGTGACGAAACCTTAGCCCCGTTTGACACACCGTCTGCACCGTTGGAAAGCTCTCACCAAGAACTCAAATGGGTATCTATTAGTTTTTCATGTTTTTCTACTTCACCAAGACACATTTTGTCCACGAAGGGTCTATTTACCTCTCCTCCAAATCGAATGTCTCCACTTACAACACTTGTACTTGGGGCACCACTTCGCCTCCTTACTTGTCTTTGTTCGTGTTGATTTTCGTCATGAGATACCATATTGTGCTCATGTTTTTATGGTTCCCCATTGGACCTTCACTATGTGGCAGCACCATTGAGTCACCCTTGTTTAGAGGATCCGAGTTGAGTCATCATCAGTCATGGAGTCTATCCCGCGTCCCTTCGTATCCCGCTATAGTCCTCCATCCTTCATTGCTTGGTCCCTCTCTCGTTTTGCACATTATAGCCTTCAGTACCATTGTACCCTATCCCTCATGATATTGTGTCAGTCGCTGCCAAGCCATTCATGCCCTTTATGCTCTAACAAGGGAAGTCGTCCATCTGCTACTCAGTATCCCTCATTTCATCATCATCATTAGTGTCCATCTATTAGTCGCTCCACTATTTCCTCTCACGCCTTAGTTGGGGACCCCTTATTGCCTCACCTATGGCGGACATCCTTCGTTTGACATCAACTCATTTACTCCAGAAGCCAGGTCCAGAGGGCGATGTACCTTGGTTTGAGCTCCTGTCCACATGATCGCGATCCGTATACTCGATGATCCAGTGATGCAGTAGCAACTATTGGTGATTCCTGGGTGTGTGTGAGATGTCTCAACCCTCATGAGGGGATGGCCCTGCAGGAAGCCCCCCACATGCCTGGATGACTTCTTCATTTCAGCCTTTGATGCAGCTCCTTACATTTGATGATGTCAGCCTCAGCCGCTTGCAGTGCCTTCTCGATTTGCATGTATCAGTCATATTTTGCGAGCCATTCCCCGTGTATAGGGGGCATTTGGGGTGTATTTGTATCTCATGTACTAAAATATTATTGTATAAGTCCTAGCTGTTATTCCAGGCGCAACATGTATGTGGGATTCATCATTCTATTTTCTGGCTCGTATTTATGCCAGCATGTACTTTATAGTTCAGTTCCTTGTTTACTAGACATACTATTCTTTTGTACTTTGTCTCAGCAGGCATAGGTATGCCTCCCCCGCCGCCTTTCACACAAGTACCACTTCATAAACTAGAGACTTGTTGCACCTGTAAGTCTCGTCTCCTCAGGGTCTAGTCCTTTAGTACATTAGACTACCTTACATTTCTCTCTCTGACTTCCCTCTTGATGTCTAGTGATTGAGTTCTTACAACGTACTTCGGTCGTACGATTTGATCCTAACACTCGTACGTTGGGGGGCAATCTGTTACACCATTTTTTGGTCATCTAACCTATTATCATTAGATGGACCCAAGTACACCATGTAAGACCAATTTTACCCTAAGTAAAATTGCTTTCACTATGTGAAATAACTTAATAAAATACCTTTATTAAGTTGTTTATGGTCTAAACAGGAAACACCAAAAAGAAATAATAAACAAATCTATATTTTTTTATATTTCCTCAAGGAATACTTAGATAAACGTCAATTTAATTATTATTCCTGGTCATATTTAACCCAAAACAAGGAAATCAATTAAATAAATCTTTTTTATTTGATTATTTCCTAGGAATAAGTTATTTAATCCTTATTTAAATAATATTCCTAGTTCAATTTGACTAAATCATTTATAAATAATTAAATAAATAATTATTTATTTAATTTATATTTCCACCATTTCCTTAAAATAGTAAATAAATCATTTATTTATTTATTATTTATAAATAAAGGAATTGACCCAAGTCAAAAATCCTTTCCTCCATGAAATATAATAAAATATTCTAAAAAAGGTGGTTCTAGAATTTGATTAATAATATTTTATGCATGCACCAAGTTCTAGATCGCCCTAATATTTTGTTATAAATAGAAGGGTTTTCCCCATTCATTAGTCACCTTTGATTTCATTAGATCACTCTGGATCTATACACTTGGTCACATTTTCTCCATTTTTTCTTTGTGAGCTCCCATTGAGTTCTATGTTTGTCTTGGTTTTCTACACGAACAAGAGAGAGAGATTTTAGATCTGAAATGTTGAGGACTGTCAAGAACCCATCCCATTGAGGAGAACCGGAAAACACATTTCTTGTTTTCCTCTCAGGTGCCCCTTTTCAATATAATATAAAAGTTCTTTCAAATACATCGTTCTTGTCTTGTCTATTGGATGCATGGAGCCACATTTTACTTTATCTGCTTAATGTCTTTTATGCTTAAATATGGATTTGTGCAGCATTATTTGGATCACCTGATTGCAGGTTTAAAGATATTTGGCAGCCATAATTAATGTTAGGGCTATTTTTTATGCGTAGCTAAAGTGGTCTTTTACGACGAAAGATTCATACTAACACACGGCATAAAAAACATCCTAAGGAGGTAACCCATCCTTCTAGGCCCCTGAACCTTGAGGGAGACTAACGTTTTGACCCTTTAGAGCCAAGCCATAGGCATGCCAAGTAAATTTAGTGTCCAGGAGCCTATAGCCACATGCATGCCAAGGTAAGGTAGTGGTCAGGGACCCAAATGGTCAGTTTTGTGCCTGCAACTCCGAGATTTGTGCCACCTTTTCAGCCCTAGAGTGGAAGTCACTTCCCAAAACTTCATGAAACTATATGGGATAATGAATAACATTAAAAAAAAGGTATGAAAGCAATCACATCATCAGAAAATGATTTGGACCCCTCCTAGCCATGACAAGGATTTTGTCAAACATGTCACAAACATTGCATCTACATGTGTAAACATTATAATTAAACATAGGGGTCACATAACTATCTGATAATCGCTAAGAAGCATTGATCCCTTACATCATAAGCTACAATACAATCTATTTGACCATAGATACATTGTGCATTTAGTTACAAGTAAAAAGATGGAGAGAGAAATACATCATCACTTATAAATTACATGCTTATAACCAACACAATAACAACAGAATTACAATAGTTATAACAACAATAGAATCCACATAATAAATAGTACAATTATGCATCAAATACCAAAGGAATGAAATTTTCATTAATGAATATAGAAATCAACCGACGATGGGGCTACCATGTTCCACCCGACCATAGATTGGCTGAGCCAAATATCTCTTTAGCCAATCACCGCTGTTCCATATTCCAAGCATGAATGTGAGACTCATAACCAACCAAAAATAACCAAACAAGCATGAATGCTACTGGGGTTTTCCACTGACAGTGTGAGGAATTTGAGTGTGTCCTAGTCTCTCAGGATTTACCATAATCCATATTCTAAATCAAGGATCACTAGGCCCTAAACTGAGACATACTCTCAAGGCTTTACCATACATCCCATCCTAGGACTCTTGGAGTTCCCATGTTTTGGCCAGATTGGCATGACCAAAAGATGAGACAACATCATAACCACTTTTAGGCCCTAGGATCTAGCCCTCCTGGACCTAGAGAGGGATCTCTCCAAAGAAACAAAGAATGATATATCTTCGAAAGATCGAAAGAGATGTTAGGCTAGTTATGAAGCACAAAGGGGGTTTTGAATGATTTGGTTGGTTGGTTGCTGGGTTGGTCATGAGATCATAGGCTGAGAAAGTGATGGAAGGAAAGGAACAAAGCAGGATTTTTCAGCAAAAAAGGATAGGTTAGGAATGAGCCATCCATTGGGCTATGGAGTCATGAAAGGGAATTACATGCAAAAAACTAGCCAAGGCTTTCAAAGGGCAAGTCATCTACACTAAAGGATATTTTTAGATAGATGATGGAATAAAACATTAAGGATTGAAAGTGAAAGAAGGAAAGCAACCCAATTTCTGTCTATAGATTAGGTCAGAGGTCATTTAACTCCAGACCTTCTTGGACATACTCATAGGTAGCTTTCAATGGAGGGACGAAGGGGCAGCTTATAGATCGGACCAGAGGTCATTTAACTCTAGGTCAAATTTAGCATGCTCCAAGAGAAAACAGAGATAAGTTTAACAGAGCCAGGGTCTATAGATCAGAGAAGAACTTTGAACCTTCAATGCTTTGACACCAGCAAGACTATCCAAGCAGAAAACCCCTAATTCATACATCAGCTAGCAGCATATGGAACCACTAGACTGGTTAAATTAGCTGGACTTACTCTTAGATTCACTATCAGCAGAAAACATTGAGGGCAAGGAGAGAAGAAACATGGGGTACCTAACAAGGGTAAATCCAATGCCAACATTCTGATGCGAGCCCAGAAGACCAATGAACAGCATGAAAATGTAAATAAAAGATACAAAGAGAGAGACATCACCAATAGTAATAGACCAGGATCCTGTGAAATTTTCTTGATTAATTGATGCAAAACCAGTCACATACTCTGAGCTCAATGGCTGTTACAGTCCAGACCTTCTCCTCCTAGCCTACTACATAACAACTACTCTGCTATTCCCTCCCAAGACTGTTCTAACAGTCAAAATGAATCCCTCTAACAGCAATTGGCAACAACCGAACAACAACCATTACAATATGTTCTCGGGAATACTTATAGGAGAACGAATAATAGCAGGAGTAGATACAAATTAAATGGATCCATTAAGACAGAGTGGTGGAAGAGTCTAAGCCCACTCTGCTTAATAGCTCTGCACTGTACTCTATAGACCGGTTTAGAGATCTCTGTCAGGTCGATTTCGACCTCTAATGTTTCGTGAAGTCCTCTGGCTGTTTGGAACTCTGCGCTAGCCTTCCGAAATACATGACATGGATAGAAAATCTGCAGGTCTCTCCATACCTCCATAACTACTGTCCAGACAGTCTTAGAGAGGCTTCTGTCTATAAAATACGTTTAAGGGCTCCAGGAGGCATGGAGGCTTCTGTAGGAAGGTGTTATTTTGGAGAAACGGTGCTCTGCTGACATTAACACGGATATGGCTTGTTGCGTGTGCATTTGGTATTCAAACTATTCCTTCAGTCCTTTGAATGCAGGATTAAGCATTAAACAAGAAATTAACAGGTCTGGTCCCTTCTAATCCGTCTCTGTTGTTTCGCTTGGCCACTATATTGGCATCTCTGTGTTCTGACTCACAATGGCAGTGATTATGAGGACAGAGTGAATTAATGCTCTTGTAAAACCCTGAAAAAATAAAATAAACTAATTATATAAACAAAGGGTGGCGGAAGGCGATGCTGTGGAGCCCTGGAGGAACGGTGGTGGCAACTGTGGAAACGACGGACGCAACAGATAGTGGTGGAGGAATGCAGTGAACAGAGGGGAAAATTTATGTGGAAGTCAGGTGAAATGAAGACTTTAATGTAATGAAAACCAAAGGAAATGTGCGTGAAACATGTGAAATGAGTGAAAGGTGGGCCCTGACCATGGTTTGAGGGCGGGGATCGAAAGATGGAGTTAACAAAGGCTCCAACGAGGAAATACGATGGAGGGTGCAATTAGATCCCACCCGTCGGATCCAAAGAAATGGACGGCTACGATCGAATCGGCGGATCGCATTCGGGGGCACAGGAGGTGACACCATTTAAACTTTGCGATTGGCGATGGCGCGATAGAGCGCCAACCGTCCGATTTGGGTCAGATCGACGGCGGAGATTTAATCGGTGGGGAGAAAGAAGGGCCAATGGGGTGAAGCGGGAGAAATCTAGACCGTTGGATCATACAAATGGATAGCTCAGATCGGATCGGGGAGTTGCAATCGAAAGGAATGAATTAGGGGATGCGATGCGACTGGCGCGATGCGATGGAGCGCCAGCTATCCGATCCGGATAGAGATCGACGATTCAAATAGAATCGAAGGGGCGGAAGGGAAAGGGCGATGAGCACGCAGCGATTAACGCTGGGCTGTCAGATCCATTTATGGATCAACGGTGGAGATTGTAATCGAGAGATCACAATTGGGAATGCAACGGGTGGCGCGTTTTAAAACTTGCAATTGCGATTGGAGCGATTGAGCACTGGCCGTTGGATCCTGGGACCAGATCAACGACTCACATTCAATCGAAGGCCTTGCGAAGGGGTGAGGCAGGCGCCACAAGACTTTGCGTGGACCGTTAGATCTGGCTAAATCAGCTTGTGGAAGGATTGCGGTGCGGGGCTACGGACCCAAATCAATCTTATTGAGATTTTACGTGTTTGTGTCGGAATGCGCTCACTCGAGAGCTCGATTGCGATTAGCGCCCGGGGCTTAAGAGCTTGGTCCTGGGTGCGGGCATACGGGGAAGTGGTTTGAAGGGGGCTAGTCGAAAGGGGCTAAGCCCTAATATAAAGTGAAAAGTGTGTTTTTTCCCATTTTAATGCAATTTTGAGGTTAGGAAGGGAAATGCTAGAGGGAAAAAGGGTGATTTAGACCAAACAAGGGGTATGGGTAGAATTTGAAGGGGGTTTTGGGAGGATTTAGAGGGTTAATGGGGAAATAGAGAGGAGTAAAAGGGGATGAAACAGGGGTTTGGAAGTGATGATATAGGGGGAAAAAAGGAGGCCTTTTGGGCATTTCTTCACAATCAGAGAGGCTTTATAACTGGAAATAGCAGTGGGAATTTATCAAAGGACAAGGGCATAAGGAGGCTTCAAGGATGATGTGTTTTAAGGGGAAATGCATTCCTTGAAGGCTAAAAAACATTTTAGCCCCCTGTCTTCTTGTCAAAAAATTTATAGGGGGCTAACAGTGGCTCCACATGGGTATGGATTCTTCTTGAAGGAGTCAAGAATTCAGAGGATAATATTTGGTGTAGGCCAGATGCCTGGTACTTGACTCATTCATTTTCTTTCTTGGCTCAGCTGCCACAATTCATGAAGACATTATATCAACATTAAAATTTCTCCCAAACAACTACCTGCCCACACTATAGTCCTGAAATTTTTCTTCTGGGTGCATTCGGACTTGCAAACCCTTTACATTATCAATTTTTACAAGAAGGAAAATAAACCTATTCTACTTCTACCCTTATTACTCCATGGGACCAGATTGGACTGTTGGCCTCATAGTTTCTCTACCTAAACTAGTATCTGCTAGGATTAAACTGTCTAGCAGACTTCTTCTCTACATTCTAAGAAAGAAATTGAAAACAGTCAAGCCAGGATTAGACTGTCTGGCTTGCTGGACTTTGCAGAAATTAAAACAACTAACTACATGCTCACAGACTGAGCTTTATTGAGCTTTTCCTACCTACCCTACTCTAACTGGAATATTTACAAGTCTAGCTTACAAACATTGTCTTCCAATGTAACCAGTCCATCAAGTGATCCCATGACTAGTCTTTCTTGCTCAACTCTTTGAGCATGCTGGATAGGTAGGGTTGCTCCCACTCTTTTTGTTCCACAACAGCAGCTACAAAAAATTTACTTGTTGTCAGCAACATGCTGCTCAAAAATACCCTTGATCCTTCTTCAAATGTGTGCAGGAAATGAACATAAGGATCATGAAATGATACCTGGTTATGGAAATTTTGCAGGTAGGCTTCAACGAGGATTTCTTCTTATTCCACTGGATCAAGAACAAGACTCTCTTGAAAAAGAGAATCTCCCTCATCTTCTTCATTTTCTGAACCGGAGGAATCATCATATATGGCAGTGTTGTCCTCTTGGAGCTCTAATATATTCTGGTCTGGTGGGCTGAGATCTGTGAAGATATCAATGTATTCTTGAGTAGGGGTATGTTTCTTTGCTTCCTCTTCTTCAAGAGAAAAATCCTTTCTTTCAAACTGCTAAAATATCTCTTCCTTGTTTTCCTCTTCATCTTCTGAGATGAGAGGCTGCTGACCTCCAATAATGTGAAAACCATTACTGCTGAGTTGTAATGGAGTGAAGCAAATATCTAGAGATCCTTCACCCTCTTCTGCACTCTTAAATATTTCTTCATCAGTATCATAAATAGCCTACATTGGCTCATTACTCTCAGGAAGTAAAGGGAACTGATTTTCCTCCCATAAATCTACTAATGTTGACCCTACAAGGTCATCTTCTGTTTGGAGAACATCATCATCAGATAGATCAAAAATAGGAGAATCATGAATGTAAGTAATGATACCAATCGGACATACTGGGTTATCAGCTGTTCTTTCTTCATTCTGATTTACATGTGAGCTTTCCAACTCTGTACCACGAAGCTCATCAGATGAATGGGCAAGAATGTCTGATCTGTGAAAACATTTAGAGGTTGGCTGTCCATTGATGACATGATCTATTTCTTCTTCTGTCAAAGGGGAAGATGGTCTTGTGTTCCTTTGTGCAGAAGTGCAACAGCTCTCTGTTTCCTTTGAAGACTAGATTTGAGACAGGATGTCATCTTGAGCCTCAACTACAAAGGATGATGGATCAGCATCTGAGTTTTCAGGAATATCTTGAGGAATGTCTATGGTCTCTTGACCTTTTTCTTCCTTAGCTGATTCATCCATGTTCTTGTGATAGCTAGGATGCATATGAAATTCTTGAATGGCTGTTAAAAGATCTTCAGGATGCATATTAACCAAATCCTCATTAATATCTAACATGTACTATATGATATTCTGAAATTGATCACAACAATCCCATGATAAGGATGGAGAGTTCCCTTTATAATTCTTGTAAAATACTTGGTGCATGTCTTTTAAAGAAAACAAACTCCGAGGTTCTAACCATTCATACCAATTCTTGGTTTTTACTTCTAATGTTGCCATGAACATTTTCATTAGGTAGTCTTCATGCCATTCAACTTTAAATCTCCACACATGTATATGAAACTTGATGAGATGAAGCAAGGGGTCATCAAAATTTTCACCCTGAAAGGTAGGTAGGTTTTCTAACCAGTCCACTTCAGGCATTTTGTGTGGGAATCCAGGGATATGCTCCCTACTCATTGGGGCATATCTTCTCTGTATGTGTGGAAGCATGTTTGTAAATCAGAAAGAGGTCACTGTATCTTCTCAACCAGTTCAGAGTCTTCTACCAGTGGAGTCATTTGGTCTTTGGGAGTTATGGAGTGTGGAGTCACCAGGTGGATGAATATGAATGCTTGAAGTAGGATGTTGTCCACCATCAACAATTAAAATCCAATCTAAAGGCAAAGTGGTCTCTTCCCCAGCGGAGTCGCCATTATGTTGGAGTTCCCATGTTTTGGCCAGATTGGCATGACCAAAAGATGAGACAACATCATAACCACTTTGAGGCCTTAGGATCTAGCCCTCTTGGACCCGTAGAGGGATCTCTCCAAAGAAAAAAAGAATGATATATCTTCGAAAGCCTGAAAGAGATGTTAGGCTAGTTATGAAGCATAAAGGGGGTTTTGAATGATTTGGTTGGTTGGTTGCTGGGTTGGTCATGAGATCATAGGCTGAGAAAGTGATGGAAGGAAAGGAACAAAGCAGGATTTTTCAGCAAAAAGGGATAGGTTAGGAATGAGCCATCCATTGAGCTATGGAGTCATGAAAGGGAATTACATGCAAACAACTAGCCAAGGCTTTCAAAGGGCAAGTCATCTACACTAAAGGATCTTTTTAGATAGATGATGGAATGGAACATTAAGGATTGAAAGTGAAAGAAGGAAAGCAACCCAATTTCTATCTATAGATTAGGTCAGAGGTCATTTAACTCCAAACCTGCTTGGACATACTCATAGGCAACTTTCAATGGAGGGACGAAGGGGCAGCTTATAGATCGGACCAGAGGTCATTTAACTCGAGGTCAGCTTTAGCATGCTCCAAGAGAAAATAGAGATAAGTTTAACAGAGCCAGGGTCTATAGATCAGAGAAGGACTTTGAACCTCCAATGCTTTGACACCAGCAAGACTATCCAAGCAGCAAACCCCTAATTCATATATCAGCTAGTAGCATATGGAACCGCTACACTGGTTAAATTAGCTGGACTTACTCTTAGATTCACTATCAGCAGAAAACATTGAGGGCAAGGAGATCAGAAACATGGGGTACCTAACAAGGGTAAATCCAATGCCAATATTCTGATGTGAGCCCAAAATACCAATGAACAACATGAAAATGTAAATAAAAGATACAAAGAGAGAGACATCACCAATAGTAATAGACTAGGATCCTGTGAAATTTGCTTGCTTAATTGATGCAAAACCAGTCACATACTCTGAGCTCAATGGATGTTATAGTCCAGACCTTCTCCTCCCAGCCTACTACATAACAACTACTGTGCTATTCCCTCCCAAGACTGTTCTAACAGTCAAAATGAATCCCTCTAATAGCAATCGACAACAACCGAACAACAACCATTATAATATGTTCTCGGGAATACTTATAGGAGAACAAATAATATCAGGAGTAGATACAAATTAAATGGATCCATTAAGACAGAGTGGTGGAAGAGTCTGAGCCCACTCTGCTTAATATCTCTACACTGTACTCTATAGACTGGTTTAGAGATCTCTTTCGGGTCGATTTCGACCTCTGATGTTTCGTGAAGTCCTCTGGCTATTTCGAACTCCACGCTAGCCTTCCAAAATACATGACATGGATATAAAATCTGTAGGTCTCTCCATACCTCCATAACTGTTGTCCAGACAGTCTTAAAGAGGCTTCTATCCATAAAATACGTTTAAGGGCTCGAGGAGGCATGGAGGCTTCTGTAGGAAGGTGTTCTTTTGGAGAAACGGTGCTCTGCTGACATTAACACAGATATGGCTTGTTGCATGTGCATTTGGTCTTCAAACTATGCCTTGAGTCCTTTGAATGTAGGATTAAGCGTTAAACAAGCAATTAACAGGTCCGGTCCCTTCTAATCCGTCTCTGTTGTTTCGCTTGGCCGCTATATTGGCCTCTCTGTGTTCCGAATCACAATGGCAGTTATTATGAGGACAGAGTGAATTACCACTCTTGTAAAACCCTGCAACAATAAAATAAACCAATTATATAAATAGAGGATGGCGGAATTCAATGTTGTGGAGGTTTGGAGGAACGGTGGTGGCAACTGTGGAAACGACAGACGCAACGGATAGTGGTGGAGGAACGCAGTGAACGGAGGGGAAAATGTATGTGGAATTCAGGTGAAATGAAGACTTTAATGTAATGAAAACCAAAGGAAATGCGCGTGAAACATGTGAAATGAGTGAAAGGTGGGCCACATTTGTGGATGATTTTGTCACCCCCCTAGAGACAGTCTAGAGTTGCCATAGACTAGTGCCTAGGACATCTTAATATAGCAAGGAGCCCTTTTAGTTTGGGTTGTCAGTCCAAGAACTCGCTTACTATCTCTTGTTCTAAACAAGGAAATTAGTTTTGAATGGGACCAATCTCTCTCAGAAGCTGACACAAGGATAAGAACAATGTAGGAACATGATGTAAAACTTCAGCATGAAAGCATCAGACAGTTAAGAGACCGCTTACTGTAAAGAGGGCCGATTCAAATAATATATCACAGAAATCAGATATCAGGAAGTGAGTGCGGTGAGGAAACATAAGAAGATATTAGCTGGCATGAGACTGATACCCAGATACACAACAGAACCATATAAGGGCACACCAATTTACGAATCCTTATATGACAATGAAATTTACAAAGCACCCTCCTCCAAACGCTAATAGCGGAAAATATGAAAAGTGAATAATGACAGTATATCATGACTAGGCCTATTTAAGATTAGCAGCTAATTCAGAAAGTTAGCACCACTTAAGATGATCCTTACGTAAACTAGTGAGCCACTCTTGATCTAGGGCATGATACGAAGATAAATTGTGTGAAATGAGATATGTGCTTACATGAGAGAAATTACATACTGTGAGATACCAAAGACCAGAATCCTCATTACAGTTATAACCCCTCTTCACTGAGACCCTACGGGCTCTGAAGCTTCATACAGAAATATTACAAAAATGTATACAGAAGTCTTCTCGCTGCACAGTTTGCTGATAGAAATCTGGAACCCTTCAAAAATCTTATTTATGAGTATTTATAGAGAAGACAGAAACTTCTAGAGGAGGAGGAAGACGAGGCACAATTAATGACTCAGTTTGAACCAAAACGGCGGAAAACATTCGCGCCTTCTCTATGAATGGCTGACTATAAATGACTATACCTAACAGTCTGTCTAAAGAAATAAATGCTGGGAGATAAAATCTCCTTATATACAAGATAGAAATAATAAAATATATACAATATGTTGCCCGCGGCTGAAGGAAAATCTGCTGCCGTAAGAGATTTGAAATAATCTGCATTTCTGTACTGTACTCTCGGCCCTTGGCTTTGGATTTGAGTCCAGGATCTTTAATGCGGGGCGAATTTATCTGGAGAGTTCTGAGGATCCATATCTATGTTTTCTTTAATGGCGGTCACCTCTCCCACCTACCCTCGGCTTCTTTCCTTAATTTCGCCAGTAGGATATGTCCTTTGGTATGTTCCAGATCTTTGCAACAGAGGCGGCAAGTTAAAGCGCCAACTAAGTCGTTTTAAAACCTGCAAAACCCGCAAAACATTAGAGAAAATTGACTCGGTGACAGGGAGTGTGGATACGACAGCGGCCATGGAATCGGTGATACGGACTAGGCGAAATGTTGAGATGATGCAGGGTGACAGGAAACGCATGAAAATAATGGAGAAAAAGAGGGTGACAATGCAGAATACAATGGAGCGATAATGAACGAACAGGGCAAAGGTTCATAAAATATGACACGTCACCAGAACATATGAATGGTGGAGGAGGAACACGGCGTACACTTGTGAATTATGATGACACGACCGCAGGAGGTGGGACCCAAATCGGAAATCGCAATCGAAACGTGGAGCGGGGAGACCGGGGTGGCACATTTTGGAAGTTCCGATTGCGATTGAGGGCAGGACTGCGATTGACCCAGGACCGTTCGATCTCAGAACAAGATCAATGGCTACACTTGCATCGGAGGGCAATAAAACGGTGGGCCATGAAATACCGCCGGTCTGTTGTGCGCGGGCCCTCCGTATAAGTTGATTGCCGCGCCGTTGATTTGAGCCGGATCAGACGGCCAGCATTGCGCCCGATCGTTAAGACAATAGGCCCCTTCTTGCTTTGAATTATGGTTTTCAGACTCGGGTCATATGGAAGCCGAAGCAGGAGGGAGTCAAACTCTTAGGGACTCGGCCCGATTATTTAAATTTGGGTTTTGAACTATTGTAAAGCAGATTTTCGGGCAGAGATAGTAATAGCAAATAGGAGCATAGAACTTTGGCCACGGCAGAGATGCGAAAGAGATGGCGGACCGAAAATTTATATGCAGGAGGAAATATGTACAACATCGGCTCCATCTGGGGACGGCATGGTCGTCCTCGGACATGTCGAGAACACGCAGACCTCAGACCCTCCTGTATGTGAATTTTATTCTACAATCCCCTTGCATTTTCTTCAAAACTCATTAGCACCCATTCCTTATTAAAAGAATGATAAAACAAAAGAAAACTAATGTACAATAGAATACACCAGGCTGTCTTCGCCTCCTGGGTCCCATACTTTGCTTTGCTGGTATTCATTACTTACATTATTCTTCAACTGTACCCCTCTATGTTTCCATATTTTGTTCTGCAACGTGCCTCCAGCTATGCTTTCACATTTTGTTTTTGTTTTTCCATTGCCAAACATCTTTTGCTTTCCTGCTGCTATCTGCAACATGCCGCCCAAAAATACCTTTGATCCTTCCTCAAATGTTTGCAGGAAATGAGCATAAGGATCATAAAAAGACACCTGGCTAGGAATATTTGGCGAGCAGGCTTCGACCAGGATCTCTTCTTCTTCCATTGGATTGAGAAGAAGACTCTCTTGGGATAGAGTGTCTCCTTCATTTTCTGAACCGGAGGACTCATTGTGAATGGTGGTTGGAGAATTTGAGCTAATCCGGTCCTCCTTATATTCTGCCACAGGATCGAAGAATAGATTATATACGCTCTCTTTTTTTTGGCCTTCCATGTTTGGCAGGCTGTCTGCGTCCTGGGTGGCTCTGATTACTGCTTCTTCCACTGCATCTTTGGAGTGGCTCTTAAAAGCCTGATCGCCTTCTTCTTGTACTTCGAAAGGCAGTGGGATCTCTTCTTTTCTTGTAGGAGGGAGACCTTCCAAAAAGGCTCTGGGGTCTTTGAACTGATATGATTTTACTTGCGAGTTCAGAAATTCGATCTCAGCTTCATATCTTTCGACCACTAATTTTAGTGAAATCTTCTCAAGTACTGGTGGGAAACTTGAGCTGAGAAGAATAACCCGTGGAAGGTCCTCCACTTTCATTCTTACCAAGCTACGACGACACTTTGCTATGAAACTTGGATGCATTTCTGCAAACTGTTCAAAGTCTTCCATTGGTGAAGCGACTTGGTCTTCAGCATGGTTGATGTTGTTCTGCGACATGGTTTCCCAGTAGAGTCTTTTTAAACATTTAGGAACTGTGGAGTCGCCAAGTGGATGATTTAAGATCTTACTGTCCACCACAGTGATTTACCAAATCAAAACCATTTGTCTCTTCCCAGCAGAGTCGGGACTGCAAATAGATTTATCAAATAAACAACAGTGGAGTCAGGATTTTCTACTGAGATTTCTTGAGAAGAAGAAGGCAGATAATCTTCAATGGAATATTCAGGGTTTTCAGCACGAGCTGACTTCCTCTCCTTCCAAACTCTTTTATGAATGATCTTCTCTGGGTCAGACACGTAAGGTGTTTTCGACTGAGATGTATCTGACCTCAAATGTGGCTTTCGAGAAGCCAGGACTACCAATAAAATTTATCAAATAAAGACCAGTGGAGTCGCCAAGGTGAGAAATCTGCAACTCTTCACCTCTCTGTGCTCACCTGATTAGAGAGTGAAAATAAGATGTCGAACCCAGGGAAACGGATATTCTTGAATTCGGTCCCCGGCAACGGCGCCAGAAAGATGTTGTGGATGATTTTTGTCACCCTCCTAGAGACAGCCTAGAGTTGCCATAGACCAGTGCCTAGGACATCTTAATATAGCAAGGAGCTCCTTTAGTTGGGTTGTCAGTCCAAGAACACGCTTGCTATCTCTTGTTTGAACAAGGAAATTAGTTATGAATTGGTCCAGTCTCTCTCTCTTAGAAGCTAATGCATAGACAAGAACGATGTAGGAACATCATGTAGGACTTCAACATGAAAGTATCAGATAGTTAAGAGACTGTTTATTGTAAAAAGGGCCGGTTCAAATAATATATCACAGAAATCAGATATCAACGAATGAGTGCAGTGAGGAAACATAAGAAGATATTAACTGACATGAGACTAATACCCAGATACACAACAGAACCATATAAGGGCGCACCAATTTACGAATCCTTATATGATAATGGTGTTTTAAAAGCACCCTCCTCAAGCAACTAATATAGCAGAAAATATGGAAAGAGTGAACATGGAACAGTATATCATGACTAGGCCTATTTAAAGTGCTTGACTAATTCCAGGAAGGGCACCACTTAAGATGAATCCTTACTGCAAACTAGTGAGCCACTCGCATTCTAGAGCATGATACAAGAAGATAAATTGTATGAAATGAGATAATGTATTAACACATAAGAGAAATTACATACTGTGAAATATCAAAGACCAGAATCCTGAATACAGTGATAACCCCTCCTCACTGAGACCCTACGGGCTCTAAAAATTCATACAGAAATGTTACAAAATGTATACAGAAGTCTTCTCGCTGCATAGTCTGCTGATGGAAATCTGGAACCCTTCAAAAATCTTATTTTCGAGCATTTATAGAGAAGACAAAGGCTTCTAGAGGAGGAGGGAGATGAGGCACAATTAATGACTCAGTTTGAACCAAAATGGCGGAAAAAATTCGCGCCTTCTCTATGAATGACTGACTATAAATGAATATAACTAACAGTCCGCCTAAAGAAATAAATGCTGGGAGATAAAAATCTCTTTATATACAAGACAAAAATAATAAAATATATACAATATGCTGCCCGCGGCTGAGGAAAATCTGCTGCTGTAAGAGATTTGGAATAATCTGCATTTCAGTACTGTACTCTCGGCCCTTGGCTTTGGATTTGAGTCCTGGATCTTTAATGCGGGGCAGATGCATCTCGAGAGTTCTGAGAATCCATATCTATGTCTTCTTTAATGGCGGTCACCTCTCCCACCTACCCTTGGCTTCTTTCTTTAATTTTGCCAGCAGAATATGTCCTTTGGTATGCTCCAGATCTTTGCAACGGAGGCGGCAAGTTAAAGCGCCAACTAAATCGTTTTAAAACCTGCAAAACCCGAAAAACATTAGAGAAAATTGACTCGGTGACAGGGAGTGTGGATACGACAGCGGCCATGGAATCGGTGATACGGACTAGGCGAAATGTTGAGATGATGCAGGGTGACAGGAAACGCATGAAAATAATGGAGAAAAAGAGGGTGACAATGCAGAATACAATGGAGCGATAATGAACGAACAGGGCAAAGGTTCATAAAATATGACACGTCACCAGAACATATGAATGGTGGAGGAGGAACACGGCGTACACTTGTGAATTATGATGACACGACCGCAGGAGGTGGGACCCAAATCGGAAATCGCAATCGAAACGTGGAGCGGGGAGACCGGGGTGGCACATTTTGGAAGTTCCGATTGCGATTGAGGGCAGGACTGTGATTGACCTAGGACCGTTCGATCTCAGAACAAGATCAACGGCTACACTTGCATCGGAGGGCAATGAAATGGTGGGCCATGAAATACCGCCGGTCTGTTGTGCGCGGGCCCTCCGTATAAGTTGATTGCCACACCATTGATTTGAGCCAGATCGGACGGCCAGCATTGTGCCCGATCGTTAAAACAATAGGCCCCTTCTCGTTTTGAATTATGGTTTTCAGACTCGGGTCATATGGAAGCCAAAGCACGGGGGGCTAAGGTCTTAGGACTGGGCCCGATAGATTTAAATTATGGGTTTTTAACCTTTGTAAAGCGGATCTTCGGGCAAAAACGGTAATATCAAACAGGAGCATAAGGTTTTTAGGCTACGGCAAAGGTCTGAAACAAATTCGGAAGAGGCAACGGACCAAAAATTTATATGCGGGGGTCAATATGTACAAACAAAATACCCCAAATAGTTGAGGGCGATTAACTTGGGACTGTCGATCTCAGGAGGAGATCGACGGCGGGGATCGAAAGATGGAGTTAACAAAGACTTCGACGAGGAAATATGATGGAGGGCGCGACTAGATCCCAGCTGTTAGATCTGAAGAAATGGATGGCTACGATCGAATCGGCGGATCGCAGTCGGGGGCATGGGAGGTGACACCATTTAAACTTTGTGATTGGCGATGGCGCGATTGAGTGCCAACTGTCCGATCTGGGTCAGATCGACGGCGGAGATTCAATCGGCGGGGAGAAAGAAGGGCCACAGGGTGAAGAGGGAGTAATCTGGACCATTAGATCATACGAAATGGACTGCTCAAATTGGATCGGGGAGTTGCAATCGGAAGGAATGGAGGAGGGGATGTGATGTGACTGGCGCGATGCGATGGAGCGCCAGCCATCCGATTCGGATAGAGATCGACGGTTCAAATAGAATCAGAGGGGCGGAAGGGAAAGGGTGATGAACACGCAGTGACTAACACTGGGCCATCGGATCCATTTATGGATCAACGGCAGAGATTGTAATCGGGAGATCACAATCGGGGATGCAAAGGGTGGCGCGTTTTAAAACTTGCAATTGCGATTGGAGCGATTAAGCACTAGCCATTGTATCTCGGGACCAGATCAACGGCCCACATTCAATCGAAGGCCTTGCGAAGGGGTGAGGCAGGTGCGGCAAGACTTTGTGCGGATCGTTAGATCTATTCAAATCAATGGTGGAGATTGCAGTGCGGGGCTACAGACCCAAATCCAATCGCATCGGGATTTTGCGTGTTTATAAAGGAATGTGCTCGCCCAAGAGCTCTGATTGTGATTAGCACTTTGAGTCTTTGTGCCTAGTTCTTGGGCACGGGCATATGGGGAAGTGGTTTGAAGGGGGCTGGCCGAAAGGGGCTAAGCCCTAATATAAAGTGAAAGTGGGTTTTTTGCCCATTTTAATGCAATTTTGAGGTTGGGAAGGGGAACAATAGAGGGAAAAATGGCGAATTAGACCAAACAAGGGGTATGGGTAGAATTTGAAGGGGGTTTTGGGAGGATTTAGAGGGTTAATAGGGGGAAATAGAGAGGAGTAAGAAGGGGATGAAGCAGAGGTTTAGAAGGGATGATAAGAGGGGAAAAAGGAGGCCTTTTGGGAATTTATTCACAATCAGAGAGGATTTATAACTAGAAATAGCAGAGGGGATTTGATCAAAGGACAAGGGCATAAGGAGGCTTCAAGGATGATGTGTTTTCAGGGGAAATTCATTCCTTGAAGACTCAAAAACATTTTAGTCCCCTGTTTGCTTGTCAAAAAATTTATAGGGGGCTAACAGGGACTACTAGGCCCAACAAATAGAAATCCACCTATTGGCTTTACTGTATATCCCATCATTCACCGACAAGTATTCCTAGGACCACCGAGACACACAATATAGTTTTAACATAACCCATAGTCTAGCTCAAGGGTTACTAGGCCAGTTCCTTTACCGTGACCCACAGTTTGGTTCAAGGACCTCTAGGCCATGTGTTTATCATTCTAGAGATCCACCCCACTCAGTTTCAAATCCATTTGGCAATCCAACTCAAGCGAAGTATGATAAAACCATCCCATCATATCTATACGGAAATGGCAAGGCTAGGCTGGAAGCACTGTCACACATAGAAAAACCCATGCTAGATCTAGCAAGGAAATCACATATACAAATCAATACCTGAAAATAATCATGTTGTAGCTTCTTGATCTTGCTTTTCCTTGCTTTCTTTTCCTTCCTTTCTCCAATACCCAAGTGCTCCAATAAAAATTTAAGTGTCCAAGAGAGAGAGAGAGAGAGAGAGAGAGAGAGAGCACCAAAAGTGAACTGACAAAAGGTACAAACTAATCCTTAGAATCCTTTTTATAGAAGAGGCCCCTATTTTCCGATTTGCTTAGCCATAATAAACCAAATGAACACCCCCCTAGGATGTTTTTCCCAACATTTAGCTTGGAATAAGTGTCCCATCAACCTTGATTATTATTTTTAACTTTTATTACATGAAATTTCTGCCACGACACTTACAATTTATATTTTATACATGATATATATATATATATATATATATATATATATATATATATATATATATATGAAAAAGGTATTGTTCTTTTAAGTATGAGGGGTTTCCGCAGTGCATTGTTCATTATGTATTTTTTGTTTTTAATCAATATAAATGTATAGGATTTTTATTTTAAAAATTATGTTTTATATTTGAAATTGGTTAAAACAAATATTATTTTAATTTTGAGTTGTGGTATAGTTTTAATATTTGAGAAAATTTATTATAACATTTTTTCTAAAAAATTTCTAAATTTTATGGAAGAAGTATTGGTAAAAAATTGAAATCCAAATAATAACATTCTTAAGGAAATTCAAATTGCTCAAGTTAAAGTATCAGTAGATTGCATTTTGGCCTTTCTGCAGGAGGAAAAGTTGCAACATGATGGGGTAGAAAAGGTATCAAAGGAGGTAACAGACTTAGCGATTCAAATCCAAGGAGGGATATTTTATTGGAATCACGATTCCTCTAGTCCAACTATAAGAGGTTTAGATGTCAAAATAGAGAGAGGCATGAGGGTTGTTTTATGTGGAACTGTTGGTTAAGGAAAATCAAGCCTTTTATCTTGCATATTAGGTGAAATACCAAAAATATCAGGCTATGTTAGCTTAAGTGGTACCAAAGAATATGTCCCTTGGTCTCCTTGGATACAAAGTGGGAAAATTAAAGACATTATTCTCTTTGGGTAAAAGATGGATACTATTGGATATAATATGTACTTCAGGCTTGTGCATTGAAGAAATATCTTAAACTTTTTCCCTACGAGGATGAGACAGACATTGGAGAACGAGGGTTAAATTTGAGTGGTGGACAAAAGCAGAGAATACAGATTGCCCGTGCTTTATATCAAGATGCATACATTTGTATTTTTTATGACACTTTCAGTTTCATGGATGCACATACTGGAAAACATATTTTCTAGGTATGTTTCTCTTATCCTTTACATACTCTAGTTTTCCTGAATTAATTAGTTTTAATGTATTGATGGAATGATGAAGCTCTACGGTAGCACTCTGCAATTCATTGTTCAGTCTAGATAATATACAATTCTGGTTGGGCTGTTGTAAATTCATGTCCATAAACATCTAATAAATTGGACTTGCTTGTTATACAAATGCATACTTGGTATTTTGGCTTCAAATATTGTAGTCTATGTAACTCATCAAGTGGAGTTTTTACCCTCAGATGATATCATTCTGGTAGGTTTGGATTTCTTTCATCCTGTTCTAGCAATATTAAAAATTTCAATTTAATTGGTAAAGATATTGGGTTTAGTGATCATTTATTGAGAGGAGGAAATAAGGGATCCATATTTTGTTGATGTAAATGATGCTCTTCACAGGTAATGCGAGATGGTGAAATTACTAAGGTCGACAAATAAAATGACATCTTACAGTCAGGCATAGATTTTGTGGAATTTTTTGGTGCACATCAGAAAGATTTGAAAGCTATTTTTGCTATGGAAAATGAAGTGTACACATCAGAGACATTTGTTAAAAGTTCATGTCCTATAAATACAGATGGAGTGAAAAATGTTACTGTCACTTAGACATTGAAGCAGTGTGTTTTTCAAAACTCAAGAGATGTAGAGGAAGAGGTTGAACTATAAAATTACAAAGAAATATTGGATAGAGAGAATAAAATTCAAATCTTTTACAAGAAGAATAAATAGAGAGAGACAGGGTAAACATGTCGGTATATTGGTCTTACATTACTGCTGCATATAATGGTAATTTGATACATATAATACTAATTTACCAAATAATATTTCAGCTACTTCAAATATGTAGTAACTACTGGATGGCATCAGAAACCCATACAAAATAAAATGAGAGTTCCCCTGAGAGAAAGTCCCTTTTCATTCTGGTTTATGTTGCTTTGACATTAAGAAGCTCCTTGTGCATTCTTGTGAGGTATATGCTTCTTTCATTGGTTGGAATTAAAACTGCTAATCAACTTTTCAACAATCTGCATAGTGGATATTTCGTGCACCAATGTACTTCTTTGATGCAACTCCATCTAGGCGAATACTGAATCGGATCAGTTGACATTTATTATTTTAATAGGCCAATACCTTTCCCGAGAGACTTAGGAAATCATCTGATTCTAGTGGATCAATAACAAGCTCTTTGTTTCTTGGCAGGCATCAACTAATCAAAGTGCAGTGACACATCAATTCCTACTCAACTAGGAAAATTGGCTTTTTCATTTATACAACTTTTTGGGATCATTTCAATCATGTCTTAGATTGCTTTGCAAGTCTTCATTGTGTTTATACCAATGGGTGCTAGTTGTAAATGGTATCAGGTATTCTCTGTATTTCTCAATAATAATGAATACAAACTTACAAATTTTTATTTTATGAGAGGAACATAAATTAGAGATAAGAGAGTTCGATCTCTACTTCAAGGTTTGGTGTCTTTGGATCCCATAATTCGATTGAAAAGGATGTTATCAAATAGATAGAGATACATCAAGATTCTTTCATGACAACATTTTATCTGCATTTCTTTGTTTCCGTGATTTTGGGTTTTTACGGTAATTAATAAGATAATTCTTGTAACTCCTTTGACCTTCATTGCATGCATTGCATAATATCATCTAGGGAACTGGCTCGGTTGGCATCAGTTTGTAGATATCCAATCGTACAAAATTTTTGAGAATCAATCTCCGGAGCAGCCACCATTACAAGTTTTGACCAAGAATCTTGATTCATGGAAATAAATATCGAGTTGACTAATATATATATTAGACCTAGTCTCCACAATGTTGGAATCAATGAGTGGACTAGTATTCAGATGGATTTTCTGTAAAATCCTGTGTTTGCATTATTTTTAGTGTTCCTCATTCGCTTTCCTGAAGATGTAATTTGACCAAGTAGGTACAGAAGGACTATCTTGTCATGTAATTATTTTTTCCTAAACTCATCTTAGTAGATTAGAGATATTATTTACATGAAATGTGAAAGTAAATCAAATGGCACATTTACAGGAATTGCAGGGTTGGTAGTAACATATGGCCTAAGTTTGAACATGATACAAGCCTGTGTAATATGGTTCCTTTGTTTTTTGGAGACCAAGATGATCTTAGCAGAGAAAATAATGCAGTATTCACGTATTCCCAGTGAGTCACTAGTGATCATATAGAATTTTAGAGCAAACTCCAACTGGCCATCTATAGGAGCAATAGATCTAACTGATTTGTAGGTCATGACTCAATAAAAATAATTTTTTTTTCATGCATGCACACAAAGATAGTAATTTTCATGTAATTTCATCTATAAGTTTGATCCATACAATCAGGTGCGTTATAGACCACATCTTCCGCTTGTCTTGAAAGGGCTTACATGCACTTTCCCTGGAGGCACGAATGTGGGAGTTGTGGGGCAGACAGGAAGTTGAAATACATTCTTATTCAATCCATTTTTCACATTGTGGAACCAACAAAGGGTAGAATTGTCATTTATGGAGTCGACATCTCATCCATAGACCTCCATAACCTAAGATCCAAATTAAGAATTATTCCCCAAAAACCAACAATGTTTGAAGGCACTATAAGAAATAATTTCGATCCTTTGGAAGACTACTCGGATGATGAGATTTAGGAGGTCATTTCTACTTCATATTATATATGCACCTGTATCAATTTTAGGGCCAATCATTCTTGTCTTGAAAGTTTTAAATATTCTCCCATGGATCTTGTTGTGAGTGAGAAACATGACGATGAATTGTGAGGATATGTTTGCATACTGTTAGTCTTCAGTATTTTTCACTTGTTGGTGATGACTATTTGTAACAGCCAAGTTTTCTAGCAGCTGATATAAAAATTTGTCAAATTTTCTAGCTGGAAAACACCCATAAAACATTTTTACCCTCCTACCTTTCAGTTCGCCCATGACGAGATGAAACCTCATTATCAAATCCTACCTAGCCTTAGCCATACTAGGCTGCCCATCAGCTCTAAAGAGGCAATCCAAATCTGTTCAAAAAGTCTCCCCTAAGTTAGGAAGTGGCACATTAAGGCTTTTCTCCCTTGACGAACTATCCAAGAGCCAAAAAACCTCCATCTGCTATAGACCAATCATAACAGACCTTCCTATTCTGCTAATAAAGTTGGTTACAGCCCTAGGTCGCGCCACTAATACACCCTCAAGTCTTAGCAACACATAGACCATAAGTCAAGCTGATTTTAGGTGTTTTTACAGTGTTTTGATAGATCTTTCAAAGACAAAGGCATACCAGCATCTCAGAAGACAATATTTTGCTCCACATGAGAAGACAGCTGCTTCTCAATGTGATCTTGAGCCTGGGATGCAGCTACAGAGCAAATAGTTTTTCATCAAGCTCTTGCGACCATATTCAAAGCCTGAAAGGACAGTAAAAGGAAAAATAGCACTGTCACAAGGCTGGTGATACAACATGACTGAAAAAACCTCCTTCATATATAAGCAGAGGGTTTGAAGACTGAAGACCCTTCTTCATTTCATAAGTAGAGGGTTGAAGACTAAGAGCGCCTCCTTCATCTATAAGTAGAGGGCAATGGACAAGGTTTGATTTTAAGAGTTGCAACTGACTGTAAGACAGATTTGTTTTTAATAAACAGTGAGACAGTAACTAGGATTTTCTGAAGTAAAGTGATGATTGAAGGCAGAGACCAAGCAGTGGGTTTCAAATAAATGATTTACATGAGTTCACTATTAGATAGTTACAATTTAAAGCTAATAAGTTTATCATCAGTGAAGAAATATTATTAAACTGATGACGAGAGGAGTCAAAGGGGTCTTGGTCTCAAAGTAACCTCTGCCATCATGTTCAAAAGGAAACATGCATCTGTCAAGAAAGTCTTCTTCATAAGCAAAGTAAAGGAGCTCATCATGTTTTGAAGGTAAAAAGGAATCATCGCATATGGAAAAGACTCTGAAGAAGATGCTTTCTAAAAATAGGTGAAATAGATGAAAACCCAGGCTTCTTGCAGGCCCCCTTCACAGAAAAACAAAGGACAGGCCTCCCTTGTGCACTTTTCAAAATCTATGTACCTCATCCTCTGTTTTGTTTCCACCCACAGTTAAAAAGGAAGCTCAAGCAGCACCTGCCATCTAATTCAGTTTACACCCAGAGCAAAAATGTTAGTTTAGGTTGCGAAAAGGAGAAGTTACCTCTTCCAAAAGTGTCAAAGAAAACCTCATGCAACACAAAGTATCTTCTACAGGTGTCCTCTTATCAAATGACAAAGACAAGTGGGTAATGATGATATTCAAAGGTGCTTATTTTCCTTTTGTATAAAAAACCTCTTTCAACTGATCAAGAGTGACAACAGGTATGCCATACAAAGACCAGAGGTATAAAAGGGATATTGAAATGGAAGTTAAGTTTTTTCCTCAGCAAAAAGGCATTGCAAATAGGTATACAGGGTCATAAAAGTGCAAGAGAGATCATGACATGTGTTTCAGGTCCTGGAACCCAGTAAAAGCAATATATGCATGCCACTGTCAAGAAGGAAGGCCTGTTCTTTATGAAAATGTGTCAAAAGTGATAATGCAGCCCGGGTGATTATGACTGAGTTTCACCTCCAAATCAAAGAAAAAAATCATTTAAAGGCACATATATAAATCCTCATATAGCTCAGAGAAAATTTTTCCTCCTACAATGTAGAATATCAAAGGGAAGACAATTTTCTCTCTATTGAGAAAACAGTCAAGGTTTTAAAGATTCTCAAAAAAGGCTATGTAATTTCAAAAAGGGAAAATAGTTTGTTCTCCAATAAAAAACAGTGAAAGCTTTTCTTCTTGAAAAAAGTTTGTTTTTATGTCAGAAGGAGGTCGGGTTTATAAAATGAGTGGTATTTACCACTGTGACACATATCCAAAAAAAAAAAAAGGGATTCAAGTCTTGTTTAAGAGGGGGGCATTCTCAAACTTTTCTTCCGAAAACCCTCACTAATAAAATACAAAGGAACTTTGGGTTTTTCTTTTTCAAAAGAGGATGAGGACCATTGCAAGCCCACTTTGAATCTCTCAAAGCACCAAAAAATCTTCCCCTTTCTATTCACAAGCCTGGAGGAAGAAATTGTGAGCGGAAAAACCAAAGTTTTTGGGCTTAAGGATTGCGCGGCACGCCTAGCCTGGCTAGCGACACGTTCGGGCACACATTTTACACGGGACAACAAAGCCGCGCGGCACGCCTGTAGGCTTTGGTCCTGTCGGCCCGACAAGTGACCCGACAGCCTTTTGCGTGGTGCTCTCCCGGTCTAAACGTGCCGTGCTCATTTTACACCATCTAAACGCCTCCAAAAAGTGGTAAAGCCACTCCTTTCCTCCAGCAAGACGACACCATCAATATTCAAGGTATTTATGCAACTCCATGCTCTTTTAAAAAACTGTCAAGTGGTGGAAAAAGGGATGAATTTCATAATCTAAATCACAGTGTTGAGTTTGTTAAGGGAGAAGTGTTTTGTGTTAAAAAATCAGAATTACTATGTTGCTGTTAGCCTAATGTTTGCATAGTAGAATTGGTGCGTTTTTGTTGGTATTAAAAAGCCAAATAACTGCTCTCAAAACAAGTGGAAAAGTGGAGCAGTTTTGGAAAGAAGAAGCACAGGGTGTTGAAAGGTGAAATAGTGGGTCTGTCTGCTAAGTGACAGTGATCATGGTGTAAGGATCATTTCAGAGATGTCCTCTGTGTGGTAAAAAGGAGAAAAACACCAGTGTTTTCCCCTTTACTCTATAAAACCAACTTTAGTGTGTGAAGCTGTAAATCACCACTTGGAGGTATTATCAAAATCTGGGGTACAAGGAACAGTGAAGTATAAGGAGGGCAGTGCTTTGGTTGAGAGGAGTTTATTTTTGTTTGAATGCTACAAGTCTTTTTGTGATCACATCAAAAACATCAAAAGCTCTGTCACCTTATCCTATAACACAATGACCTTTGGCTGTGTTTATGCTTTCTGGCTTACTATGTGATGGTTGTTGAACTTACCTGTTGATTGGCATACGAAGAAAGAGCAGTGTTTTGAATTGAGAAGGTGTTTTTTTTTCCTTTCTATAAAAAACAAGGCTGTCATGTGTCCTCCGAAACACCAAAAGTTGGGTGACCTTACCATAAAATCAGAAAATCATTTGACTGTGTTGACTGTGTGCTTATTATTGAAACTGTTTGTTGATTGGCATACAAAGAAAGGACAGTGTTTTGAAGGAGCAGGGATCTAACACCAAAGGAAAAATTTTACATATCATTTGAAACCATTGTTGCCTTATCAAACAGTGATTGACAGTTGAGGCAGAGTTCTGATTGAAGAACACATTTAAAAAACTTGTGAGGCAGTTTGGTGTTGCAGAAGTGGATCTAGAACAAGATGCCTCCCAGACAGGATAGTAGAAGTGGATTGCATAAGAGATATGAACCTATTTCCACCGAAGAGGTGAATGCCCACCCATCAATCTTATTCAATTTCCATGAGGTGGGATGTTTAGAGTTTTTCCAGAAGGTGCAAGAGGTGAAACTTTTTTCTCCTTTGACACACCTTTGCGCCTTGAGATTTAAAGATAAAATTTTTTCATTGGCAGGCCTTGACTTCAAGTTCTCCCCAAGATCCATATCCAAGGCTACTAAAATCCCCTATATTGACGAGAAATGGTTTAAACAAAGCTATTTGGACTTAGATGATTACAAACCCTTCCTCAAGTCTGAGCACAGAGAATCATGTCCTGCTATTTTCCCTTTCTCATATCTTTTAGCCAGCTATGCCCCCCTCATGAAGATTATCATGAAGTACTTCACTTGTGAGGGGATATTCTCCCGAATCTATGCCTATCACATTCGACTATTGATGCATTTCACAAGGACCAAGCAGCTAAATATTCCTTTCTTCTTATGCAAAAGAATAGAGAAAATGGCCTCCACTGTCCAGAAGAAGCCTCCGTCATAGCAAATGGAATCTCTATTCCATCACTCTCTCATCAAAGTCATCATCCTTCACCAGCTTTAAAAGAGAGAGGTCTCTTGGGATGTTTTCATCACTCATCCGGATTTCTCCACTGTCCCTCCAGTCCATACATCCCCTAAATCTCCTACTCCTCACCCCTCACCTTCTTCTAGCAGGCCTAATCCTAAAAAGCTCAAGTTTACTACAGAACAAACAAAAGAGCCTGAAGAAGGAGAAGGAAGTGACCAGCAAGAGGAAGAAGGACATGAACATGAAGAAAAAGATGAAGGGTAGCAGCATGACAGTGATAAGGGTGAGCAGCAGCAGGAACAATAGGAGGAGAGTGCTGAACAGTAGCAACACAGTGGTGATGAACATCAGCAAGAAGAGGAAGAAGAGAATGCTGAAAAATAGCATGAAAGTAAGGTTGATACCGGAAAACAGCATAAGGATGATGATCAAGGGCAACATGAAAATGAGACAGAGTAGCAAAGGTAGCAGACTGATGATGAAGGGCAGCCTAGAGAGGATACACAGTAGTCTCCTCAAGACACACAGCAGCCTCCTCAAGAAGAAGGGAAACCTTCTCAAGAAGAACAGTAGCTTCAAGAAGAAAAGGGGAAAGTGACAAAGGTAAAAGGGCCATGCCCTCTTCTCCTAAAAATGCCAAGCCCCAGACAGCTAGGAAAAGAATGCCAAGGGTAGTCACTCCAAATGTGACAAGAGCTCTTCGAAGTAAAGGGAAACTGCCAAAGAAGCCCATCATTGATTTGCCTAGGAGGAAGAGCACAAGAATAGCCACCCAAAGCAAGGGGAAAGGCAAGATGGAAGAAAGTCATGAACAAGAAAGTGCATTTGATATCATCCCTATCCAAAGTGATGACAGTGATAATGAGGCCCGTATTCTAGAAAACCTTTTGATCCATAGGGAAGGCCAAATTGATGCATTGAAGGATGATCTTCATAGGGCAAGGAATTTAATCAGTTTCTAGTAATCCAAAATAGGCAAATGAGTGTCCATATGGCTATTTATGAGACACGGGCGACTAAGTACAAGAAAGAGGCCTCCAAAGCCCAAGCAAGGTTGGAAGAGCTCATGGGTGAATTTGATGAAAGTGAAGGCGATGATCAGCCTAAGAGAAAGAGGCCTAGAATCATGGGGCTTAAAAGGGCCCTTGAGAAGCAAAAAGAAGAGGAAAATGCCCTTCTCCAATCCACTCCTCTCACTACATTGTTTGAACAGGAGATAGAAAACAATAAGGAGGCGTGGCTTGAAAGATTCAATGACCATTTGGAGAAGAATTTGGAGAGGGAAAACAAGGATTTAGAGCTTCAAAGGAGAATGGCAGGGCATTACAAGAAGTTAAATCAGTTTTCCCAGCGCAAGTTAAAGGCTGCCCAAGAAAAGCTCAAGGAAGCTAAAGGGAAGCGCCCGACATGGAAAGTGAAGAAAGACATATTAGGACTTGATATTTTAGCCACTGCTTCAGAACATATTGCTAAGAACCCTTGAGGGTCATACTCCTCGATTTTGGGCAAATTTCGACATATTTTGGTTTTTTGGCATTTTTGGGTTTTTGGTCAAAACTCATGGTTTTCGCCATTTTAGTTTGGGGGATCGAAAAAGGAGGAGAATTGTATCATTGGATGCCATATTTTCAGGATCACACACAGTGATTTTCAGGACATTTGGAGATCAGTTTCTCCCCCGAAATGGCGAAAAATGCTCGCTTTTTGCACACTCTGCCCGGTCTATCAGCAAACTGTATTTTTTGGTTTTTTACACACAGGCCTAGTTTTGGAAGACTTCCACGAATTATATTGGGAAAATTATAGTTGTTCCAGAAATTAGACACTCAGATATTTCCAACGAGCTATCATGAGCCTCGTTTAGACACCGGGAAGGCTACCAAATGCTGCCGGAAAGTCAGGGGACCTTTTGCTGATGTAATTTTTGAGTATTTTTGTAAAATTTGAACCTTTAAAAACTGCTTTTTCCTCATGTGCGTTTAGCTATTTTTGCACATGAGAAGTTATGAAAAGTCAATTTAATTCCCTCTTTTAGCATTTTTTAGATATTTTATGACATATTTTGTGCCTTGGGCTTTGCAAAGCCTCAAGGACAAGTTTAGATATTTTGATTAGGCCAATGGGATAGCAAGTTGAACCATGAGGTTTTCCTCACTTGAGCCTATATATTCCAAAGGCTTTCATTGTAAAACAAGGCTGAACTTGAGAAGAGAAGCAATATATGGTCATATAAGCTTTGGAAGAAATACTTGTCTCATGCTTTTGGATTGCCTCTTGGATGTTCTTGGATGATGAAGAAGGATTGTTGTTGGATTCCATGACTTGGTAGAATGGTATAGTGTCTCTTGCTTTGTTGTTGTCTTCTAGTTTTCATTCATGAATACATGTTTCTTGCTTGCTATAGATCAGTAGAGAACAAATTTGAGACATGCCCTTGGAGGCACCTCAAATTTCATGTTTCTTCATAGCTTCCATGTTTTCTTCTTCCTTAGTCACATTAAAGAATTCTTGATTGCTCTTTAATAACTTAAGGATATTGTTTCTTATTTCATTCATGGTTTTATGCATGCTAAGTATGATTTACGGTACGCCTTGCTTACTCATGGCTAGCCATAGCTCCTTCCATGAAATTTCTCTTTGACTGATTAGATTGTCATTTGTTGAACCAATGAGGTCTTGTTCTGATCTTGCCCTTTGCTTAAGACTATGCAATCTTGTTTTCAAAGTGCCCAGTAACTTGAAGTACTGTGTTTAGGCGTTCCGACATAGTGATTTAAGTTGTTTGTCTCTCTTAAGTGTATTTCCCCAAAGTCTGATAGTCATTTCCCAAAGTTAGAGAGTTATATATCTCTATGCATGGCTTGAATGTTTATTTCTATGTATTGATTAGCTTATAGTTACATTTCTCGTGATTAATGGTTTTCCCTACCATGTTTATGTCAGCTATTAAACTAGTTATGCTTAAAATCCTTTGTTGTTCCCAAACTTGATGTTCATTTTATTCCATTTTGCCCAAAGATCCTTTCTACCTCGAATCAAATCGGCCCTTCAACAGCCTTGTATCACCGTCTGATAGCTTTCTAGACCTTTTCGACCCCATAGCCCAGTTGATCTGACATCTTTTTACCTATCTTATATCTTTGATCAGTTTCATCCCTCACAACCTAAAAACCAAAACCAAAAAACCTACTTCATAACTAGCCTAAAATCAGAACACAATAAGCAAACACACAAATATCCCTTACACAAATAGAGAGAGCCCTCTCTGAGTCCAGGAAGGCTAGGTCCTTGGGCTCCAAAGATTGGTTTGATGTTACACTATCATTTGGTTTGCCAATCAGCCAAATCACGGGACCCTAACACATACAAAATTTGATTTTTGCATCATCTCATACGTCATCTATTTTTTTTTCTCTGTAACATTGATGTATATATTTTATAGAATGTACCTTTTTATATTTTAAGTTTAATGCCATGACATAGACGGAGTTTCGAAGTGATTCAAAATTCAACTTTTAGGCTCCAAGGGTTATTGGTGGTATTGGTGGTGGACCATAGTTTTCATAAAATCCACCTGCCAACTCCACTATTTCATCCTTTTAGTTTTGACCATCCTTCAATTTAGTATAAACTTAGAGAGGCCATCCATCTAAAACGTTTACTAATAACATCCTCTCTAAACTCTAGACCCGAAATCTGGCTTCACAAAGAATCAACACCAGATCTCACCCAGACCCAAATCCCCCTATCATAGTAGACGACCCAGAGAAAATTTTGTGGCAAGTTTCCGAAACTAACAATCTAGCTACCAATAGGCCCATCCGTAAAGCAAGATCAGTACCCAAACATCTCACTTCCTTGCAGGATTCCCCCTTTGACTTAAAATCAGCAAAAACCCTTTCTAGAAGCAAGTCACGAGGTAAGATAGACTTTGACGATTTTGAGTCCCTAGATCTTCCATAGAGTCCTAATAGAGAAGCCTCACCTACCACACCTCTCGACTTTTAGCTTCTCCATCACTTTGGCTCATACCATCCCAGATCTGCTCAAAACCAGGGCACTAGTCCAAGTACATCCACCACACCCATCCAAACCACTACTGTTCAAACCACCTCAGCTCATCCCACAAGCCCTCATCTTGTACATCATCCATTAGCTCCCGTCATGGCAGCTTGGTACTCACCCTTGGTGTTGCCACAGCCCTTGGCTCCCTTGCCACATGACTATCAAGCCAAAATCCCACACTTTACTAGAGAAGAGACTCCCACAGCTCAACATCATGTAAGTAGGATTAACGATGCCTTTGAATACTTGGAAGTAGAAGACGAGACCATCAGAATGAGAATGTTCGCCCAAAACCTGGGCGGAGAAACCAAAAAATGGTTTAAGAGATTAACTCCAAACAGCATCCAAAACCCCCCAGAACTTTACCAAACCTTCATAAACAAGTGGGAAATCTGAAAGAACCCTATTCAAATCCTGTCAGAATATAACAATCTAAAACGGGAAAATGGGGAAAGTGTCCAGGGATACTACACTAGGCTCAACATTGTGTATAACGCCCTCCCACCTCACTTCAAACCCCCACATGGTTCAGCCTTGGCAAATTTCCCCAAGGGTTTTGATCCAAACATGACATATCAGCTAAGAGACAAGGACCCCCCTACCCTAGAGGAAATGCAACAAGTAGCCATAAAAGCAGAAGCCAACTTAGCAGAAAAAAGAGCTAGAACTAGATCAGAAAGGAAAGTCACATACCAGGATGAGTTCTCCACTTCAGATCCTCCCTTAGATCCTAGAATAGATGAATTAGTCAAGACCATGGCCCAAATGTAGGAAAAGATAAGTGAGAAGAGCCCTGTTAGGGAAAATCAACCAAACCCTCCAAACAAAAACCAGAACCAAAATTTTAGGAGGGAACAGCCTCAAAAAATACCAAGGGAAAATTACCAACAAATTAGGCCACCATTTAATGAAAATTATGTGGAAGAAGATGATAGGGATACAGAACTCATTGATGAAAGTCATTTGAACCTCATAGGGTCTGATAATGAGAGTGAGGTGTATCTCACAGAAGAAGAACAATCATTCTTCTCTCCGAATCAGGATGAAACCAACTATGAAGATCCCGACGATCCTGCCATAGATTTTCAGAATGCCATAATAGAATCTCACAGGAAATATGACCTTAGAAGCAAAAGAAATCAAGACAACTCCAAGAAAGGTAACTCAGACACTGCTAAGACCCCTGATACTATCCTTAAAAAAGAAGTGAACAGCAACAAGATCGTGGTCGAGAAAAATAACCAAAACAAAGATAGAGTTACCCAAGCTAGTCCTGACTCAAATGCTCCTATTACTTCCACAAAGATTCCCGAGGTGGCTGTGGCAAACAAAATCCCGAAACAAAGCCAGCAAAATCAAAACATAGAGAAGGTCATGGCTGAAAAAGCTGAAACAAACATTTCTAAACTACAGCTACCTTTTAGTTTTGAGGGAGAGATTGCCAAAATAAATATCGCCATGCCTCTCACTGAACTTATCACCCAAGGCTCTTATAAAACCCAAGTGTTAAAAGTCCTAAATCTAGGGAACGATGCGAACACCCTTAATCTAGCTGATGACACTCCCGAAGTGTTGTTTGGTCCAAAAATAGAAGGGAAATTCCAAGAAGGAACCACTCTTCCCTTTTACATCAGCCTAAATATCCATGACCAAATCCTTCACAATTTCATGCTAGACTCTGGCGCCTCACATAATCTTATGCTGAAGGTTGTAATGGAAAGATTAGGCCTAGAAATAACTAGACCATACAAAGACTTATATTCTTTCGATTATAGTAGAGTCATATGTCTAGGCTTGATCAAAGATATTTATTTTAGTTTGGCCCAAATACCTACAAAGCATCTCATCATGGACATAGTGGTAGCGGACATTTTGCCCGAGTACGAAATGCTCCTAGCCAGATCTTGGGAGCCAAGCTCCAAGGGAATATTCAAATTGACATGTCTTACGCCACTATTCCTGTGTTTGACCAAACAAGAATACTCTATCGAGAATCACACATGAAATACATGATCAGTAGCCAGGAAAGGCCAGATAACATTCCAATGTATTCCATGTTTTCTGACCTAAACTCTTTTATTTTGCATGCTGATGAGGACATTGAAGAACAGTCAGAAGAAACTGAAACAAACTTAGACCCACCACATCAGCTGCCCCTAGTTCTCTATGATGAACTAGATAATCAAAAATATCATGATCATGAACAGTTATGTCTTGAGGAAAGTAAGTATGTTCCTTCTGAAATAGGAATAGAGCAAGAAGCACAAACCATTATGTACTATCAAGTGAATTTCTCGAACCTTAGCCAAACCTCAGCAATAACATCAGGAAAAATTTTCAAAATAAAGGCTTTAGAGGACTTACATATCACAAACCTTTTCAGAACACAGGAACAGGAAAGCTTAATGTTTTTACCATACCTCAAAGATTTACCATCACACAACTCTTCCTTTGCAAGTGAAGCTTTGACCATAGCCATTACAGCTCAAAATCCAGAAAAAATGCCCAATAAACTTCTTGTGAGCAAAGATGATGGCTACAATCCAAGTGTACCTGAGTTACTTGAACTGGCTAAAATCCTGTCATTCCATCAAAGACTTAGAACTGCTAGAATTGGAAATCTCATGCAGAATACTGCTTCATACAGAGAAAACAATGACAAAAACTATGCCATTACCATTACTCCAAGAAAAAACTTTGACAAAAGAAAGTACAAAAATCTAAACCAATCAGTAATGATCAAAGATAAAACAGCTGGTCATAGGGTCTGTTTTGATTTTAGAAACACTAATCCATATCCCTATAACAGAAATTTTATCCTTCCTACCCAAGACCATGATATTCCGATGAAAAGTTCTTTTAATCATATGCCTTTGCAAGGTGATGTTTCAGGTTATAGTCAAATGATTCCCTTGCAAAGTAGATAGCTCAAAGATTTTTTCTAGTATGCTGGAAGTAATTCCAGTTTCAGACTCAAAATTGCAAAACCACCGGATATAAAAAATATGCTCATGAAAGCCATTTTTCTAGTCTTAAATTTTTGCATATTTACATACCTTGATGATGTCATTATTTATTTCAAAAATGGCCAAGAGTATATGCATTACTCAAGGAAGATGTACAGTAAAGGAAGGAGTGGAAATCAAAGGTACAAAGAGGTACAGTGGGAAGATACGGGTTCGTTCAGAGATTCTTGCATGAATCCTTATGTCATGCTGGAAAGAGAGAATTTCCAAAATTTCTCTTTTCAGGAGTTAAATGTTCCAAGAATGGTAGGAGATCCTTACGAGGATAAGATGCTTAAGTTTCGCCATTTTCAAGATTTCTGAGTTTAAGGCATTTTCAATCATTGTATATACCACTGTTTGAAAAATAGATAAAACAGAAAAGTAAAAAATAATAGAAGAATAGAAAAGAGGGCAGTTGAAAAATAGAAAAAGGCCCCATGTTCCAAAAAATAGTCATTCGGAAAGCGCGCAAGTCTAAATGCTGCTACTAGTACTCAAATGTCTTGTTCAGTTATCTAGCCTAATCATAGCTGAACATGTTTAAATTTATCTGCTAATAAGTTAGTGAGTGAAAAATATGGTCAACATTGTGTAAGCTTCACTTATCAAAGAGAGCAGATTTGGAAAAGATACTGGTTCCACATGCCCAAAACAGAACCAAAGAGGGAAGCGGGGATGAAAAAAAAATTGTGCATCTTAACCCTGTTTTTTCCTAGTTTCCATTTTATGCAAAATAATATTTGTGTGTAGTTTTTCTTTCATGCCACAAATACATGAAAAATCAGACTGTCTAACCCTAATTTGATCATCTTTTCAATTTCATGTTTTAGATTAGATAACAAAATCTTGTCAAACAACTTAATCTTGACAGTTGATCTAGCATAGGTAGAGTAATGAAGGAGTTCATCAGTTTAATCTGAACTCTCGGCATATATAAGTGTAGAATTAGATAGGGTCATTTTCCAAAAAGAAAAAATATGCATTGTCAAAAGGCTGCTAGTCCAAATGCGCCAAAAAGAAGAAAAAATGTTAGGAAAGGTAGTGGGGTAGGTAGAAATATCATTGATGCTAATCATGCTGTCACTTTTTAGAAGTAGCATCAAGGAAGAATGAATTTTGCGCCAATGGGTAAGGCACTGGTCTTCATAAGCCAAAGATCTGAAATTTTGGACACCTCCTGAAAAGGAGTTGCCCTCCCCAAATGGAGCCACTGTTAGTCATCAGTATTTTTCACTTGTTGGTGATGACTATTTGTAACAGCCAAGTTTTCTAGCAGCTGATCTAAAAATTTGTCAAATTTTCCAGCTGGAAAACACCCATAAAACTTTTTTTCCCTCCTACCTTTTAGTTCGCCCATGACGAGATGAAACCTCATTATCAAATCCTACCTAGCCTCAGCCATACTAGGCTGCCCATCAGCTCTAAAGAGGCAATTCAAATATGTTCAAAAAGTCTCCCCTAAGTTAGGAAGTGGCGCTTTAAGGCTTTTCTCCCTTGACGAGCTATCCAAGAGCCAAAAAACCTCCATCTGCTATAGACCGATCATAACAGACCTCCCTATTCTGCTAATAAAGTTGGTTACAGCCCTAGGTCGCGCCACTAATACACCCTCAAGTCTCAGCAACACATAGAACATAAGTCAAGCTGATTTTAAGTGTTTTTACAGTGTTTTGATAGATCTTTCAAAGACAAAGGCATACCAACATCTCTGAAGACAATATTTGGCTCCACATGAGAAGACAACTACTTCTCAATGTGATCTTGAGCCTGGTATGTAGCTACAGAGAAAAGAGTTTTTCATCAAGCTCTTGCGACCACATTCAAAGCCTGAAAGGACAGTAAAAGGAAAAATAGCACTGTCACAAGGCTGATGATACAACATGACTGAAAAAACCTCCTTCATCTATAAGCAGAGGGTTTGAAGACTGAAGAACCTCCTTCATTTCATAAGTAGAGGGTTGAAGACTAAGATTTCCTCCTTCATCTATAAGCAGAGCGCAATGGACAAGGTTTGATTTTAAGAGTTGCAACTGACTGTAAGACAGATTTGTTTTTAATAAACAGTGAGACAGTAAGTAGGATTTTATAAAGTAAAGTGATGATTGAAGGCAGAGACCAAGCAATGGGTTTCAAATAAATGATTTACATGAGTTCACTATTATTTAGTTACAATGTAAAGCTAATAAGTTTATCATCAGTGAATAAATATTATTAAACTGATGACCAGAGGAGTCGAAGGGGTCTTGGTCTCAAAGTAACCTCTGCCATCATGTTTAAAAGGAAACATGCATCTGTCAAGAATGTCTTCTTCATAAGCAAATTAAAGGAGCTCATCATGGTTTGAAGGTAAAAAGGAATCATGGCATATGGAAAAGACTCTGAAGAAGCTGCTTTCTAAAAAGAGGTGAAATAGATGAAAACCCAGGCTTCTTGTAGGCCCCCTTCACAGAAAAATAAAGGACAGGCTTCCCTCGTGCACTTTTCAAAATATATGTACCTCATCCTCTGTTTTGTTTCCACCCACAGTCAAAAACAAGCTCAAGCAGCACCTGCCATCTAATTTAGTTTACACCCAGAGCAAAAATGTCAGTTTAGGTTGCAAAAAGGAGAATTTACCTCTTTCAAAAGTGTCAAAGAAAACCTCATGCAACACAAAGTATCTTCTACATGTGTCCTCTTTTCAAATGACAAAGACAAGTGGGTAATGATGATATTCAAAGGTGCTTCTTTTCCTTTTGTATAAAAAACCTCTTTCAACTGATCAAGAGTGACAACAGGTATGCCATACAAAGACCAGAGGTATAAAAGGGATATTGAAATGACAGTTAAGTTTTTTCCTCAGCAAAAAGGCATTACAAATAGGTATACAGGGTCATAAAAGTGAAAGAGAGATCATGACATGTGTTTCAGGTCCTGGAACCCAGTAAAAGCAATATATGCATGCCACTATCAAGAAGGAAGGCATGTTCTTTATGAAAATGTGTCAAAAGTGATAATGCAGCCCGGGTGATTATGACTGAGTTTCACCTCCAAATCAAAGAAAAACATCATTTAAAGGCACATCTATAAATCCTCATATAGCTCAGAGAAAATTTTTCCTCCTACAATGCAAAATATCAAAGGGAAGACAGTTTTCTCTCTATTGAGAAAACAGTCAAGGTTTTAAAGATTCTCAAAAAAGGCTGTGTCATTTCAAAAAGGGAAAACAGTTTGTTCTCCAATAAAAAATAGTGAAAGTTTTTCTTCTTGAAAAAAGTTTGTTTTTATGTCAAAAGGAGGTCGGGTTTATAAAACGAGTGGTCTTTACCACTGTGACACATATCCAAAAAAAAAAAAAAGTGATTCAAGTCTTGTTTAAAAGGGGGGCATTCTCAAACTTTTCTTCCGAAAACCCTCACTAATCAAATACGAAGGAACTTTGGGTTTTTTGTTTTCAAAAGAGGATGAGGACCGTTGCAGGCCCGCTTTGAATCTCTCAAAGCACCAACAAAGCTTCCCCTTGCTATTCACAAGCCCGGAGGAAGAAATTGTGAGCGGAAAAAACAGAGTTTTTGGGCTTAAGGATTGCGCGGCGCGCCTGTACAACTGTGCGGCACGTTCAGGCGCACATTTTACACAGGACAACAAAGCCGCGCAGTGTGCCTATAGGAGCGCGTGGCACGCCTATAGGCTTTGGTCTTCTCGGCCCGACAAGTGACCCGACAGCCTTTTGCGCGGCGCTCTCCCGGTCTAAACATGCCGCGCTCATTTTACACCATCTAAATGCCTCCAACAAGTGGTAAAGCCACTCCTTTCCTCTAGCAAGACGACACCATCAATCTTCAAGGTATTTATGCACCTCCATGCTCTTTTAAAAAACTTTCAAGTGGTGGAAAAAGGGATGAATTTCATAGTATAAATCACAGCGTTGAGTTTGTTAAGGGAGAAGTGTTTTGTGTTAAAAACTCAAAATTACTATGTTGCTATTAGCCTAATGTTTGCATAGTAGAATTGGTGCGTTTTTGTTGGTATTAAAAAGCCAAATAACCGCTCTCAAAACAAGTGGAAAGGTGGAGCAGTTTTGGAAAGAAGAAGCACAGGGTTTTGAAAGGTGAAACAGTGGGTCTGTCTGCTAAGTAACAATGATCATGGTGTAAGGATTCTTGTCATTTCAGAGATGTCCTCCGTGTGGTAAAAAGGGGAAAAACACCAGTGTTTTCCCCTTTACTCCATAAAACCAACTTTAGTGTGTGAAGTTGTAAATCACCACTTGGAGGTATTATCAAAATCTGGGGTATAAGGAACAGTGAAGTATAAGGAGGGCAGTGCTTTGGTTGAGAGGAGTTTATTGTTGTTTGACTGCTACAAGTATTTTTGTGATCACATCAAAAATATCAGAAGCTCTGTCACCTTATCCTATAACAGAGTGACCTTTGACTATGTTTATGCTTTATGTTTTACTGTGTGATGGTTGTTGAACTTACCTGTTGATTGGCATACGAAGAAAGAGCAGTGTTTTGAACTGAGAAGGTGTTTGTTTCTCCTTTCTCTAAAAAACAAGGCTGTCCTGTGTCCTCCAAAACACCAAAAGCTGGGTGACCTTACCATAAACTCAGAAAATCATTTGACTGTGTTGAATGTGTGCTTATTCTTGAAACTGCTTGTTGATTGGCATACAAAGAAAGGACAGTGTTTTGAAGGAGAAGAGATCTAATACCAAAGGAAACATTTTACACAGCATTTGAAACCATTGTTGCCTTATCAAACAGTGATTGACAGCTGAGGCAGAGTTCTGATTGAAGAACACATTTAAAAAACTTGTGAGGCATTTTGGTGTTACAGAAGCGCATCTAGAACAAGATGCCTCCCAGACAAGGTAGTAGAAGTGGACTGCATAAGAGATATGAACCTATTTCCACCGAAGAGGTGAATGCCCACCCATCAATCTTATTCAATTTCCATGAGGTGGGATGTTTAGAGTTTTTCCAAAAGGTGCAAGAGGTGAAAAGTTTTTCTCCTTTGACACACCTTTGCGCCTTGAGATTTCAAGATAAACATTTTTCATTGAAGGCCTTGACTTCAAGTTCTCCCCAAGATCCATATCCAAGGCTACTAAAATCCCTTATATTCGTGAGAAATGGTTTAAACAAAGCTATTTGGACTTAGATGAATACAAACCCTTCCTCAAGCCTGAGCACAGAGAATCATGTCCTGCTATTTTCCCTTTCTCATATATTTTAGTTAGCTATGCCCCCCTCATGAAGATTATCATGAAGTACTTCACTTGTGAGGGGAGATTTTCCCGAATCTATGCCTATCACATTCAACTTTTGATGCATTTCACAAGGACCAAGCAACTAAATCTTCCTTTATTATTATGCAAAAGCATAAAGAAAATGGCCTCCACTGTCCAGAAGAAGCCTCCGTCATAGCAAATGGCCTCTCTATTCCATCACTCTCTCATCAAAGTCATCATCCTTCACCAGCTTGAAAAGGGAGAGGTCTCTTGGGATGTTTTCATCACTCATCCGGATTTCTCCACTGTCCCTCCAGTCCATATATCCCCTACATCTCCTACTCCTTGCCCCTCACCTTATTCTAGCAGGCCTACTCCTAAAAAGCTCAAGTTTACTGGAGAACAAACAAAAGACCCTGAAGAAGGAGAAGAAAGTGACCAGCAAGAGGAGGAAGGACATGAGCATGAAGAAAAAGATGAAGGGCAGCAGCATGACAGTGATAAGGGTGAGCAGTAGCAGGAACAAGAGGAGGAGAGTGTTGAACAGCAGCAACACAGTGGTGATGAACAGCAAGAAGAAGAAGAAGAAGAGAATGCTGAACAACATCATGAAAGTAAGGTTGATACTGGACAACAGCATAAGGATGGTGATCAAGGGCAACAGAAAATGAGACAAAGCAGCAAAGGCAACAAACTGATGATGAAGGAAAGCCTAGAGAGGATACACAGTAGTCTCCTCAAGACACACAATAGCCTCCTCAAGAATAAGGGCAGCCTTCTCAAGAAGAACAACAGCTTCAAGAAGAAAAGGGGAAAAGTGACAAAGGTAAAAGGGCCATGCCCTCTTCTCCTAAAAAGGCCAAGCCCCGGACAGCTAGGAAAAGAATGCCAAGGGTAGTCACTCCAAATGTGACAAGAGCTCTTCGAAGTAAAGGGAAATTTCCAAAGAAGCCCATCATTGATTTTCCAAGGAGGAAGAGCACAAGAATAGCCACCCAAAGCAAGGGGAAAGGTAATATGGAAGAAAGTCATGAACAGGAAAGTGCATTTGATATCTTTCCTATCCAAAGCGATGAAAATGATAATGAGGCCCGGATTCTAGAAAACCTTTTGATCCATAGGGAAGGCCAAATTGATGCATTGAAGGATGATCTTCATAGGGAAGGAATTTCAATTAGTTTCTAGTAATCCAAAATAGGCAAATGAGTGTCCATATGGCTGTTTATGAGACATGGGCGACTAATTACAAGAAAGAGGCCTCCAAAGCCCAAGCAAGGTTGGAAGAGCTGATGGGCGAATTTGATGAAAGTGAAGGCGATGATCAGCCTAAGCGAAAGAGGCCTGGAACCATGGGGCTTTAAAGGGCCCTTGAGAAGCAAAAAGAAGAGGAAAATGCCCTTCTCCAATCCACTCCTCTCACTACATTGTTTGAACAGGAGATAGAAAACAATAAGGAGGCGTGGCTTGAAAGAGTCAATGACCATTTGGAGAAGAAGTTGGAGAGGGAAAACAGGGATTTAGAGCTTCAAAGGAGAATGACGGGGCATTACAAGAAGTTAAATCAGTTTGCCCAGCACAAGTTAAAGGCTGCCCAATAAAAGCTCAAGGAAGCTAAAGGGAAGTGCCCGGCACGGAAAGTGAAGAAAGACACATCAGGACTTGAGATTTTGGCCACTACTTCAGAACATATTGCTAAGAACCCTTGAGGGTCATACTCCCCGATTTTGGGCAAATTTTGACATATTTTGGTTTTTTGGCATTTTTGGGATTTTGGTCAAAACTCATGGTTTTCGCCATTTCAGTTTGGGGGATCGAAAAAGGAGGAGAATGGTATCATTGGATGCCATATTTTCAGGAGCACACACTCAGCGATTTTTAGGACATTTGGAGATCATTTGCTCCCCCGAAATGGCGAAAAATGCTCGGTTTTTGCACACTCTGCACGGTCTATCAGCAAACTGTATTTTTTGGTTTTTTACACACAGGCCTAGTTTTGGAAGATTTCCATGCATCAGATTAGGAAAATTCTAGTTTTTCTAGAAATTAGACACTCAGATCTTTCCAACGAGCTATCATGAGCCTCATTTAGACACCGGGAAGGCTGCCAAATGTTGTCGGCAAGTCAGGGGACCTATTGCTTATGTAATTTTTGAGTATTTTTGTAAAATTTGAACCTTTAAAAACTGCTTTTTCCTCATGTGCGTTTAGCTATTTTTGCACATGAGAAGTGATCAAAAGTCAATTTATTTCCCTTTTTTAGCATTTTTTATATTTTTTATGAGATATTTTGTGCCTTGGGCTTTGCAAAGCCTCAAGGACAAATCTAGATATTTTGATTAGGCCAATGGGATAGCAAGTTGAACCATGAGGTTTTCCTCACTTTGGCCTATTTATTCCACAAGATTTCATTGTAATAGGAAGCTGAAATTGATGATAGAAGAAATATATGGTCATATAAGCTTTGGAAGAAATACTTGTCTCATGCTTTTGGATTGCCTCTTGGATGTTCTTGGATGATGAAAGAGGATTGTTGTTGGATTCCATGACTTGGTAGAATGGTATAGTGTCTCTTTCTTTGTTTTGTCTTCTAGTTTTCATTCATGAATACATGTTTCTTCATAGTTTCTTTGTTTTCCTCTTCCTAAGTAACATTAAAGAATTCTTGACTGCTCTTTAATAATTTAGGATATTGTTGCTTGTTTCATTCATGGTTTTATACATGCTAAGTATGGCTTACAGTACGCCCTTCTTACCTATGGCTAGCTATAGTTCCATCCATGAAATTTCTCTTTGACTGATTAGATTATCATTTTGTTGAACCAAGGAGGCCTAGTTCCGATCTAGCCCTTTGTCTAAGACTATGCAAATCTTGTTTTCAAAGTGCCCAATAACTTGAAGTACCGTGTTTAGGCGTTCTGGTATAGTAAGTTAAGTTTTTTGTCTCTCTTAGTTGTTTTCCCCAAAGTCTGATAGCCATTTCCCAAAGTTAGAGGGTGATATATCTCTATGCATGGCTTGAATGTTTATTTCTATGTATTGATTAGCTTATAGTTACATTTATCATGATTAATGGTTTTCCCTACCATGTTTATGTCAGCTATTAAACTAGTTATGCTTGAAATCCTTTGTTGTTCCCAAACTTGATGTCCATTTTGTTCCATTTTACCCAAAGATCCTTTCTACCTCGAATCAAATCAGCCCTTCAACAACCTTGTATCACCGTCTGATAGCTTTCTAGACCTTTTAGACCCCATATCCCAGTTGATCTAACATCCTTTTTACCTATCTCATATCTTTGATCAGTTTCATCCCTCACAACCTAAAAACCAAAACCAAAAAAACCTACTTCATAACTAGCCTAAAATCAGAACAAAATAAGCACACACACAGATATCCCTTACACAAATAGAGAGAGCCCTCTCTGAGTCCAGGAAGGCTAGGTCCTTGGGCTCCAAATATTGGTTTGATGTTACACTGTCATTTGGTTTGCCAATCAGCCAAATCACGGGACCCTAACACATACAAAATTTGATTTTACATCATCTCATACGTCATCTATTTTTTTTTCTCTGTAACATTGATGTATATATTTTATAGAATGTACCTTTTTATCTTTTAAGTTTAATGCTATGACATAGACGGAGTTTCGAAGTGATTCAAAATGCAACTTTTAGGCTCCAAGGGTTATGAGATATCACAGTGATGCAAAAGTTTGACATGGTTAAACGTTGCAAAATTCATGCTACCATGGACGCAGTATGTCGGATCACTTATTTTCCAAAATGAGCACTCATTTCTTAGATAATTAAGATGTTTTTTACTCTATCAAGCTCTATTGACAATCCTAGCTAGGGTCATGTGACATTATACTATAAATTATTTTCAAAATTAGTTATATGGAATCATGATATGTTGAATAGAGCTACCATAGATTTGAGAGGATTAGGAAAGGTCTGGACTAACATTGTTCTGAGTGAGCAAGAATAGGTGGGATGTTTCTTCATGTGTTGGGTGGGCTCATTTTTGAAGAAAGACATAACAGATATATCACCATTGTTGGAAATAGGTCTTAGCATAGGTATCATGGGAAGTATTACAACATTCTCTTCGTGGAACCAGTCAGTCATATTATCCATCACACATGGATATGTTTTACAGGGTATATGTGCGTTATTTATTGGTAAGCTAGTCATTTGTATTTATTTTTCTCTTTCCCTGAGTTTTTGAGTTTATGTAAATTATAGATTCTGGGCATTTTCTTTATTCTCTTTTCTTTGGAAAGGGAAAATACTGTAATTTTATTATTTCTTTGAAAACATTGTAAAATTTCATTCTCCATATGTTTTCTCAATTTTTTTTTAATTACATTTACTGGGGACATTTTAAAGCTTTTTAAAAATATAAAGTTTTTTTTTTTAGTTTTTTTAGATTTAGTACGTCAAGAAAGAAACTACACTTATTTAGTTAAGAATCGATATAATTTCTTATGCTAGGATACTAGGTTAAATAGATCCTAGCATATGAAAAATTCATGTGCTTCACTCAAAATTAAAATTATTCGTTAAAACCAAAAATATGTTCAGTTCAAAAAATACATATGAAGGAAAGAGTTCCATACAAGTAAAATAATGATACAAAACATAAAAAACTCTTTGGCCAAATATTACAATGGGCGACCTCTTGGCTCTCGGCCCTTCAAACCATTTATCTTACTCTCTGTATACCTCACTTCCTCACTTCCTCGCTTGTTTTTTTCTCACCCTCATAAGCTACATATTTATACATAAATATAATTTATTCAATTCCATAATTTCCTCCACACAAATCTCAACTTAAAATCTAAATTATATTTATCTTTTTTTGGACTCAACTAAGTCCCGTTTATGGAATTTCTAATCCCTAGATTATCTACCTAATTCAACTCCACTCATATCCTTAATTATTTAAGTAATATTTACAATAATCCTCACATTTATATTTACTCTCCTAATTTATTAAAAATGAGCAAATTAATTAATAAAATAATTAAAAATCATCACCCCCCTAATTACATAATTGAATAATGAAAATTTAGCTTTGATGCTCCTCCATTGGACTCCCCATGTAGAGAAGTTTCCATAGACTCCTGTCTATGAGGTCTGTCGCTTTTCTGTAATAATGCGATAGCCACAAGTCTTGATGGCTTGCTCCCTCCAGGATTCCAAACTCTGTTCTGCTGTTGGTTCTTCAAAGTATCAACTCGATTTGGTAACTCATCACACACTCTGTTAATCGGATTCCATCGGCTTCTCCAACACTTTCGTTTGCCAATTCCTCAGGGTAATTCCTCTTTGTTGAATTATTTCGTCTCCAACTGAGCTGAACTCTCAACCTTCTACAGTGAAGAATCATCAAGAATTCCTTCTTGATTACAACTATATTCTTTGATTGCTTTTATAGCAACAACTTTCTCGTCCGGTGCTGTACTTGCATTCACCAAAAAAATGTTAGTTTTAAAAATATAAGACCTTTTAGCCTCTTTTGATGCTTTAAGCACCAATCTTCCATCATCGATTTTCTGGACTTTAGTAGATCCTATTTTGAACTACTGGCTGCTTTCATCTTCATCCTGCTGATTCAATATTTATGTCTCCTTTATGTCTCTACGGACATAATTTTCTTGTTGTTCCGGATCTTTCATCCCAATGCCAAATAATTTCTTCTCAATTTCTCGGATTTCGACATCATATCTGTTAATGTCAGTTTCTATACCTACAGTTACATTATTATCTAAAAATTTATAACATTCATTCAACCCTATAAATGTTAAAAACATTTCATCCCTTTTACACATAGTAACTGCAATTCCTTCTGGATCAGGTTCTGCAATCTTCACTTCTCCCTCAGGTTCCTTAAGCCATCGTTCCAAGAACTCGATTTTCATATGAAATATTTCCATCACTTCATCACAACCTTCATTCCCAAATTCATTCTTCTTCTGGTAATCTTCGTGAGTTGTCTTGGTTTCAACATCATCACATTGTAAAATTATGTCAGAAAATTCACTACACAAATAAATTTGTTTGCCTCCTTGGAATATCTCTTCAGCATTTTCTTTATGCTCCTACTCCATAACAGCTTCAACTGGCTGTCTTACCCCAACCAACAATTCATTTATGATTTCTTCCTGCTGCAACAAATCAGTACCTTCCTCCTCTGAAAGGCATTCTCCATCAGACTTCACCTCAAGAGTTTCCTTCATCTCTGTGACAGTTTCATCAGACTGTCCACCATCTTTCACACATCCTGCAAACATACATAAACTGTGAGAAAAATTTCAAGGCTTCATAGCCTCATCTGCTTCTCTCAACAACACATCTTCAGATTATTCTGAATTATCCCAATAGTTAATGAGATCTTCCTCATTGATCTCTTCACCCAAAATTTCACCCTGTTCTAGGCCACAAATGGAAACATCCATTTTAAACCCAGCCTCTCTGAGTTCTTCACACCTTATCATCTGCTCGAGCTTCCTTATCTCTTCTGCCAACTGTATGTTTACCTACTTTTCCCTCTTTGCGTGTAGTCTCTGCCACTCTACCTTCTTTCTCATGGTCCAAGCATGTGTCTGGTCCTTCATATTTCTCTGCAATAACTCCATCAACAATTCAAAGTGAAATATTATCTCAACCTTTTCCCGCTCATAATCTTCATTCGTCAACTGTTTACATATGCCACTTACCTTGTAATTTTCCTTCTTCTTCCTTCTGCTATGGTCTTCATTAGATCTTCTGAAATGACTATCAACAATCATCTTCTCCTCCTTTGTGAACGTCATCTATTCACGTGTGGATTTCATTCAATCCTCTTTTCATCAATTCCTCACACTTGCCATTCAAAAATGCAAGCTTTCTTCTAGCACTTGACCTCTTTCGGTTCTCTATCTTGGAATCATCTCTGGCAACTATCTTGCTTCACTTTGCTACAAACAACACTTTAGTAATGCTTTTGTTACAATGACCAAACTCTTCGGGTGTTGGGCTCTTCCGATCATGCACCCCATTACATTTAGACTTTTTACTTAGCTTACGACTCTTTGACTTCAGACTTACACCAATTCTTCATCTTGGATGAAAAATACTCAATATTAACTCAAATTATCCAAACTTTCATTTGACCCTAACCTCTGTTTTGACTTCAAGGCTTGACCCAATAATTTAATAGTGGATATTTATACTTAATTCAAGTTATACAATCCTCCAACAAACATACACCCCTAATACATTCTTAGGATGTAAAATCTTCGCTCTCTCTCATTATTATGAAAAATCATCAGTTTCCCATTATCATTTCACATGATACTGAAGTCTTTAGTCAAAATGAAATCCATGTTTTTAGAGATTTATTTTATGGTGAAAATAAATAAACCATTCACTTTTCAACATTCAAAAATACCTTTATGAATTATCATACCTTATGCCGTGTTAAGGTTATTAACAAAGCTTCTCTTCGCAATCTCAATTATCTGGTTTCCATTCTTCTGTGCCGCCTTCGTCACTATTAACATTCACATGCTCTTCATACCATAAGCTCGTCATTTTAGTTCAAACATTTTCCCTACACTTTTATGCACCATACAACATCAATTCACATCTCTTCACTTGTGTACAGAGAACAAGTTTTCAACCTCTTTGACGAATAATGTACAACTCGTACATTATGTCCATCTTGAATAATTCCTCCTTAGCTACCGCCACATGATGGTTAAACAAATATTTTAAAACATCAAGAAATTATGTTTTTAATGACAAATCAAAATAATTCTCCTTTTTCCAACTACAAGCTTTGGTCCAAAATGACTTAACCAAAACTATGAATAATCCACATTATGCATAATGATACCAAATGATGTAGCTAAAGCTACCTTTACCCACATTCTTTATATAAAATTTAAAAATTCATATCCACATGCATCTCAACCCCAAATTCTCTCATGGAAGCTTCTTCCTTATTATCTCAATTGTGTTGTTAACCTTAATAAAAAAACCCAGTTTGACAATTTATTTTTTTGAATTCGATTTTGGTTTTAAAACCAAAATTACGCATCGTTTTAATACCCCATGCAGAAGCTTTAACTTCTCATGCAATTATGGTTATAAACCATGATAAATCAAACTATATTATAACCATGACTTTATCTGGTTTCGAATAAATGAAACAGAATTTGGATAAATGTCAACGTAATTAACCTTGGACCATGCTGTCAACTAACACATTCCATACTTTTTTTACCACACAAAGTACCAATATATCCCAACCCCACAGCTTACCTTTACACAGTTTAATCTCAACTGTCAATCATTCAAAACTTACCTTTCAAACATACCTTTACATCAACATTTACCATGCTTTGTTTAGGCTTTGAACTTCGTTTTATCGAACAACTTTTTATTTTTTGCTCACACGGTCTTCACTGTTCACTGCAATTGTTAGGTCCCTATATTACTAGTATAGTCCCTTATTGTTGTTAGGGTAACCCCCTTATTGTTATTATTGTGCCCTTAAATTATTATTGTTAGGTCGGTTAGGATTACATTGTGGCCCCACTAGGATTACATTGTGGCCCCATGGACCCCTATATACAGAAAGGAGGTTTTGTAATTTGTATTATCCAAGAATTGTTCATTCATGTAATGTATTAGAGGTTTCCCCCTCGAAGTGTCTTATTTATAAGGCATTGATATCTCTTTTCTTCTCTTTTTGGAGGCGTTGATATCTCTTTTCTTCTCTTTTTGGAGCTGGTTTCACAACATTTGGTATCAGAGCTTTGGATTCTAGGGTTTCGCTACTCCAAAGATGTCATCATGAAATTTTCACTATAAATTTTTTTCCACGAAGTTTTAGAAGCTAAAATATATAGAGTGCGAAGCCAAAATCCTGAAGAACATGTTTGAAAAAGTTTAGAGCTTGGTTCACAATAGTTTCAGAGATATGATCTGTTGAGATTAGGGCTATTTGCAGGCTCCTGAATTTCACTTAAAAAGTTCATTGCGGAATTTTCACTATAAATTTTTTTCTACGAAGGTTCAGAAGCTAAAAAATTTAGCGAGAAAATATGAAATCCTGAGGAACATCGTCACAAAATTTTAGATCTTGGTTCGCAATATTTTTGGAGATATGATCTATGGAAGTTAGGTCTTTTTCAGGCTCTCGAATTTCATATAAAAGAAGTGATCATGGGAAAATCTTCATAACTCTCTCTCTAAGCATCAGATTGGAATTATGTAAAAAGTGACTGGAATTACATGGGTTTTAGTGTCATGTCTATAAATTTTAGGGCCAAAGGAGCAAACACTGACACGTGCCAAGTCGTACAAGTTCTCTCTACTGAACCAGTCCATAATTAGGTCATTGTGGGAGATTGGACGTAACTTTGCCTTGAAGAATCCAAATCAAGTTAGACCTGTGGCATTTGAAAGAATCTTCAGAGGACTACTACAAGGTGGAATTTCATATATTGAGGGCCTAAAAGTATAGAGATAAGTCAATTTCAATATTGAGCTCCTCAAAAGCAAGTAAAAGGTGTGTATTGTTTTTTCCGAATTGCATATGTCTTGTTTGAAGAATCAAGTTGAATTGATTCCAAGGGCATATTATAGAATAGATATCAGTATTGGATTCTCAAATGGTCCCTAAAAATAATTCAACACCCATTAATCCTTTAGAAGGGTCTACTATGACTCATGAAGACGAAGAATGGCAACATCACATATCAAAATTACAAGAGCAAGTGCAACAAATTTCGCTCTCGCAAAGAGAAACAAAAAATGACATGGAAGTTTTGAAGAAAGGCGTGGAATCTAAGATGGATGGTTTGAAGAATGGCATGGAAGCTAAGTTGGATGGCATGGAATCTAAGATTGATGACATGGAAGCTAAGATGGAAAACATGAAGAATGATCTAAAAGCAGACATGGAAGGTTTGTCAAAGTTGATACAAGAAATGTTTCCTAATGGTGAAAAGATAGTAGAGAAAACTTATGATGAGAATAAAATAAATGTTAATCGTGATTTCATAAACTCTAATGTTGGAGGGCAGAACCACCATATTCCAAAAATGGATATGAGGAAGTTTGATGGAAAGGATCCTATAACATGGATACTACAGATGGAGCAATATTTTGATCTCAATAATGTGAAAAACACACAAAAGGTACGCATTGCAACTTTAAATTTAAAACAAAATACATTTGTATGGTATCGATGGCTTTGTTCCTGTAAAAAAAATGTGATTTGGTCAATTTTTACTAAGGAAATGATAACACATTATGAGGATACAAAGAGAAACACTTTCTTTAGCCAATTGATAAATCTAAAACAAAAGTGTTTAGTTGGGGAGCACATTGAGGACTTCCAAAAATTGAATATAAGGGTAACTGATATTCCAAAGGAACACAGGATTGATCTCTTCATAGGTACTTTAAATGATAACATCCAACATGAAGTTCAAATTTTGGAACTTGATTCATTGGAGAAGGCATTCAGGTTGGCAAGAAAAATTGAATGTAAAATTATGGCGACAAGGAATCCTACCACTCACTTCTATAAAGATAGAAGTGTTGCTACGCCTAGATTTCCACAACCTACAAGGTTGACACCACAACAATTGGAAGAAAAATGTAATGTCCTGAAATGGAAATCAGCAGAATTTTTCTCCACTGAAGTGTTCCTTTGTCGGAAATATTAACAAGGCTATGTCAGAGATGGACTGAGAGGGATTTTCCCAGTTATTTCACCTCTAAGGAGAGGATGAGAACCAGAGGCTTCCTAGCCCTTACTCAGACTCTGCCTATAGCTATGCAAATATTTCTTCCTTCAGGAAGATATTGCTCACAAGAGATGAGCTACAACAATACACAAGCATGAGCTAGAAATAGCAGTGAGTGCAGAAAGTTCAGAAAATGAAATAAACCCTCATAGTCTTCTCATTAATAATATGATAGCAGAAATGTGTAAAACATCTTGAGGGAATGATCACTCAAGCTAAAGCAACTCCTCCTCTAAAGACACGAGTATAATGAACATTAAATACACTACTACATATATTATGCCCAACTATGACTGCGTAGTCACTGAAGGAAGACTGCTACAAATTAATGATACAATGAGGGTTGGGAAATAATAAGCTCAAATAAAGAAGGGGGAGTTGGATCTCAACCCCTGGAAACTATAATAAAAAATCCCTAAAGGGATTGCCTACTATATAGACCAATCTAGTGTTCTAGATTAGGCTCAATTTATTGTCAACCAAGGTAGGTAATCTTAGAGGCACATGTCTAATGTTTATAGACCTAAAAGGATCTGTTTGCCTAAGTAAATGTCTATTGTGGTAGGCTCCAGTACTCTTTTACAAGAGATTGGTATGTAGTTCCTCACACACTTTAAACACTTATTTAATTAAATCTGATCTATTGTTATAAAAATAGAGTGCTACTAATTGTCTGAGTTTTCAATCCTTTTACAAGGTTATAGTTCACAAAAACTCTTTCAAAGTAACACACTAAAGCATACTAAAAATAAAATTCATTAAAATAGAGATCAGAGAAATGATTTGGAATTCAATACTCAATTAAACCTCTTACAAGGACTGTTCATTAATTTTGTAATCGAATTCTTCAATTATAACTATGAATCATGAAATAAAAATGATGAATAAAATCACAAGCACTCCTAATAAAAATCGATGAACTCAAAAGCATGAAAATGAAATAAAATACTAATTAGATCTGAATACTAAATCTAATATAAATGTAAACAAAAGTGTACCGACTTCACATGGGGGGCCTTCCACGCTTTGAAGGCACACTTGGGAAACTTCAAATGATGAGAACGCTAACTTAAAACACCATAAATGATGAAATTATGTCTCTGATTAAAATCTGGGAATGAGTTACATTAAAACAGAGTTCTGAAGCACGTACACAGTCTCAAGTCTTCTCTTACATTCAATGATATCACTAGCATCATTAGCCTATTACATGCTTCCACTCACTTATTTATCAAAAATTACAATCAAAAGAGGCTATTTTCGTTCCTTATAATTCTAACTAATCTCCAAAATGGATCGAATTAGTTTGGAATTCATAATCATAGGCAAAATATCAAGCTCATTCATTATGACTCAGATTTTTCTGCTAGATTGGCTGGGTTTGACCAGCGTTGACCGGCTATTTAGGAACTTCAAATCTGATGCTGGATAGATTTTTCATCATCTGTGTACATTCCAGATCACGTCCTTGTCCTTATTTTTTATCTACCTTCTATGTCACGTGTCAAAATATAAACCATTTACAGGAAGTTATCACATCCTGTAATTTTCTTGAAAAATTTCAATTTTTAACACAAAAATTCCATAAATTAAATTTAATGTAAAAATAACAATTATATATTAATCAATTTCAATAAACTATAAGGGATTTATGGAAGAAAATGGTGGATAAATGATGGGATTTTAGGAGAAAAATATAGCCATAAAATAATACCAACATTTCCCCCAAACTCAATGATTTAGCATGTCCTCATGCTAACTTGATGTGCTCCCTTTATGTTATGCTTCTGCTTCTGCTTCTGCTTCTTGTAGCAATACATCTAAATTCTTCTGGGCTTGAAACTCATGCTTCATGTTCTTGTATTTTTCTTTGAGAGCCTTTTTCTGTGTGTACCATTTTGTTTCCCATTTGCATATTTCAATTTGATCAGTTTTGAGTTCTTTGACTTTCCTTTTCAATTTCTCATTTTTCTGTTCAATCTTCTTGCTCTGGGCTCTTAACATTTCATTTTCTTTCTTTATGAATTTTTCTAACATATTTTCTTCCATAAGTTCCTCTTTTAACTCTTCGATTTGTTTCTTTAGCTTTCTCTGTTTCTTGTTTGTAGGTACTGGCACTTTTCTTTCTCCCTTGTTACATTCAGTTTCCATTTCTGCATCTTGTTCTGGCTGTGAATTAGCACTGCTTTCAATTTCCATTGGTGTATTTATATCTTGCTCTGGTTTTTCATCTTGTATTTTTTTTCTTTTTATCCTCCTTGATCTTCTTGTGTAAGTAGTGAAAATTTTGTCTTTTGAAATTTTCTTGGCATCTTCTTGCCTCATTCTCCTTGTTTTCATACTACTACTGGGCTGAGCAATAGTGATTGACTTAAATTCAGGGGTTTCCTCATCAACATCAACCATAAACTCTGTGCTTCCTTGTTTCTCCTGTTCATCTTCTTTGGTTTTGATTTGATTGGAAATTAAAAATCCTTCCCATGTTATTTCTCTCTTTTGAAATTCAAATTCAATTAAAATTTTGATCAAACCAAAATGATACAAGCTTCTATCTTCATTACTCTTTTGTTTCTGGATGGTCTTTGACATTTTAGTCAAACTCTGTAAAAGAAAGTAAGGCAAACTGATAGTGCATTGACCCTTTAAGTGCAGCAAGATTTTTATGTGATACAGGTATACTATGCTGTAACGCCCTTCACATGTGACAAATTTTTGGAGAATGTATACCATTTTGTCCCATGGGTGGATTAACCAACTTCTAGTAACACCCTTTTTCCAATTGACAGAAGAAGCTCTTGACCTGGACATAAACTGAGTCCATGATTTTTCTCTAAACTGCTTGGTTTTGAAATATTTTTCCCCTTCTGGACTAATTTCTAATGTCTGAGCTATTATATCCTCTGAGATTCTGAAAGAGAAATTTCCTATCAAATCTTTTTCTCCATTAAATGAAAATGCAAACTATTTTGTAACTTCTTCATTGTTTCCATTGAATTTCTCTAGAAAAGATAACCATTGTTTTTCCCTCAAAATTTTAACACAGTCTTCATGGTATTTTGAGCTATCAAATTTCTCAGGCTCTGCTCTATTTTTCATTTTTAGAAAAATCTCTGTTTTAACCCTTTTCTATTATACTCTGTGAAACAAAAATTTAACCAGGGTTTTTCAACTTGTTACCTTTCTTGTTGCATTCCACTGAGCTGACCTTATGTTTCTGAACTTCCTTCTTCAAATGTTTGAGCTGGTCGTAAATTTCTGAGCAGAAGTCACAATTCTAGATAACCCCTGACTCCTATACTTTCTCCCTTTTTCAACACCTATTATCTCGACCTTTTGATTTTAAAACTCAGAGCCTGAATGTTAGCTGACTTTTATGAACTCAGAGTTTCATAAAATGAAAACTCAGCGCCCGACCTTGATTTTTCCTACTATCAGGAGAGGAAATTGTTCTAATGATGGCATAGAGAATAGGGTTTTATCATGAAAGACCGTAGTCTTATTTACAGAGCCTGAAGACGTGTAACAAAGAATTCAAATCATAGATATAGAGGAATGATAGTGGTTTGCATAAAACACAATCATAGTAACAGAGTATACAATTCATGCTGACAGAGAAATGAAATCATTGGCAGATACACTCATAACCAGATATAACTATATATATGTGCCCTGACCTTTCAATTAAATCCATATATGCGTTCTAAACTTTCAATTAAATCCATATATGTGCCCCGGCCTAAGGTTAAACCATGCATCAAACGTTCTCCGGTTATAAACCTTGGCGTTATATTAAGAATGGGTCCCACCAATTCATGCACTTCTTCAATCGACAGCCCCCAGCTCGTCACGTTGCAAACCCTGATCGGACGATCACCAATGAATATCGCGTTGTTAAAGTTTCTAAGCGTTAACACTCCAAATCTACGTGAAATTAGTGGTATTAGAATACCACTACCTCCTTACGTGTCAACAGCAAACACATATCGCGTTCTTTTGATAAAACTTAAATACAACTTTTCAACTACGCGATACTACCAGTTTTCTAGTTCAAATCCACTTTTACTTTATCGCTCAAGATTCCACTTCTTATTCTCATGGTTCTGCACCATTCCACTTCTGCACCACTCTGCTTCTGATTTCGCTTCTCCTTTCACAAAATTTCTTATCCATTTTGAAGGATCAATTAAGGACAGGTGGTTTTACATATGTCTTCCCTTTGACGGATTTTCTCATTGGATCGTTGGTTCTTTGTTGGCAGAGGTTAAATGATGAGTCTGTGAAAAAGGTTTTAAGGAATATGGATCGGAATAGGTTAAAATGGATGATATGGGTAGAAATGGTAGGAATAGGAATGGATGTTATGAAAATAAAAATGTTCGTATAGAAATAGACAGAGTGGTAATATATATGAGTGTATAGAAATACACAGAGGAATATGGGTATGAGGGTTATAAAAAGACTTATGAAATTTATAATAATAAATCATAATTATTTATTTAACACTAAAATAATCTAGGAATTTAAATGCTAAAAAAAAAATCTTTCAATACATTACACTTGTTGGCTGATAAAATCCTGATTTTGCTTTTTGCAGGTGTAACTGATTTGCTTGTACAGGTGTGACTGATCTGCAGGTGTAACAGGTTTTCTTGTACAGGTGTGACTGATCCGATTGTCTTTGTAATTGATCCTTGTCTTCAGGTCCCTTTGAAATTGAGTATAACAGGTCCCTTAAAATTTGAAGAGTCATGTTTGTGAAGCTTCTATTCATCTTTGGTGTTGATGTAGCCTTGTTTAGAATTCTGATAGGAAACCTTTGAAAATTGTTGAAGTAGCCTTGTGTACCTTTTGATGCAGTCTTTGAACATGTCCCTCTACTATTTGTAGTATTGACATAGCCTTTTAACAGGTCCCTCTGTATAATCATGTTGAAACAGGTCCCACTGCATATTTTGTTGCTTGAACAAGTCCCTTTACTGATTAGAACAAAACAACTCTTATTGAAATATTGAATTACTGAAACAAATTCCTTGAAAAAATAAGAATGAGGAGATGAGATAGGGAAAAACCACCGTTTCTTCTCCCCCACTAATTCTTTGACTTGTCCTCAAGTCATTATTGAATTTGTGAAAGAAAGGAAATAACTAGAACAATGAATTCTTACTAGCCAAATGATTGGTTTTCCAATAAGAATTCGGGTTTAGAGTGTGCCAGAGTCTGGTTTTCACATCTAAACCATTATTATTATTTTTTTTTTTTTTAATTTTATTATTATTATTATTATTATTTAGAAAATTGAAATGACTAAGGTAGAGATATCACAACTGAAGGCTGTGATATCTCAACCTTCTTTTGCTGAGATACAGTTTGAATAAAATCTTCTTTGCTGATGGGCTTATGGTAGAGTTTCAACCTATGTCCATTGACAATAAAGGTGTTGCCTTCTCCATCAATTGTAGTAAGTTTGACTGATCCATTTTCAAATACTTGAACTATTTCATATGGGCCCATCTAATGTGTTGTGAACTTGGCTTTATGATCTCGGAATTTGGAGTCAAAGAGTAAAGCCCAGTCACCTTCTTTAAACTGTTTCTTCTTTATGTGTGAATCATGCCATTGCTTCCTTTGTTTCTACATTAGTATTTTTCTCCCCTCTGCTTGCTGCCTCATTTCATCTAACTGGTTCAATTGCATAATTCTCTCTTTTTGTGCTTCATTGAGATCAATGCCTAAATCTGTAGCCATTTTATAAGTATGTATCTGAAATTCAATAGGAAGAATTACCTCTTTTCCATACACCAGCTGATATGGTGTAAATCATGTAGTGTCTTTCCACGTGATTCTGTAAGCCCAAAGAGCATCCTTGAGCTTTTCCTCCTAGTTCTTTCTATTCATTGCCACTGTTTTAGTGATAATTCCTTCCAAAGTTTTATTTTTAGATTCCACTTGGCCATTGGCCTGTGGATGGTAAGGTGTACTTTTCCTGTGCTTGATTTTATATTTTTCTGTGATGTCTTGAACCAGCCTTGAAGTAAACTGAGTACCTTGGTCTGTTACTATCTCTCTAGGCACTCCATACCTTACAAAAATTTCTTAAAAAAGGAAATTTACCACTTTTTGTTCAGTTTCCCGGAAAATTTCTTTCGCTTCAGCCCATTTAGTCACGTAGTCAGTACATACTAAGATGTACTTTTTTCCCTTTGAAGGTGGATTGATAGGTCCTACAAAATCTAGAGCCCATTTTTCAAATGGCTCTAAATGTACTTGAGGCTGAAGTGGCATTTCATCTGTAGCAGTTGGTCTACCCATTCTTTGGCAACTGTCACAACTTCTCACATACTTCTTGGAATCCTTAAAAATTGATGGCCAATAATAGCCAAGACTGGGGATCTTGAATGCTATCCTTTTAGCTGCAAAATGCCCACCACAAGGTTCATCATGGCAAGATTTTAAAATATCAATTATTTCATCATTTCTTACACATCTTCTAATAATAATATTATAACCAGTGTAAAATAAATCTCCATTAACCCATGAATATCTGGCACTTTTCTTGATGAGTCTTTTCTTCTCCTTTGTAGTAAAATATGAAGGTGTCTTTCCTGTGGATAGATAATTAGCTAAATCAGCATACCATGGATCCACTATTGATATTTCAAATAAATTTTCATTAGGAAAAGAATCTTCAACTGGAACAACCTCACCTATATTGTGGAGTCTAGAAAGAAAATCTGCCACCTGGTTCTCTTTACCTGGTTTATCTAACACTGTAATATTAAATTCTTGTAGTAATAGCAACCATTTGGTGACTTTGCCATTAGTTATTGGTTTTTTCATTAAATACTTAATGGTAGAGTGGTCAATATGGACAAAAACCTCATAACCAGTTATATAATGTTAGAATTTATTCACAGCATGTATGATTGCAAGCATTTCTTTTTCAGTAACTGTGTAGTTTAGTTCTGCAGGTGTCAGATTTTTACTAATAAAATAGATGGCATAATTCAAAGACTCTTATTTTTGGCCTAATGAGGCACCTACTGTAGTATCAGATGCATCTGTAAATATGTGAAAGGGTAGGGTCCAATTAGGTCCTTTTAAAACTAGTGTGGTTGATAACTTTTCTTTGAGTGTTTCAAAAACTTTTTGACAATTTTCATTCCATTTGAAAGGTGCATCTTTTGCAAGAAGCTTAAACAGAGGTAAATATATATTACTAAAATGTTCAATAAACCTTCTATAATAGCTTCTTACCTCTTTTTGAGTCTTCAAAATTGGCAAATTGACAATTATTTGGATTTTTGATGGATCTACTTTAATGCCTTCTGAAGAAATATAATGACCCAATACTACCCCTTCATTTAGCATCATAAAACACTTTTCATTACTCAAGGATAAATTGGCTTCAATACATCTCTTCAAAACTTTCTCAAGATTTTCTAATGAATGCTCAAATGAATTACCATACACTGAAAAATCATCCATATAAACTTCAACACACTCATGAACTAAATCGGCAAAAATATCTAATACAACTCTCTAAAATGTAGTTGGAGCATTACAGAGTCCAAATGGTAAAACATTATAGGAATAAGTGCCCTAGGGACAAGTAAAAGTGGTTTTTTCCTGGTCCTCTAAGGCTATCCTGATCTGGTTATAGCCACTAAAACCATCAAGAAAAGAAAATGATGATTTCCCAGCTAATGTATCCAAAACTTGGTCAATAAATGGTAGTGGAAAATAATCTTTGAGGGTTGCTTTGTTCAATTGTCTGTAGTCAACACAAATCCTCCACTTACCATTTTTCTTGGGCACTACTACCAATGGAGATACTCACTGACTGTCAAAGATGGGATAAATAAAATTGACTTTCAGTAGTTTTTGTAATTCATCTCTAACAATATCCTGAAGGATGGGATTCATTCTTCTCTTTGGTTGCCTCACTGGTCTTATATTACTATCTGTGTAAATATGGTGAGTGCATGTTTCTGGGTGGATTCCCTACTTATTGGTGTAGTCCCAAGAAAATGCCTTTTGATATTTTCTCAATAATTGAATCAATTTTTCTTCCTGAGATAAGTCTAGGTGTGTGCCAATATTCAATGTTTTTCCTGGACTAATCTCTATGGTCTTACTCTGTGCGTTTGTGATAGATTGAATGGGAAAAATGTTTTCAAATAATGTTTGCAAAAAATGAATTGTACATGATTCTTGAAAAAATTGTGCTAAAATTTGATCTACAACATCGTATTGTTCATTTCTTAATTCTTCAGAAATATCAAGTTGAGAAAGGAACAATTCTACCAAATCATCATTATTATGTTCTTGGAAATCATAGATTTGATTGATGTTGAAAAAAGATTGAACTTCTTCTTTATCATTGTATTTTTCATCAAGCCATAAGTTGTTTGCTACTGCTGGTGATTGTGATAATGGGTATAGAGTGAGTTTTTTTCTTTTAGTTCCTCGTGAAATAATCATATTACCTGATCTACACTCTATAAATGCATCAGCAGTTTCTAACCATGGTCTACCAAGGATGATAGGGTGTCCTCCTAAATTAGATTTTGGCTGAAGGACTAAAATGTCAACTGGATACTCCCAAGAGTCCAGTGAAACAATTATGTCATCCAAAATTCCTTCAGGAATCACTTTAGACCTATCAGCTAGTTCTAGGACAATTGGTGTGTATTGAAATTTTGTGAGCTACAGTGTTTTCATTGTTTCAAGGGTCATCACATTTATTGCAGCCCCAAGGTCAATCAAAGTGTTTGGAATAGGTATGTTGTTAATGATTTTAGTGACTCTGGGAATACCAGGATCAACATACTTTTCCATTGAAATGGTGTTTGTCATAAGGCCGGCTAGATGTCCAATAACATGAATAGTTTGTGGGTCAAGTCTTTTCTTTGTAGGCTTCTTGAGGCATAGTTCTTTGATTTATTTAGTATATATTGGAATGTCTTTTATGGCTTGAAGTGGTGGAATTTTTATATAGAAATTCTTTAGCTGATCTAAAACATCAAACTGAGGTAAAGACATGGGGATTTTTTCTTGGATCAATCTATCCCGAAAAGGTGGTGGATGCATTGGTTGCATTTGTTTATTTTGGATGTCATCATTTTGTTTCTTTTGAATTGGAGTTTCATCTTCATTCTCTTTGTTTTATTTTTGTTTATCAGCTACTGAAGGTTCTTTTTGAAGTATCCTACCAAACCTAAGCTCGATATTTTGTAAAGGTAGAGTGGGGTAAGATGTTCCCTCATCTGCACTATAAGCTGTTCTATCTGCTCTATTATTTGGATTAAGTACAGGTTGAGCAGGTATTTGAGTAGGTTTAGGAGGCTGGTTAGATGGAAGTTGTAGTTGATATGGATTTATTGGTAGAGGAGCAGGCAATGTTTGTTGAGTGTATTGAGGTTGATGGACAATTTGCTGCTGAGGATATTGCTGATATGTTTGAGGATATTGCTGATATGGCTGAGGATATTGTTGGTATGGTTGAGGATATGGTTGGTATGGTTGAGGGTATTGCTGAAATGGTCTCCATTGTTGCTGTGGGTAAGTTTGGTGTTGCCACGGCATGGGAACATTCCAAGAATTCTGAACATGCATCTGATTTTGTGCAGGAAATTGCAAATTTTGGTTTGGAAACATACCTGGAGGTGGAGGTCTTGGTTGCCATGGTCTCTTAGCGCCCATGAAATACAAATTCTCCATATCTGCGTTGGCTTCCAAATTACAATTCTGCAAAATCTTGATTTTAAAGCAATGAAAGATATCATGATTTTCAGTGCAAAAGGCACAAACTTGAACATTTTGAACATTTTCTAAAGGGTAGTCTTTCAAATCATGTTTCTTCCGGCACTTTGAGCAAAAGACAACCATTAATTGATCTTCTTCTTCCTGTCTTTTCTTTGCTTTCAAAGTGTCAATTTGGTTTCCTAAGGTACTTAATAGGTCTGTTTTGAATTCTTCTAATAAGTTTCCTATTTTAGACCTTGTGACAGTAGCTGAAGCAGATTTACTGGCTTTGGATGATATGGTTCTTTTTCCGTTCCTAGATTTTCTTCTAGAATACTTTTCACATAAATCAGAAATCTCATCAAAAGGTAAGGTAGAAATATCACCTTTTCCCATCAAATTAAGATCATATAAGTATTCTTCTCGGATTCCCTTCAAAAATATTGTTCGGATCAGATCAAGAGACATGGTTCTATGTTTTGATTTTTGTAGATTGTAAACAAATCGTTCCAAATATTCCTCTAAGCTCTCATCCTCTTGTTGATTAATTATAAAGATAACATCTTTAGAATCTCTTGATCTACAATAAGGTTGGAATTTCTTTAAGAATATTTTTATCATGCCATCCCAATCAGTTATTGCATGTTCACCAAGTCCCATGAACCACCTAAGTGCTGATGCTTTTAGTGTTGCTGGAAAGAGTCTAAGCCTATGGGCATCATCTGTGTAACCATATGTTCAGCATACTATGTCAAATTCAAACAAGAATGAATCTGGGTCTTCTGAAGCCATGCCATAAAAGTTTGGTAGCACAGATGGAGGTATGTTTTTCATTTTTATTTCCTCATCATTGTTTTCTCCTAGTTCTTGAATAGGAAATTTAAAGGTTGACTCTTTCTCTTCTCTTGGTGGATTTCGATCTTGATCTATCCTTTGTTTCTGTTTAGCTTCTCTTTTTCTTCTTCTTTCCTCTTGTTTTTTCTCATATTCTCTAAGTTTTTCAGGAGTGGGTCCTCTTGCTAATCCTCCTTCTTCCTTAGTCATTTTGATAGGTTATTCTATTGATTTAATGTCTTGTTCAGTGTCACTTGTTTCAAAGAAAGGTTGTTCTAGTGATTTTTCAAAATCAGTAGGTTCAAGGAGAGGTTGTTGGGTTGTTTTGCTACTCTCTCTTGTTATATAGGATGCAGGGAGATGTTTCTTCTTTGCTTCGTATGCCAATAAAATTTGTCTTTCAATGAGTGTGAGTCTCTACCCTGATTTTTGTTTGTCCTCTAATTCTTGTACGGTTACTTTCCCAGCTGGAGTTGTGTGTTCAATCCTCTCTAAAGGGTCTGCTCCTAGTGGTGGATTAGTTCTTGGATGGGGGGTTTTTATGAATCTACCTTTATCATCTCTAGGTCTAGACATAAGTAACCATGACTTCTAAAATGTTGAATTAAAACTAAATCTGTATTTTTGTTTGTTTTTTTTTTTCTAATTGTTCTTGTTTGTTTTTGTTTTTAAAATCCTCTAGTTGCGCCTCCCCAACAACGGTGCCAAAATGTATAGACCAATCTAGCATTCTATATTAGGCTAAATTTATTGTCAAACAAGGTAGGTAATCTTAGAGGCACATGTCTAATGTTTATAGACCTAAAAGGATCTGTTTGCCTAAGTAAATGTCTATTGTGGTAGGCTCCAATACTCTTTTACAAGAGATTGGTATGTGGTTCCTCACACACTTTAAACACTTATGTAATTAAATCTGATCTATTGTTCTAAAAACAGAGTGCTACTAATTGTATGAGTTTTCAATCCTTTTACAAGGTTATAGTTCACAAAAACTCTTTCAAAGTAACACACTAAAGCATACTAAAAATCGGATTGATTAAAACATAGATCACAAAAATGATTTGGAATTCAATACTCAATTAAACCTCTTACAAGGACTGTTCATTAATTTTGTAATCAAATTCTTCAATTATAACTATGAATCATGAAATAAAAATGATGAATAAAATCACAAGCACTCCTAATCAAAATCGATGAACTCAAAAGCATGAAAATGAAATAAAATGCTAATCAGATCCGAATACTAAATCTAATATAAATGTAAAGAAAAGTGTACCAACTTCACATGGGGGCCCTTCCACGCTTTGAAGGCACACTTGGGAAACTTCAAATGATGAGAACGCTAACTTAAAACACCATAAATGATGAAATTATGTCTCTGATTAAAATATGGGAATGAGTTACATTAAAACAGAGTTTTGAAGCATGTACACAGTCTCAAGTCTTCTCTTACATTCAATGATATCATTAGCATCATTAGCCTATTACATGCTTCCATTCACTTATTTATCAAAAATTACAATCAAAAGAGGCTATTTTCGTTCCTTCTAATCCTAAATGAACTCCAAAATGGATCGAATTAGTTTGGAATTCCTAATCATAGGCAAAATATCAAGCTCATTCATTATGACTCAGATTTTCCTGTTAGATTGGCTGGGTTTGACCAACGTTGACTGGCTATTTAGGAACTTCAAATCTGATGCTGGATAGATTTTTCATCATCTGTGTACATTTTAGATCACGTCCTTGTCCTTCTTTTTGATCTACCTTCTATGCCACGTGTCTTAACATAAACCATTTATAGGAAGTTATCACATCCTGTAATTTTCTTGAAAAATTTCAATTTTTAACACAAAAATTCCATAAATTAAATTTAATGTAAAAATAACAATTGTAATTCTATATTAATCAATTTCAATAAACTATAAGGGATTTATGGAAGAAAATGGTGGATAAATGATGGGATTTTAGGAGAAAAAGATAGCCATAAAATAATACCATTAGCTACAATACATACAAAATGGCATTTCTGCAGAAATGCCAGAGTAGCTGGAGTAGAAGCTAATCTAAAATGAGAATCTAAAGGAGATGGTTGAATAATGCTGCATAAAATGTATAGACATCCTCCAATGGAAATCTAGAGTGAAAGGCTGATCGTTTCACCAAAGATCTCACTCTCCAAAATGCTGGTGCAACCCCTCACTGCAATTGCACTCAAGAACTGCGCAGTTAAGGAGAGGAACTGCGTTGTAGATGATGGGAAGAGTTTGGCCTCCTGCCAAGATATGAGAAATGGAGCTGATATCTCCCCTACTAAACTCCCAGATGTATGATAGCTTCTTCCTCTGAAACTAGAGCTCTGGAATGATGGTGTGAGAACCTCCACTGCAACCCCAACAACACAATGGCTCTTGCTGCAAGAATCGACGCATTGAAAGGAATAGCTTTGGCCTTGAGCCAAGATGTGGAGAAGATGAAGATAAAACCCTCAAGAGCTTCTCAATAAGGGAGGCAATTCTTGAACAAGAAATCCCTTGTACTGAGTAGCACAACTATCACAGTGTGCAACTGTGGAAAGCAATTCGAAATATCCAACCTAACTCAAAATGGTTTCTTTCCCCTCCTTTTATGCCAATGAAAGCTCCTTAGCCATGGACCCCACAAATTAGGGTTTTCTCCTCCTCATGCAATTTCGTAGGCTTCCCAAGCAAGCTACACCTTCAACTATTGCGCAGTTTGACTTGGTCAACATGACCTAGCCCTCTTTGCAATTAACCCTTTTCACACATGGAGTGTGCAAACAAACTCCAATAATGCTCCTATTTCATAATGTGAGGGATTTTATTAATGTTTTTCATAATCATGGGCCTCCTTACCCATTTATTTCACTGCAAAAATATAAAATCAAAATTCTAATGTTCCATTTAGCCATGTGCTAAAATGGGACATTACAGTCCTCTCCTCCCAAATGTTGCTTGTCCTCAAGCAACTGCAAGGATAGAACTGAAAGAACCTCTACTCAAGGCATGGAGTATGAAATATGTTGAGGAATATCTTCCTCATGTACATCCTCCATCCCCCAAGCAATGATCCATTAAAAGTGAGTTACCTCCCAACATGGCAACTCCTAAAAATCATCTTCCACCTTTGGCTCCTGTAATATAGGTGGGCTAAAAATCTGATCTTGGTAGACATATTAGCCTACCCCACGCTGTCCTCCTCTCCACTTAGGATACGTGTAGAGTATATGCTAATCTTGGGCTGCAAATAAGTTTCCTTCCAGTGGCAAGTTGAAGAATAGACATCCAAAGATCTCTTCTCCAGCGTTATGAAACATGTTGTCCAAAATCATTTCATATGTGATGAGTTGGTAGTCATCACCATATGGCATCCAATCAATCATATGGCTCACCTCAAATGGAAACAAATGTGTTGCTGTAGTGGCCACATGTCCTCTCATGTTCGCATTAGAACATGCAATGCAAATAACGTGGGGGATTTCTCCCCCAAGGGACACAACCAACCAATGTGCCATTCCCCCAATCATGCTCTCAACAAATATAAAGACTTTAGCAATGCAATGAGCCATAATGAAACCCATGCTTGCTGTCATATGTAGCAAGGGAGAAATACAATGGTCTGTCAACTGTGACAAATGCAGTTTGACCCTCAACTGCATAAGAGTATGCCAAAAGGTGTGGCCTCTCAACCACTTGCTTGTTGCCTGACTCTCCTCAAATGTATGAAGGAAGTGAATGATATATGGTGCAAGGTGAATAGGCACTCCAAAACAGATTTCCTCCCCAAGACCTCCTAGGGAGTGGTCGCCAGTAGTGCCCATGGCCTCGAATAGACCATGGGGTTTATAAAGAAGAATGCCCATCCTTGGAGAAACATCTTGTACATATATGGTTAAGGGATGAATATATAAGTCAACATGCAGATAAACAATACCCTTACCATAAGTTCTTCTCATAAAAATGGAGTGGCTCATAAATGAATCTCCCCTCATCCCCAAAGAGAAAAGAGGTGGCTGCGCTGACTCCTCCGAAGAGCTATGTGTCTCCTCCATCTGCACATGATCTATGCATCTCCTCATATGCTAATTTGTCAATATCATGCAAGAAAAATGATCCTTGGAATACTCCACCAACAACCTAGAGCTCCCAGATGGATCCATCCTCCATAGTGGCAATGCTGATGATCCCTCATGAAGAGCATCTGTCATATGGTCATCTCCTCCTTTGACATTTCTCATGCCAAAGATGCAAATTCGAAGGCTGCTAACCTTCCCCTACTGCTTTTGCCACAACGCAGAATCTGAAATGAGAGAGGGTGGAAATGATATTGAGGGAATGGCCCCCTTCTCCTTGAGTCTACCCAAGACTCTCAGCACTGTGAAGTTGTCTCCCAAGGTCTCCACTCTTCTGGAAACAATGAGTGGTACCCCAAGATGTGAAGCATCTCCCATCAGCTGGTGATCTAGTGGTCTCCTTGTCAAAATGTCTCCATGGAGTGAGACATCATCCTCAAGAGGTGACTGCATAGGTGAATGAACAAATTTGTCCATGCTTGTACTGCGCAATCCAATCACCCTCTTAGGTGCATCATTCTCCAAAAATGAATAGGGATGTGTACTCCTTATCTCAAGATGTTGGCTCTTCTCCCTACTTCCTCCTTGTGTCTCAATGGTGATACACCTCCCCAATAATGGCACATGTGTGCCTTGATCTCCATGCATGAGATCCTGGGGACTTCCTTGCAAGGATGCAAGAGTCCTTCTTCTGGGAGCAAGAGCTCCTCCTTCCTCTGCATGAGGCACTAGATAGTCTCTAGATAGCACCGCGCTGTTGCCCTCAGCTCCCTCAACATAAAGGGGCAACCCTCCAACAATGCTGCTACAAATATGGAATCTCTGCCAAGGTGGAAGCAGTTCCTGATCATCAAAAGCCAAGGAGTATCCCCTTTGCACCATGATAGTGCCATATCCTACTCCTGCAACATTGTATATCATGTGAGAGCACATATGATTTTGCTCTCTCCAACACCATCCAAGCAAAAAAACCCCTTGCTGCCTCCTCCTACTCCTAGAAAGAGAATATTTCAAGTGATGGCCAAACTCCCTCAAGAGTAACCAGCGCAGCCAAGCCTCTTGCTGCCCGGTATCATAAATTTGCAAGTGGCTCACTAGCCCCTTGATCCTTCTCCACCACATCCACTCAGCCATGTGTGGATGTCTCCTTCCTTCAGTCATCCCGGTACTCCTCCTTTGAGGACTACCCTCATCCCAAATCAAGCCTCTGCATTTCATGGGATTTTGAAATACAGATCTCCCGAGGATCAATTTGATCCTATGAGGATCCAAATATTTGGTAGGAAAAAACCTCCCATCATGATATGTGTGGCACAAGGAATGTCCACCACAATCATGAGAGAAGCTATCCATCTGAAGATGTCCCCAATCTCCTATTTGTTCCTGTGAGAAGAAAAAACCCTCCTCCAACTGTTGAAGAACCTTGTACTCCAAAGGGTGTGGGAGTGCACCTCCATTGAAATCTCTCTGTGAGATCTCCTTTGCATCACTACTCTTGTACAACACAGTATTATTCTACTGGTCTAAGTCACCTGCATGCAATGACGTAGACCCATCCAAGGTGTTTGCTGAAATGACAAGAAATGGATCTCCAATCATACCTTGGTGAAACTTGGAAGCTCCTTGCAAGACTACAAGTGTTGCTTCCCCATAAGTATTGGCCTCCCAAACTGCTGAAGATGAAGGCTTCTCCTCCATGGTCTCAATAGCGTTGGTACATGCCTCATCAAATGGTGGTGAGGGCTCCTCCCTCTTTTTTCCAAATCTACTGATCAATCTATGAGAAAACTCAAAACGATTTGAAACCCTTGCATGGACTAGATGGCTGATCCACCAAATATTTGATTCACCTTCTAAGTGTAGCGCTGCAAATTCTACTGCCTCTTTGTCTACTATAGAATGTAGCAGGAAAAACGCCTCTAGCTTCTTTTCCCAAACTTCTTCTGCACATGTGAATGATCCATCAAATGTGGACAATAGAAATCTATTGCCTCTCATCATCCCGTGGCTGTGGGGCATTTCTTCTTCTTTCTGCTGAATAAATTGTGGAAAAGATAAAGTCTCTTGGGAGACTCTAGAGTTTTCTTGGTATTCAACTAGGTATTCTCTTAGAATCTCGAATTCCAAGTGTCTTCCATGCCTCTGCTCTGCTTCTTTGTGAGAATATGAAGTGCATGGTCCTTCCTCTTCCCCTCCTTCATTCCTCTTGACCTCTTTGGAGACGTCTCTTCTGGATCTGAAAATAGATGAGAGTAAACTCATCTTATTCATCCTTGGGCTCTCTGCTTCTGAAATTTGAACTTCACAGGCTGTGCCAAGTTCGATGCTCCGATACCACTGTAATGTCCTATTGTGGTAAAACACAACCCCCCCATTTTTGACTTGTTCACTTCAAATAATGGGGACCCTTTTTATAATTTTTTGACTAAACGCCTTTTAGGATTTTATTTAACGGATTATCCTACGCTTTTGTTAATTTTTCATTTTCTTTGGATTCTTGTTTTGATTGAATCATTTTTTTATAAGCCTCCCATTGACGCTTGTTTCACCTCATTTGGTCAACTGGTTTAAAAATGGTACTCCTTTGAAGTACCATCATTTTTCTAGTCTGGGTTAAAAATGCTATTTTTTTTATTCTTTTTCGGAGTGGCTGTAGTTTAGAAAATTTCATAGCTAAACTAAACATCATTAAAATAAAACCAAAATAAAATTTAAATAAATAAATTAAAAATATATATATATATATATATACATCATCGTATCCGTCGCAGATCGCAAATTTCAGATCCATCGCAGATCGCAAATCGCAAATTCGAATCCGTCGCAGATCGCAGATCGAAAATTTCAGATTCATCACAGATCGCAGATCGCAAATCGCAAATTCGAATCCGTCGCAGATCGCAAATTCAGATCCGTCGCAGATCGCAAATCGAAAATTTGAATCTGTCGCAGATCGCAAATCGCAAATTCGAATCCGTCGCAGATCGCAAATCGCAAATTCGGATCCATCGTAGATCGCAAATTGCAAATTCGAATCCGTCGCAGATCGCAAATCGCAAATTCAAATCCGTCGCAGATCGCAGATCGCAAATTCGAATCCATCGTAGATCGTAGATTGCAAATATCGGATCCATCGCAATTTTTATAACATGCACATTTGAAAAACCCCGATCCAAAGTTCTTGCGATATGCGATGTGTTAAAATTTTTTAATATAAATTTTTTGTTTCACCTCACACTCCACTCACCATATCCCTCCATAATCTCACGTGGATGAATTAATAAACTGTGGATTGATTTCAATGGTTTGTTTAATGGATAATAAGTATGGATTGATTCCAATGGTTTGTAAATTAATTTTTATATTTTTATATTATAATAATTATATTATAATTATAATGTTTATTATAATTTTAATATAATTTGAATTATAATATTAATCATATTTAAATTAACTTTTTCAAATCATTTGTATATTAATTTAATTTTGTAACTTAATTAATTTCTAAATTAGATGATAATTAATTAGAATTAATTGTATATATTAGTTAGTTAATAATTAATTTAGAATTAATTATTAGATAATTAGAATCTAATTTAGGATTAAATTTCTAATTAAAATTATGATTTTTAGCCCAGCAACAGAATTTCCAGAATTATGCTAGTTTTGACTCATCAACTTTGGAGGCTCATAGATGGAGTTTTATTTGGCCAAATGAGGCCCAGGACGGCTCATTGGAAAGAGAAGATCAAGGAGAACATTTCTGAGGAGGTTTCAGTAACAGATTTGATCATTTATTGGGTAAAAAATCAGGCAGAAGATCAAGCTCTGAATTTCTAAAAATAAAATCAATTTTCTGAGTTTTGTTTTCTTCATTTTCATTTGCCCAGCCTCTTCTAATTGCAGATTCATGCATCAATATATCCTTGGTTAATTAAGATCGTTATGAGTATCAGTAAGAAGCTCAAATTTCCTTTTTATTTATTTAAATAGAATTTGTTTGGATTTGTTTTAAATGTTAGAAATAATATTTGGATTTTATTGTTGCATCTTAATTGATTTTAATTTCTTTTTGCAGGAAAAAACAATAGAAGAGATATTGAGGAAAAAAATTTCAATCAATGAGAAGACTCCAACAATTAAAGATTGAAATTTTTGAGCAATTAAAGTTGGATTGGGCAGATTTTTCTTCAACAAACTCTCTTCTAAAAATAGTTTTGGGAGGATTATAAATTGCAGATGGCAAAATGTAAAATAGGGCTGCTCTCCTCTGCAATTCCAGACTTCTAAAAGCATTTCTGTTATAGGAATTTAGAGTTGTAGATGGGGAGGAGAGAAAGTTTCAGATCTGAACATTATTGAGGGTTTATGCTTTATGTCTTTTATTATGCATGATGGGTAGAGTTTGCATTTCTGCAGCTCTAGTCTTGAAAGCAGAAATTCAAGTAATGTAAAGTACTGTTAGAGACCAGGATCAGAGAAGCAGATTCAATTAACTGGTATTTTTGGCATTTCTGTATCAAATACCAGTTTCATTTTTATGTTAATAAAATTGTTGTTTCATTTTATTCATGTTTATGCATTTCTGTTGATATGGATAATTTGTCTCAAATTGTTATGTATCTATGTTCTTATGGATTTAAATCTGATTTCTGAGTAACGATTTGCTCAGAAATCTGTCTTACAAAACTGATTTTTTAAATAATAATATGTTGTGAATTTCTTCCACATATTATTGTTTATTTATTGGCTTGATTGATTTGATAATCAATATCATTTTTGTGAATTTCTTCCGGAGTGTTGTTGATTTATTATTTCAGTCAAATGGTCTCAATAGAATATGTTTTGGTACTCACAAATGTGAGCTAAATTTAATTTCTTCGTTAGCTTGACATTAATTTAAAGCCAGGCATATTTTAATCCTCATTACTTAATTATCTTGCTCTTAGTTGGGATAGATTTATATCTACCTAATTGAGATGGGATTTAGATTAGTTTATTTTGCTTGCATTATAGAATAAGTTTGCAATTAGATTAAATTTTCATTCTTTTAAATCCTCTTCTCGAAGAGGCAAAATCTTAGTTGTGGTTTGGCTGAACCCAAATCAGCTTAAGGGTCATTCTCTTGCCTGATCAACAAGAAGAATTGATCTGATATCCCTGTCTATTGGTAGTTAACGATACATCGTAAACCAATAGCAATAGGGAAAAGGTAACCGGACCTAGTTAAACTAGTCGGAGCCACTATCATAAACGGAAAAGGAGATGTATTAAGGTCCGGACCGGGTGGTTATCCCCCAATGTTGTAGCAGCGATTTTCGAGGCCTCAACATTTTTGGCACTAGGAGGAGGGCCTGAAACTTGTTGTCTGTTGGAGTCTTTTCAATTTTAACATTTTATTTAATCATGATGGCTCCTTTTAAACTTCCAATTTGGAGTTGTATCCATGGACGTGCATCTTCCAATACTCCACCCGAAGTGGTAAGACTCTTGTCTCAGGTAAAGTTTAATGGTGAGAGAAATTCTTCCACTTTTAATCATGTCCTTCAATTTATTCAAAATGTTTCAAATTATGATTTTCAAGGAATTGATGAAGGCATTTTATGCAGAATTTTTACTCTCACATTTGCGGCAAAAGCCAGAAACTGGTGTAGAACTCTTCCGGTTGCCTCAATTCACAGCTGGGATCAATTTGTTACAATTTTCATTTGTAAATTTGACCACTATGATTATGATCAGGTATGTGATGAAATTGAATATCTTCGAAATGAAAATGAGTCTGTTAGAGATTTTAATATTCGACTTCATTTAAATTGTTTAAAATTTGATGTCAAAGATCAACCTATGAAGGAAGAATCACTAGATTGGTTTGAACATAATTATTCTCTTCCTCCTATTCCCGATCCATATGAAATTAGTTCAAGCTTTGTTCCATCCCCTTCCAATATAAATGAGAATTCCAATATGGATGCGCAAATAAATTGTGATGAAGAGGTTTCACAAAGCTTGGAAAATATTTCTAATCAAATGCAAGAAAACAACAACAACAATTTTGGAGAAAGACCTGCATTGGAATCTGAAAGTTTCTCTGCATTAAATTCAGAAAATCAGATTGCAAATCAGCAAGTGCAAGCAACAATCAAAGTAAATAATAGCATGCAAACTGTTGTACAAATTTCTAAATCTTTTCATGATGAACAAATGCTGAAATCAGAGCAGCAAAGCAATCTTCTTCAAAAAAGCATGAGTACGCAAAGGAATGATTTAGAATCTGAAATTTACAATGATCATAATGTACAAGAATTCTCAAACAGAAACATTTTTAAATGCATTCTTTCAGATTCACATTTTCCCTTTATCCTGATATTTTTAATGATGGTAATTTTTCCCCTCTTGGTGTTAATGATATTTCAGAAAATACAGAGGCTGATCTAAATGAATTACCATTAAGTTTTTATCAAGATAGAGAAGCAATTAATGATCATTCTTTTGCCATTAATGAACATGAAATTCTTGTTCCTCCGTGTTTGGATATATTGGATAAGATTGAAGGGAATTCTAGAGAATCTTGTGAAGTCATTTATGATAATTATTCTGACATTGAGGATGTTGATTTCTATTTCTCTCAAGAGAATCCTCATGATAAAATTCAAATAGCATCTGAGAATGAGGAACATTTCAATTTAGAAATTATTTCAACTAATCCTCACTCTAAAGAAGATAATCATCTTCATGATTTCACTATTCGAGAAAATATTCCAATTTATGATTCATATCATGATCAAGCTTTCATTTCTGTTCATAATCATAAATCTCTTTCTAATTCACAAGTTGGAATTCGAAATTACTCAAATTCCATAATTCTGGCCAATCCTTGTGAAAAAGAAATTATTTCAAAACAATCCCAATTGTGCTGTAACATTAGTTGTAACAATAGTGATTTCATTTTATTTTTGTTTCCTCAATTATTTTGTATTAAATCAGATTTATTTTCAGATTTTATTTTTCAGATTTTTGATACATTACGCTGGCATATTGAGCACTTTATTATCAAACATTCAATTGATACATTTCCCTGTTGGAAAATTGAAGTTTTATATTATAATCAAAAACATCAAAAGCTATTTCAATTTCAATTTAAATCAATGCTAATGTTTTATCAAAAGCTTCTATCTTCTCAAAGGCAATATCAACAATATAATGTATTTTTAGAAATCTTCCAGCAATCCAATTTAATTAATAATTTTCCATTTCATTTAAAAGATTTCCATCCATTTTTCATTAATTCATTTGAAAAATATTTGGAAAGTTTTCCTTCATGGAATATTGTCAATAGCTTAACATTTACACATAACACTAACAGTTTTTTCCAGGCCTTTGAATCTAAAATCTCACATCTACAATCTGGCCTGTTATCTCTTTCTTTGAATATTTCCCAATCCTTAAAAGAAATTCATCCGGATTTCTATGATCCAATTGGTATTCAATTGGAAAGAAAATTTCATGAGAAGGAGATTTTAGATAAGCTCCTAACAATAGTTGTACATTCTACTTACAGATTTAATTTTCTTAGTTCAATTAGATTTCTATTTTTATTACTAACATTTGAACTGTACATATATGCAGGGATAAAAATGAGAGAATGGTTACACTGGAAATATGACTATACCTGTTCATTTTCATGTATATGGTTAGAATAGGAGTAGAATTAATTTAGTTTGTTTGTTTTATGTAGTTAATTTATTTTCAACAGTTCTGTAGATTAAAAATAAAACAAAGCAATCAGCCATTTTCATACATGTTGAGTAAAAACATTTTCTTCCTATCAGAAAATTTTAATTCTTGTTTTCCTTTTTAAATTTTTACAGCAATACCTCTACTCTGTCTATTTTGAATAATCTCTTGATTAAATTGAATTAAGGTTTCACTTGGCATCAATCGCCTCAAAGCCACTTTTCTTAATTTCAGAATTTCCTTCTAAGATTTTCTTTTGAAATTTATATGATAAAGGTTTTGAGGATATAAAAGCTTCATGATCTCATTATCCCATGAAATGTATGACTGTCTATGATAAGCTTAATTCTGACTCAATCATTATTATTCAGTATAACCTTTCGTGGTAATCATATGAAGTTCATACTATCTTCCTCGAAATTTGCTAAGCTGACCTTAAGGATGTCCATTTTGCTGTGTGCACACATTCAAATCTGGTTTGACATTTTTCCACAATTAGTGGCTTTATCCCATTCAGACCTTTAGTTTATTATCTGATGTTGCAAAACACATCATATTTATTTACTGAAGGCGTTATTGAACAGTCACTATAACAATATAGATTTTTCTCAGAGGTAACAAATTGTTGTTTCAATTCAAAAGGGAAGACTATTTTCATATTTATTTCTGCTAAATTTTATATTTTCTGAACATGAACAAGCATATTTTATTTAGGCTGATTGCTCACTCCAATTTAGAATAAATAATGAGATGATTTTGAACAAAGTCAGAATTTTGATAAATCGAAGGAAAAATTTGAAGATTCATGAGGTAAAAATTACAGATAATTTCCTTCCAGGATTTCATATGTTTTCAAAACTGGAAGTAAGCAGCAAACCCAGTTCAAATTGGCAACAGGTTCAGGGAATTTTTATTTGAGATTCATTAGAATTTGAGCATTCTTTAACTTTGTTTTTATTCATTTGGGAAACCCAATCAAAATTAAAAAACAATATCATAAGATTTCATCGGAAGTAGCTCTTAGAATTTTTGATAACAAATTGTTCATAAAAGATCTCCGATGTATTACCTCGCTCATATGTCATATCACATTTCGCATATCGGAGGTTTGCAGTTGAAGTATGCTTCCATTATCGTGAATTGCCTTTACCAATATTGCGACGACCACATAATTATAGACCCGATATGAAATTCAAATCAAGTTTATAAAATATCGCATCCATTTAATCGCAAATAATGGTAGGAGCATAACTTTAAAAGGGTCAATGTCTCATATCCGATATGTTATTAAATTTTCATCATAAAGTTATCAAGTCCATTCTTCATTGCATATCGGCGTATCGAGAATTGTTACATTATGTGCTTAAGTTTACCGATCGCGATCGCCAGTTAACCACGTCATTCATCGCATATCGGCATCACAAGAATCATATTGTATTACATCGGGTACCAAACATTCACCAATCGCCGATTAGAAATTGCCGATATCGCAATCACTTCATCGCATTTTTATTTATGCTCACATCACAATTCAGAATCTGCGATGTGCGTTGTGCGATGTGGGAAGCACAATGTAAATATTCCCCAATCCCAGATATTATATTTCTTCAATGATGCGATCGCTCCATCTTATCGCACATCTTCTCATTACATGTTTTCATGTCGGCAATTTTCCATTTGCAATCTCTGATGTGATAGCTTCCAATGCATGCCTCTGAGCCATTAATATTTAATCGATATATGGCATAGAAACAAAGGTGAAGTCTTGCAAATTAAACTCGAAGCATGGTGAAGAAACATTTGATTCGAATCATCCAATACGGCGATGTGTTATTTTAAAAGCGAGCTTGGGTAACCACTATGGTAAGAAAGCAGATGATGATAAATTTGCGGCATATTCAAATCATTTTGATTTATCATATATTTCAGTTTTAAATATATAATTTCATAATTAAATATGGAATTCAAGACATCTCTATTTTCATATTTAAATTTTATTATTTTGGATTTGGTCTTGATTCTGGACAATTTATAAAATCATGGAGTTTATATGAAACTTATAATATTTTGAGAAACATTCGTTACTGCAAATTCACATTCTCATTTCTGATGCATTTCTTTTAATTTCAATTCCCTTTAGCACTAAGCATTCCATATTTACATTTTACTGCTTGCTTTAGTTTAGATAAAATAAATAATGATTTTGGGTTATAGGATTTTGGTTAGTTTGACTTCTTCAAGTTTTTAATGTTAATTAAAATAAGAAGTCAGCTAGTTTGGAGAAACTGATACCTTTCAGATAAGATCAAAAGCAATCATCCAATGGTAAGATTCATGTACCCACTTTCATTTTATTTCCATTTCGTTACTTTAGTTTTAGTTTTGTTTTTCTCACACATAAATATTTTTTGCAGTTCTCCATTTGAAAATTTCAATCCTCTGCCGGATCATATTTTCGAAGTCCTATACTTTTCTCCTGGCTTAATTTCAAGAAGCAGCGATAATCCTCATTGAAACAGCTACACCAGGAAGTTTCATAACCTTTAGCTTGTTTCTTTAAGCATTCCTTTTATTAGAAAATGATTAAGATGATGCTTTGAAACAAGAAGATTGATATCAGATAGAAAATTTTCGTTGTGGCTGAAATGATCATCACTACTATCCAAAAAGCCTAAAAACACTTACAACCCTACAAGGTATGATTTTTCTAAATCTTGACATAAGAAGGATTGATTACACGATTATTTTCTTTCTTCATATTGTTGAGACATTAGTATAAACATTCTTGTTTGAGTTTATCTTGCGAAACTTGGATTTTCCTTTCCATTTTTAAAATTTCTTCATTTTTATTTTTTTGTTGATTTCTTTCTCATTTTAGCATAAGAATTCTTTTCCTTTGGTTTTCAGTTTTGATTTGGGTAACTTTGCCATGATTTATATGGAAAGCCTTTTTATTACCTAACTATGGTTAGTATACATGGAGAAAAAATGTTAATAATCATCTATGAACTTTTTCTTAAATCTCTTAGTAAAGTTTGATTTTCTTATTATAAAGGTAGACATACTTAAGGAAGAGATTACCAATTTAGAAAAGTTGACAAAGTATCATAAAATCTGGAGAAATTTCTTTTTCATCAAAATTGTAATCATTTTGAGATTTCAATATTTTATTAAGATCTTTCAAAGTTCTATTATCAGTCAAGAAAAGTTATTTTTAACCAAGTAAAGACACTTTACAGCAAAGCACCTTTTAACTCTGAAATTGTCATTCTTAACTCTTAAGGAGTCAATGATTCTCCCTGTCCCGAAGAGTCTTATTTTTCTATAGTATAATCCAGAGATATATTTAAACTTAAAAGATAAGAGGTCTCATCATGAGCCTGCTTACCATGATCATAGGGGAAAAATACGCTGACATTACCAACACTACTAAACAAACCAAGGTAATGGCTTATGATTGCAAAAAATTATAAGACAAGGGGTCTCATCACAAGCCAGCTTGTTCAGTCCAATTATAACCAGTGAATGGCATTGTCAACTATCTGGCTACCAAACCAGGACAATGACTTTTAAGATTTATAATTATTTAAAAAATAATAATAATAATAATAAAATAATAATAATAATAATATAAATAATATAAATGGATTTATCTCTAGGTCAATAATTCTTAAAGAGATGGGATTTTGAATCATTGATGATTAAAAGGTAACCCTATCGAGACTATAGATGTTTGCTGGCAACAGTGGCTCTACCTGTGACAAATGAGTATATTTTAAAAGCTAAGCTGTAAAGTGACCCCTGCTTTATCTCTAAAACTAATTAAGAACTGATATAGAAGTTTTGAAATATTTTAATTTATGAGGAATTTTAAGAAAAATTACAGTTAGATGATTCTTGCTTTTATTCAGACTAATGAACCTAGTCAAGCATTTTAATCATAATTCTCTTTTCTTTAATTATTTTTACTTGAATTTTAGGAAAATGTCATTCATATCAAACAGAGATAACTGGTTCTTCTCCCATGTGTCGCCATTGTTGTGGTCAAACACAACCCCCCCATTTTTGACTTGTTCACTTCAAATAATGGGGACCCTTTTTATAAATTTTTGACTAAACGCCTTTTAGGATTTTATTTAACTGATTATCCTACGCTTTTGTTATTTTTTCATTTTCTTTGAATTCTTGTTTTGATTGAATCGTTTTTTTATAAGCCTCCCATTGACGCTTGTTTCGCCTCATTTGGTCAACTGGTTTAAAAATGGTACTCCTTTGAAGTACTATCATTTTTCTAGTCTGGGTTAAAAATGCTATTTTTTTTATTCTTTTTCGGAGTGGCTGTAGTTTAGAAAATTTCATAGCTAAACTAAAAATCATTAAAATAAAATTTAAATAAATAAATATAAAAAATAAAATAAAAAAATAAAAAATAAATAAAAAAAAATTTACATCATCGGATCCGTCGTAGATCGCAGATCGCAAATTTCAGATTCATCGCAGATCGCAAATTTTAGATCCATCGCAAATTTGAATCCGTCGCAGATAACAAATCGCAAATTTCAGATTCATCGCAGATCGCAAATTTCGGATCCATCGCAGATCGCAAATCACAAATTCGAATCCATCGCAGATCGCAAATTCGGATCCGTCGCAGATCGCAAATCGCAAATTCGAATCCGTCGCAGATCGCAAATCGCAAATTCGAATCCGTTGCAGATCACAAATCGCAAATTCGAATCCGTCGCAGATCGTAGATCGCAAATTCGAATCCATCGTAGATCGCAGATCACAAATATCGGATCCATCGCAATTTTTATAACATGCACATTTGGAAAACCCCGATCCAAAGTTCTTGCGATATGCGATGTGTTAAAATTTTTTTATATAAAGTTTTTGTTTCACCTCACGTCACCCTCACCTCACACTCCACTCACCATATCCCTCCATAATCTCACATGGATGAATTAATAAACTGTGGATTGATTTCAATGGTTTGTTTAATGGATAATAAGTATGGATTGATTCCAATGGTTTGTAAATTAATTTTTATATTTTTATATTATAATAATTATATTATAATTATAATGTTTATTATAATTTTAATATAATTTGAATTATAATATTAATCATATTTAAATTAATTTTTTCAAATCATTTGTATATTAATTTAATTTTGTAACTTAATTAATTTCTAAATTAGATGATAATTAATTAGAATTAATCGTATATATTAGTTAGTTAATAATTAATTTAGAATTAATTATTAGATAATTAGAATCTAATTTAGGATTAAATTTCTAATTAAAAATTCTGATTTTTAGCCCAGCAGCAGAATTTCCAGATTTATTTCAGATTTGACTTATCAACTTTGAAGACTCATAGATTGAGTTTTACTTGACCAAATGAGGCCTAGGATGGCTCATTGGAAAGAGAAAATCAAGGAGAACATTTCTGAGGAGGTTTCAATAACATATTTGATCATTTATTGGGTCAAAAATCAGGCAGAAGATCAAGCTCCGAATTTATAAAAATAAAATCAATTTTTTGAGTTTTGTTTTCTTCATTTTCATTTTCCCAGCCTCTTCTAAATTGCAAATTCATGCATCAATATATCCTTGGTTAATTAAGATCGTTATGAGTATCAATAAGAAGCTCAAATTTCCTTTTTATTTATTTAAATAGAATTTGATTGGATTTGTTTTAATATTAGAAATAATATTTGGATTTTATTGTTGCATCTTAATTCATTTTAATTTATTTTTGCAGGAAAAAACAATAGAAGGGATATTGAGGAAAAAGATTTCAATCAATGAAAAGACTCCAGCAATTAAATATTGGAATTTTTGAGCAATTAAAATTGGATTGGACAGATTTTTCTTCAACAAACTCTCTTCTAAAAATACTTTTGGAAAGATTATAAATTGCAGATTGCAAAATGTAAAAGGGGCTGCTCTCCTCTGCAATTCCAGACTTCTAAAAGCATTTCTGTAATAGGAATTTAGAGTTGTAGATGGGGAGGAGAGAAAAATTTCAGATCTGAACATTATTGAGGGTTTTTCTTTATGTCTTGAATTATGCATGATGGGCAGATTTTGCATCTCTGCAGCTCTAGTCTTGAAAGCAGAAATTCAAGTAATGTAAAGTATTGTTAGAGACCATGATCAGAGAAGCGGATTCAATTAAATGGTATTTTTGGCATTTCTGTATCAAATACCAGTTTCATTTTTATGTTAATAAAATTGTTGTTTCATTTTAATCATGTTTATGCATTTTTGTTGATATGGATAATTTGTCTCAAATTGTTATGTATCTCTGTTCTTATGGGTTTAACTCTGATTTATGAGTAACGATTTGCTCAGAAATCTGTCTTACAAAACTGATTTTTTAAATAATAATATGTTGTGAATTTCTTCCGGAGTGTTGTTGATTTATTATTTAAGTCAAATGGTCTCAATAGAATATGTTTTGGTACTCACAAATGTGAGCTAATTGAATTTCTTCGTTAGCTTAACATTAATTTAAAACCAAACATATTTTAATTCTCATTATTTAATTATCTTGCTCTTTGTTGGGTTAGATTTTCATCTATCTGATTGAGATAGGATTTAGATTAGTTTCTTTTTGCTTGCATTATAGAATAAAGTTTGCAATTAGATTAAATTTTCATTCTTTTAAATCCTCTTCTCAAAGAGGCAAAATCTTAGTTGTGGTTTGGCTGAACCCAAATCAGCTTAAGGGTCATTCTCTTGCCTGATCAGCAAGAAGAATTGATCTGATATCCCTGTCTATTGGTAGTTAACGATACATCGTAAACCAATAGCGATAGGGAAAAGGTAATTGGACCTAGTTAAACCAGTCGGAGCCACTATCATAAACGGAAAAGGAGCTGTATTAAGGTCCGGACCGGGTTGTTATCCCCCAATGTTGTAGCAACGATTTTCGAGGCTTCAACATGTCCCAAAATGGAAATCAGCAGAATTTTTCTCCACTGAAGTGTTCCTTTGTCGGAAATATTAACAAGGCTATGTCAGAGATGGACTGAGAGGGATTTTACCAGTTATTTCACCTCTAAGGAGAGGATGAGAACTAGAGGCTTCCTGGCCCTTACTCAGACTCTGCCTATATCTATGCAAATATTTCTTCCTTCAGGAAGATATTGCTCACAAGAGATGAGCTACAATAATACACAAGCATGAGCTGGAAATAGCAGTGAGTGCAGAAACTTCAGAAAATGAAATAAACCCTCATAGTTTTCTCATTAATAATATGATAGCAGAAATGTGTACAAGATCTTGAGGGAATGATCACTCAAGATAAAGCAACTCCTCCTCTGAATAGATGAGTACAATGAACATGAAATACACTGCTACGTATATTATGCCCAACTATGACTGCGCAGTCACTGAAGGAAGACTGCTGCAAAATAATGATACAATGAGGATATGGAAATAATAAGCTCAAATAAATAAGGGGGAGCTGGATCTCAACCCCTAGAAACTATAATAAGAAATCCCTAAAGGGATTGGCTACAATACATACAAAATGGCATTTCTGCAGAAATGCTGGAGTAGATGGAGTAGCTGCTACTCTAAAATGAGAATCTAAAGGAGATGGCTGAATAATGCTGCATAAAATGTATAGACCTCCTCCAATGGAAATCTAAAGTGAAAGGCTAATCCTTTCACCAAATATCTCACTCTCCAAAATGCTGGTGCAACCCCTCACTGCAATTGCACTCAAGAATTGCGCAGTTAAGGAGAGGAACTGCGCTGTAGATGATGGGAAGAGTTTGGCCTTCTGCCAAGATATGAGAAATGGAGCTGATATCTCCCCTACTGATCTCCTGGATGTATGAGAGCTTCTTCCTCTGAAACCAGAGCTCCAGAATGATGGTGTGAGAACCTCCACTACAAACCCAGCAACACAATGGCTCTTACTGCAAGAATCGCTGCACTGAAAGGAATAGCTTTGGCCTTGAACCAAGATGTGGAGAAAATGAAGATCAAAACCTCAAGAGCTTCTCAATAAGGGAGGGAATTCTTGAACAAGAAATCCCTTGTACTGAGCAGCACAGCTATCACAGTGTGCAACTGTGGAAAGAAATTTGAAATATCCAAGCTAACTCAAAATGGTTGCTTTCCCCTCCTTTTATGCCAATGAAAGCTCCTTAGCGACGGACCCCACACATTAGGGTTTTCGCCTCCTCATGCAATTTCGTAGGCTTCCCAAGCAAGCTACACCTCCAACTATTTGCACAGTTTGACTTGGTCAACATGACCTAGCCCTCTTTGCAATTAACCCTTTTCACACGTGGAGTGTGCAAACAAGCTCCAATAATTCTCCTCTTTCATAATGTGAGGGATTTTATTAATGTTTTTCATAATCATGGGCCTCCTTACCCATTTATTTAGCTCCAAAAATATAAAATCAAAATTCTAATGTTCAATTTAGCCATGTGCTAAAATGGGACATTACAAAAAAAGAGCAAAAGGGCTTTGCTACAATTGTGATAGAAAATACACTAAAGGTCATAAGTGTGCTGATAAGAAATTATTTTACATAGATTGTGAAGAGGAAGAAGAAAATGAACAAGAATCTTCAAAAGAAGAGGATATACACGAGGAACCAGCCCTAGAAGAGGAGGAAATGAGTCCAGCCATAGCGTGTAATGCATTGGCAGGAATTACTACTCCTCAAACTCTTAAGATAGAAGGCATATCAAGAATAAAAAGGTAATAATGTTGATTGATTTAGGTAGCACCCATAATTTTATTCATTGTAAGGTAGCCAAGGAATTGAATTGTTTCCTATACCCAGCACCAGAATTTCAAGTGATGGTTGCAAATGGAGGAACTATAAATTTCTCTGGAAAATGTCGTAATATCCAGCTAACCATGGGGGAATATGTATTGAATAGTCCAATGCTTTCCATTCCTATGGGAGGTGCTGATGTTGTACTAGGAGTACAATGGTTACAATATTTGGGGACGGTAGCTTTTAATTTTCAAGAAATTTTCTTGAAATTTTTTTTTAGAAGGAAATGAAGTCGAATTACGGGGTGTTTCAGGGAAGCTGGGGAAGATAATAAGCTCTAATTTCATGAAAAAGCTTTTAAAGAAAGAAAAATGAGGCATAATTGCACAATTATGCTCACTAGAAGTTCCAACATCAAAATCATCTATTTCTGTAGATCTCCAAAAAATCTTGGACAATTGTTCCAAGGTGTTTGAAACTCCAAAAGTACTCCCACCTATTCGTGATCATGATCATGCTATTCATTTGATTCCAAGAATTTTTCCTCCAAACATCAGGTCTTATAGATATCCTTATGTCCAAAAGAGCGAAATTGAACATATGATTGCAAAAATGTTAGAGGTGGGTATAATTCAACCTAGTCAAAGTTCTTTGTCTGCTCCTGTAGTATTGGTACACAAGAAGGATGGATCATGGCGTATGTGTCTGGATTATAGGGAGCTCAATAAGCTCACCATTAAAGATAAATTTCCCATTCCTGTGACTGATGAATTATTGGATGAATTACATGGAGAAATTTATTTTACCAAGTTGGATCTTCATTCAGGATATCATCAAATTAGAATGAATACTAAAGATATTCCGAAAAAAACATTTCAAACTCATGAGGTTCATTATGAATTTTTGGTCATGCCTTTTGGCCTTACCAATGCACCTTCTACATTTCAAGGTTGATGAATTCCATTTTCAAACCCTTAGAAAATTTGTGCTAGTATTTTTTGATGATATACTAATCTACAGTAGGTCTTGGAAGGATCATGTTCAACATGTTGACAGGGTGCTCAAACTATTACAGGAGAAACAATTATATGCAAAAACATCCAAATGTTTCTTTGGAGTATAAGAGGTGGAATATCTGGGTTATATTGTATCTCACGAGGGTGTTAAGGTAGACCCTAAAAAAATTAAAGCCATTAAGGAATGGAAAGTACCCACAACCATAAAGCAGTTGTAAGGATTTCTAGGGTTAACAAGGTATTATCGCAAGTTTATTAATAATTATGGGAGAATAGCAACACCTCTAACAACATTATTGAAGAAAGAGGCATTTTCATGGACTCCTGAAGCAACTAAGGCCCTTGAACATCTTAAAGAGGCAATGTGCCTAGCACTGGTCTTAGCTATGCCAGACTTCACAAAAACATTTCTTGTGGAATGTGATGCCTCAGGAAATGGAATTGGTGCTGTTTTAATGCAAGAAGGAAGACCCATTGCTTTTGAAAGTCGTCCAATCAAACAAAAGTATTTACATAAACCTATTTATGAGAAGGAAATGTTAGAAATACTATTATAGGTCAATTTGGGCACCATTCCCAATGACCTGGTTTACTGGGCATCATCTCTAGGACCAGTGATCAAGGGTCTATCATTCCCTATCATTTCAGTTGCTACATTCACTAAGACAAGAAACAAGACAAATCAAGCAAGACTTTCATCAAGCAAAGGTTTCCATGGTTTGAAGCTTATTATATAGCATATGAGAGCTCACCAACATAGGCTCTAAGGGGCCTAAGTGCATTGCGTATGCAGGTAGCCCCATGCAAGGCTACTCTGCAAAGCACTTCCCGACATTCACAGGTGCGTTGGTCACATTGGGAGCGAAATTCTCACTGTTCCGGAATCTCTACATGGTCAGTGCCTTCTAGAAGATTTCACATGTGTCAAGCTTCGGATTCAAGTGTCCATTTGACATCTACATGACTGGAAACATGTCTTGCCTATTATTGGAAAGTCATTGATTACAAAACAACCTACAGTTCATCTATAAATTGAGCACAGATCTAAGTGCTTGAAGAGGAAGAATTTGATTAGAGAAATGTTGAAGAATCTTCAATTGAGAGCTAGATTTGTGTAGCTGCTGCTGGAGAGATTTATACTATGATGAGGCTTGGGAACATTGTGGAAGGTCACTTCAAATCAATATCTAGGTTGTAACCTCTCCTTTTATCATCAATAAAGAGGACTACTTATTTTTCCTATATGCATATGTATTGGCTTTGATTTTCCATATTGAAAGATCTTGGTTGATGTGCATGGTTTATGCTTTACTGGTTTAGCTAACTAGCTTGAATAGATATCTATATTATTGCATCTTATGTTGTTTTAGTGTTCTTTCTTGCAGGAAGCATTCAGCCCAAAAAATGGCTTGAATTTGAAGCTGCAACAGAAGTGACAGAAGGAGCCATTTGGAGGCGACTGAAAAAGTAAGCCTCCAATCCTCTCTGTGTTTTTGTTCTGAGTTAGGAGAAATAGTCATATAATATTTCACCTGTTGTTCTAGACTAGCACTTGTCTAGGGAAGCGTGATTTATCCATAATTCACAATTCTGACCCAACACATACTACATGCAGTAAAGAAATGGCGAACTTACCTAATGGGAAGACACTTCAAGGTAAAAAATGATCATGATAGTCTTAAACACTTTTTGGAACAAATAATATCTTCAGAAGAGCAGCAAAAATGGGTCACAAATATGTTGGGTTATGACTTTGAAATAATCTACAAAAAAGGGAAGCTAAATGTTGTTGCAGATGCACTCTCAAGAAAGAATGAAGAGGTGGAAGCATTTCTTTGTGCCATTTTAGTTATCCAACCATATTGGTTAACCGAAGCAAGGGATGAATGGAAGAAGGACGAAGAAGTGTGGACACTCATTCAAAATTTGCAGCAAGATCCTAGTACATCTGATACATTATTTGGAAAAATGATTCCTTATGGTACAAATATTGCTTATATCTTTGTAAAAATTCCCAACTAAAACAAAATATTCTTTTGGAATTACACACTTCTCCTTTAAGACGACACTCAGTATTTTTAAAACTTACCACAGGGTGAAGAAATAATTTTTTTGGGATGGCCTTAAATCTAATATTCAAAAGTTTGTGGTGGAATGTTTGGTTTTCCAGCAGAATAAAGTTGAGACAATTAAGACCTCGGGTCTTCTACAACCTTTATCCATTCCAAGTCAACATTGGGAGGAGATTTCAATGGATTTTATCATAGGTTTACCTAAGTCCGAAGGAAAGAGCGTCATCATGGTGGTAGTTGATAGACTTACCAAGTATGCACACTTTTGTGTATTATCTCCTCCATTTGAAGCAAGTACAATTGCTACTACATTTATGGACACAATTCAAAAGCTACATGGAAACCCAAGGGTTATTGTGAGTGACAAAGATCCCATTTTTACTGGAAATTTTTCGACGAAGTTCTTTTCTAGTTTGGGTACTCAATTAGCTCATAGCTCATATTATCATCCTCAATCTAATGGTCAAACTGAGATATAAAATAATTTTTTGGAAGGATATCTTCATTGTTTTGTATCTAATAAACAAACACAATGGGTCAAGTGGTTACCCCTCACTGAATGGTGGTATAACACTTCCTTCCATACTGTAGCAAAAATGACCCCATTTATGGCACTTTATGGATATCATCCACCATCCATCACATCATCTTTAAGAGAAAATTTGAAGGTTCAAGCAGTGGAAGATCACATCGAGCATCAATAAGAAGTTCTCCAACTCTTAAACGATAACCTGAATTTGGCACAAAACTGAATGAAACAACAGGCAGATCAACATCGCAGCGAGAGAAGTTTTGATGTAGGAGACTGGGTATTTTTACGGCTACAACCATACAAACAAATGTCACTCAAGCAAGCTAAGAAGGATAATAAATTATCGCCAAAGTACTATGGTCCTTACAAGGTGTTGCAAAAGATTGGTACTATGGCATACAAATTGGAGCTTCCTCCTTCTTCACGAGTGCATCCAATTTTCCATGTTTCATGCTTAAAGAAGGTTATAGGTGAAAATCTTCCAGTTCAAACAATATTGCCAGAACTTGATGAGGAAGGAAAAATCATATTGGAACCTGAAGAGGTCATGGAAACAAGAACTCGACAACTACGGAATCGATCAATTTCAGAGTATCTCATCAAGTGGAAGAACTTACCCACTGAAGATTCTACATGGGAGGATGAGAATTTTATACAGAAGCACCCAGAGCTACTCAAGCATTGAGGAAAACAATTTTTTGAAGGAGAGGGGCATGTTGGGTCCCTATATTACTAGTATAATCCCTTATTGTTGTTAGTGTAACCCCCTTATTCTTGTTATTGTACCCCTGTAACCCCCATATTGTTATTATTGTGCCCTTAAATTATTATTGTTAGGTTGGCTAGGATTACATTGTGGCTCCATGGACTCCTATATATAGAAAAGAGGTTTTTTAATTTGTATCATCCAAGAATTGTTCATTCATATAATGTATTGGAGGTTGCCCCCTCGAAGTGGCTTATTTCTAAGGCGTTGATATCTCTTTTCTTCTCTTTTTGGAGCTAGTTTCACAACAACAATTTTATTCGACTTCTGGTTCTATTGTCACCATATCGTCTCCTCCCACAGAAGCTAGTTCTTTATTGCGTTTACTTCCTGTACCACTTAGAGGTGCCCGTGTACATTTTGTGAGCCTCTTCACATTGCCTTTGCAATTCCTCCTTCTTCCTTGCGAGATTACTTAAAAACGAAGTGGCATATCCCTTGCAAATGATGCTACCTTTTGTGGTTGAACCCACGGTTCACACAACCCAAAATAACTATTAAACAAACCAATCCAACTAATAAACAAATGTGCTACCCATTAAAAAGGATTCAACTCATCAAACTTTGTTGTACGTAACATATGTTACATTTATAACTCAACTTACGCAGGGATGCAACTACATACATATACTGGCGGTCTTATGACATCATACCAGTGGCTCTTACACATCACTGCCGCGGTGTGAATACTTGAGACGGGTTCAACCATTGCCGTGGACTCTTATGCAGTTTACCAATGTTAACGCTGAGACTTTTACTAATGCTAAGAACTATCGTCTGTGAGAAACGTTTCACTACTTACCGGATGTTAAACCTTCTGCAACACGAGCTCACAGTTATTCAACACGTCGCTTGTGGCACGTATGCCATGGAATATACGCCTGTGGTGCCACGGCTAGATGCTGCTATGCCGTGGTGTCTCCACACAAAAATTATGTTAACGCCATATTTTGTTAATGTGGATGCTAATTCATTGATGTCGCGGATTATAAAATAATACCTGTGATAAAAAAATTATGTAGCTCACCCCTGTGCTACACACGATACTCACGTGTTAGGATTACTTGCGATATCACGTGGAAGGTAATGTCTCATGCTGTATATATTTTCAGCCCATTTACCACATTACTTGTGTGTCTACGTTGTGGCATCGATGCTAATGTCATATGCCTTCTTCACCTGCGATGTTGCCTTCGCCAAAATGTGTTAGGCCCTCACGTAGCCTCCACAATTTAAGATAACACACCCAAAACAATCCTGCATTCTTGTTGTGAACGCATTTACATTCCTGTAGTCACACACTTAATATACAACAGAAAGATTCATATATAAATTTTAGACTCAACCCGCCACAATATATTTCAAACAACTCTTAATCTGGCAATTTGACATGCTCTCCTCACTCACAACAAGCAATCAAACGAAACAACCTCAACGTAGGAGAGACTCATCCTCCAACTCATCTCCTTCTCTCTAATACCAAATGATGCCAGGATACTGGGTTAAACAGATCCTAGCATATGAAAAATTCATGTGCTTCCCTCAAAATTAAAATTCTTCGTTAAAACCACAAATATGTTCAGTTCAAACAATACATATGATGGAAAGAGAGCCATACAAATAAAATACTGATATAAAACATAAAAAAAATCTCTATTACAATGGGCGGCCTCTTGGCTCTCGGCCCTTCAAACCATTTCCCTTACTCTCTGTATTTCTCACTTCCTCACTTCCTCGCTTGTTTTTTTCTCACCCTCACAAGCTACATATTTATACATAAATATAATTTATTCCATTCCATAATTTCCTCTACACAAATCTCAACTCAAAATCTAAATTAGATTTATCTTTTTTTGGACTCAACTAAGTCTCGTTTATGGAATTCCTAATCCCTAGATTATATACCTAGTTCAATTCCACTCATATCCTTAATTATATAAGGAATATTTACAATAATCCTCACATTTATATTTTATCTCCTAATTTATTAAAAATGAGAAAATTAATTAATAAAATAATTAAAAATCATCACCCCCCTTAATTGCATAATTGAATAATGAAAATTTAGCTTTGATGCTCCTACATCAATTTCAATGTTAGAAATATGACTTTAATATCTATAAATAGAGTTGAATATTATGATTAAATTTGTTAAAGACTAAACTTTTGATTAGAGATAAAAAACCATAAAAGAGTATTTTTTGCTTATGTCATTATTTAATGAAAATGAGGGTTATAATATTCTTAAATCTCTCTATTTCTATTTTTTGTTATCATCCAAATACTATGTTATATCAGAATTCCAGTTTTGCATAAACTATTAGTGTTCATATTTATGTCTGTGTACACCTTCTGAAGAGAAAGATGGTTAAAAAACAATATCGACCATTTGAAATCTTTTAAGACATAATTTGAAACACGTTGTGACATATTTGTTCATCTTTTATCCATCTAATGACAACTTAAAAATCACAAAACTCCCCTAAATTGTTAATTTCTTTATCATTTGCAAACAACAATACTAGTTTTAGTGCCATCAATTCTGCATAATTTTATGACTCCTCCCTCAATTCTTCCCTAAACTTAATGGAATGATTATCTTTAGAAATTAGGATCTCTCCCCCTCTACATAGAGCAATATTCCCTTTTGGCACCCCATAAAAAAAAATCCCACAGAAAGCTCCTATCAATTTGTTTTATGTTCACCTCCCTCACTGAATTTTATTCCTTATCTTATGGAAAATACCTCAATATGTTAGCCCATTTACTACACACTTTATTGGAGGAATGTATTTTTATTCAAAATTTGAAATCTTCCTAGCCAACCATATGTTCATGCCACTATAAATGGAAGAGTTTTAATAGCCTTTTTTTTATAAATTCTCTGTTCAATTCCTCAAACCTATTTCAGTAGAATCTCCTAACTAGAAAATTTTCAGTTCTTTTAGAAATCCCACTTCTAGCCACATATGTTTTGAATAGTCAGAAAATTCAAAATGAAATGATCATTTTTCTTCTCAACTAATTTGCTAAAAAAACTTTTTATAGACCCTTCCCTATCCCTATTCTATAATTTAATCCATTTTCATTAGATGCATGGAATCTGAAGAAAAAAAAAAAATTTCAACCCCTCCCATTCCCTTTTCTGCAATTTGTCCCAAATGAATACTTCTAAGAAGATTAATGACATATCAAGTTTGTCATCAACTAATTAAAAGAAATGATAATACAGGAACTAAGCTAGCACAGATGTCCTTCTTGGATGGCATACAAACAACCAAGCTTCTGAAAAAGTGGGAGTTTTGCAATGATCTACCACGGAGGATGTCTGAGAACAAGGACTACATGGTGCAGTGCATCTTTATTCTGGCTAGTTTATTGATGTGGATAGGGGCAATAGTTCTGTCTGTTCTAGATGTTCACAATCCAACAAGGAAAAAAGCTATGGATGGGCTGCACAGTGGGGCCTTTGGGAACCTGGATGCATTGGTTTCTCTCAAAACTCGATGGCCAAGGTATCACCATATGTTCCCACCCACGTTTAAAATATTTTCCACTTTGCACCTTCCTTGCCAACTTGGTGGCAGTCATTACGGAGGTCGGCATGGCTCTTTACCAATGCAGAGTAAGTCCTAATATTTTTTTTTTTCAGAAGAAAAAAACACTGCTTATATTATTATATAAAACAGTACATATACAAAATAATCTCAGCTGTTAAGTATAGCAGCGAGAATTCCACCAGATGCTGGCCAAAACAAAAGCTCACTTATAGAAGAAGGAGCAGAAATGATTTTATGGCCTCCACATAGCAGGAAAAATTCCTTCCCAAACAAAAAGACCATCAATGAGAATGAAAAACAAAGGATGGCTTATAGAAGAGGGTAAAGACCTTCGGGAAAAGACCATTGTGAAAAGGAATGATGAGTACTAAATGACAATGGAATATGAAGACAAACTTGATAGAACATCACAGAAACGCCCACCTACCGCCCCTCAAAATAGAAATGAAGTCCAGAATCAACAGCGCTATGCAAAAACATATTCCTTTGACGAATAACAGACCCCCCAGAGAAAATAGACTTGCAGACAGACTAACCATATAAGTCTGTAGATTGAGATGCTAGGAATTCAATAATAACCTGCTTGTAAAGAAATTAGACAGGCTCGCTTGATACAAATAAACCTGTCTCGACCAGCATTGTGAATTGTCGAGATGCCCCTCCTCATAATTCAGAAACGCCTCTCTAGTACAAGCCCAGCTCGAAAGATCTCTATGTACAGGCCCAGAGGAAAATTGTATTGGATTGGACTTCGATGAACTTGTAAGTCCTAATATTCGGGATCTAAAAAAAAACAAAACAAAACATTACAACATCAGTAAGTCCTAATATTGATGTTGTAATGTTTTGTTTTGTTTTTTTTTTAGATCCCGAATGAAGCTATGTATAAATATCTTGTACACGGTTCTACTCAGAAATCTTCTAAACGGTGGAATATCACTCTTTTATCTTTGTTTGTTTGTTTTTTTAAATAATTCTTACTGTAAATTATAGCAGTTGTTCTGTTTTTTAATCTTCTCAGTCTAGATGTTTAGTTTGTATTGATTGATTTATTTTTTCTTGGAATCAAAATCACAACAATTAAATTTCACTTAAATTATATCAAACTAAATCTAATAGTTTGGGGATATTTTTTAAAATTATACCAAACTGCTATAAATTTATATAGTTGTTTTTAAGTGCGATTTTTTGAAAATTTATCCAAACTAAATCTATTAATTTGGGGATAGTTTTTAATCGAGTTGTATTTAAGTGTGATTTTTTGAAAAGTTATCTGGTTTATTTTCTGATCTAATTCGTCTAGAATTCTGCAGGGATTCATTGAAATCACAAGTTTGATGGGTTAACTTTGAACAATGGAAGTGCTGAGAGTGCTGAATTCATATATGTGGTCAAAAAACCAATTTAAACAGCATAAATCAATATTTAACCACAAATTTTTCTGTCAGATTCTTGCCAAAAATCCACCAAAAACTCCAGAAAAATGCACTTAAAAACAACTCTGTTTTTAATTCTGAAATTATGATATTGGTTTTTTTTTAATATATATATATATATATATTTTTAATTGCAGATTCCATATTACAATATGAATTTATTAATGGAATCGTTCCACCTGTGCTTTCTCGGCTGCATGAGCACCGTGTCTGCCATGATATCAAAGATGCACTCTCTCAGAGAAGGAAGTAAACCATGTAGGGCTCATGTTTATCCCTTTATAACTATTTTCTTTGCGATGGATTCCTATTTTTCCATATTGTCTTATACTCTCTTATTTTATTAATGGGAATTAGCCCATATTTATTTTGAAAAATTGATATGGGATCCATCTGCATATATTATATATATTTTTACTTACTCAATTTCTTAGATGGCTCCGTAATTTTGTTTTTAACTGAATTTCTATGATGGTTTCATAATTTATTCCTTGTTGAAATTTTCTTAAATATATGAATGTGGCATGGTTAGTTATGGTTAGTTCTCCTCTGGTTTATATATTAAGTTTTTATTTTTATTTTTTTGGATTTGTTGAATTTTTCTTAAAGATTTGAATGTTGCATGGTTAGTTGTGGTTAGTTTTCACCCGGTTTAGATATTAAGTTGTTTTTTATTTTTTTGGATTTATGTGTAGCAAAACATTAATTAAAATATCCTATATTCAAAAGAGCTTCATGCCCAAAATTTGTTGACCTCCATTCTCGGAGAATTTTTTGTTGCATGTCCTCATCACAGACATCCAATGTCCTCATCACAAACATCCAACATAATATGGTCATTTGCATCTAGATGGTAAAATTTGTCCATGATATCAAATCTTGGAATTTCTTGCCACAATAAAATTTCACTCTTATGAATTTCTAAGGAGATTCTTTACAATGATAATCAATATTTGACAAAACTTTTCCATGTCTTTGGAGTACATCTGTTTGGATATTTTTAGACATGGGATGAAAAAGTTGCACCTTTAAAAGAAACAAGTTTTGTATTTATTTCGCTAACTATAACTATCACTATTTTGAAATTGAAGCTAAAATATATTATTCAAAAGGTTAATGGCCTCTGATTTATTTACATTTTCACCCTGTGAATTTCAATATCTGAAGGAGATAAGTGTAGGGTTTTGCCCATTTATATTTTAGAACCTGGGTGAAAAAAATAGATGTCTATAATAAAACTATGCCTTCTAAGTTATTTTGTAATTTATTTTTCTTGGAATTCAAATGTTGAAATATTAAGTTGAAGTTATGTTTTTGGGGTCAATTCAAAGAACAGGGGTACTATAGTTAAGGTGAAATTATAACTGGGAGGAGGGTTTGGAATTAATAAATAAAATGATGACAATGTTGTAATTAATATAAAAAAAAATTGCAAAAATGTTTTTGGGGTCAATTCAGAGAACATGGGTACTATAGTTAAGGTGAAATTATAGCTCGTGGGAGGGTTTGGAATTGATAAATAAAAGGATGAAAATTTTGTAATTAATACAAAAATCCTAGTGGTGTGCACACAAATGTCAGTCTTTGTTGGAAGAATTGATTGAAGACTGATCAATCAATAATAGAATAAAAATCATTTTACTTGTTAAAATGGAAAAGATAACATTTACAAAAATATAAGAAAACTAAATCATACATTTACTTCAATGGATGCCTCTAGCTTAGTGCCTTGGAGATGCATACCAGTTTCATGACTTATTGCAACTACCCATTATAATCATGTGGGAACATTATGATGTACAATATTCCTTGATCCAACAGAGATATATGATCATGTCTTTTGATCCACAAAATACATTTTGGTATGGTGTTTTTGTAGAATATCAGTGTTTGTATTTTGGTATAGTTTTTTTGTAGAATATCGGTCTCTAGAAAAACAGAGAAATCCATTATAGGGGCCAAATGGTCCTACTATATCAAGAAAATATCCTCGCTTAGCAATTGGTCCTTGTAGCTTGATGAAATATTGAAGTTGCCTTTAGGCTTCATCCGAGACCATGAAGCTCAATTTATTGAAACTGGATGAAGATCCTAATGCGCTCAATCAAAAAAGAAGTTTTATTTTCAAAGAGAAATACTCGCACTAATCCTACCTATATCCTCTACTACAGTGGACCCTATAATCCTTTTCCTACCTATATCCTCTACTACCGTGGACCCTATAATCCTTTTTCCAGATTGCAGGCTTTGGTTTTGTTCCTCACAATGATATCATTTGGATACAAATTAGAAATATTATTATCACCTCTCCACTAGCTCTATCTCTGCAATAACAAAATAATCCCCACAACTACAAGGGTAAAAATATTTAACTACCCATCCTTCTCCATCATCTTCAGCGATCATATCCTCTAATTCTAATTCATTTGCAATAACCTCTACATTATGTTTCAAGGCCTGAAACTCAAAATCATATACCTATGTAGATTTAGAATCCTTTAGAACTTCCCATGCTTTCTGGACTCTTCGAATCACTCTAAATGTGCCTCGTCCTCATCCCCAATTTCCCTGTTTGACTGTAGATCTGAAGAATATAGATCCCCACAAGATAAAACATCATAATTATTGAGACCCACTTCATTAAAACTAGAATTCCCCTTGTCCACTTCAGCAATTGGGTTATGAAGGCCATGAATTAGCTTGGTGTTGGGAGATGGAATGTGAAACCTTTTTAGGGATCTGGATGAGGAGAAATGAATGCATACATGTATTGTACTTTAATTTCGGCATAAGTGGCATTTTCTCTCACACAGAGAGCTTAGGTGCATCTCCAACATTCAAATTTATCTTTTCATTCAACATTTATTCATTAAATAAATAAAAGTGAGTTATTCAACATTTATGTTGTCATTATATTTCATAGAAATAAGTAGACATCCAATGCATGTTGCTATCTAATACAAAAAATATATATATTCTCCAAAGATTATTTTAAAATTAATTAGCTAACATTATTACCTCTTGAATTTGATTAACAACAATTAACAACCCCAATGTAGCCAAGGCAAAGTGGGATCACATTTCCTAGAAGTAAATTAAAGGCACAAGTTCCTCTGTCCATAATTGTTAAAAATACTGAGAGGGGGGGTGAATCAATATTTCTTTCAATTAGAGCATTAGTTAATCTTCAATTATTATCAGTGTTTGTACAATGATAGCAGAAAATAAAAGGAACACAAATGCACACGGTTTTTAAGGTGGAAACCCACTCTAGGACAAAAACCACCTAATGCTTTTCTAATAATTCTTTAATATTCAACTCTGATTGAAAATAAAGCTCCAACTTCCTAGAATCTAGAAAGACATTCTTCTCCAGCTCCCACTGGATGGACGCTCCAACACCTAAGATTCTTTAGTAGTCAACTGAATGGATGCCCCAACACCCAATGAGCTACAAGTCACCCTATCACCACCCTACCACCCTATAGAAGAATAAAATAAGAATGGGCTCCCGTACCAGGGAAAATGGTCCACTTTACAATGATATAGAATAATGTAGAAGAGGAAGATACACTAGACCATAACCCCAAATATGACACAACCACCTAATGATGATCCTAGACCATAACCCCAACTGCCTCTTCAATTCTTCGTAGATAGACACTAGTACATATTTTACAATAATGTATTTACAATGACTTAGTACAATGATACCTTTACAGTGACTGTATGCAGTGCTGCCCACTTGAAGACTTTATGTGATGAACTTCTTGTTGATGTTTTGCACCTTGGTTTCTGCTCTTGTCATGCTACCCTCTGCTACACCTTTCTTCACTTTGCTTCCCTAGAAATTCTGGTCCTTTGCAGCCCTTGACAACACATGATCTAGATTTGTCTTGCCTTCTAGGAGCTCGATATTGAATCCGGTGTATCTCTGTTCTTTCAGATCCCCAATATGTGATTTTTGGTCTTGTAGTAGTTCTCTGAGTCATCTTTCGAATGCCATAGGTCTGACCCAATTTAGATTCTTCAAGAGAGAGTTATGCCCAATATATCACAATGCCCTAATTATGAACTATTTCAGTAGAGTGAACTTGTACGTCATGCCACGTGTCATTGTTTCTTCATTCAACTCTAAAATTGATAGAGAAAAAACTACAGTCTGTGCACTATCTATGATTTTTTATAGAATTTCAATCTGATACTCAGAGAGAGAGTTATGATGATTTTCCCAGGTCACTTCTTTGAGATGAATTTCAGGAGCCTGCAAAAACACTGACTTCCGCAGATCATATCTCCGAAAATATTGCGCACCCTGATCTGAAATTTTCACGAGAGATTCCTCAGGATTTTGGCTTCGCCTCATAAAAATTTCAGCTTCTAAACCTTCATAGAAAAAAAATTTAGAGCGGAAATTCCACGATGACCTGTTTCTGATGGCAAAATCCCTTACATAAGGAGGATATGAGGATCACAATTTATATAAGTGCTTAGGTTGAGAGGGGCTTCAACAAGTGAACTTGGGAGGGATTTTAGGAGCTTAAAAAATATTAATTATGAATTTTCAATGACCCATGCCACAACCCCATTGGGTTTTAGCCCACTAACTGGGGTTACAAACTTCAAACATGAATATCTCTCAAACCATGAAGAATTACATGGTGTACCATATATCAACGAAACATCTCGACAAGAAGAAACGATAAAAATAATTCTTGGCCCATAATATAGTAATTTTGTATGTCAAAAGTCCCATGCAATATTGGGGTAGCCCCTGGTGCTTCTTGGGTTGACATCAATGACAATCGTTGATCAACAATATCCCCCTTTGGCATTGATGGCAACACAAGTACTCCCCCTGTGATCATGATACCTCTTCCTACAACATTCTATCCCCCTTTGACATCAATGGAAAAGGGTAGCTCCCCCTGACACACAACCATCCTGTGGACCTGTACACACTTCCACTCCCCCTTTATATTATGAATAAGGAAAATATATTGAGAACTTGGGAGAATCCCAAGCTTCTGGCTAAGATATTCCAATGCTTCATGAGTACTCTCATGATCATCAATGCTTCCTGCCCAATCTACATCTGTAAAGGCATGAATAATGAGATTTTTACCCTTGGGATACCACAAGCCATATTCTATTGTTCCCTTTAGATATCAAAGAATTATTTTGATGACAATAATATGTGATTATTTTGGTGCTGCTTGGAATCTTTCTACTTGTCCAACTGCTTGCATAACATCTGACTGAGAGGCTATTACATATAGAAGAATACCAATCATAGATCTATACAACCTTTGATCAACATCCTTAGATGAGCCGTCTATGCTCAATTTTCAACCTGTTACCATTGGGGTAAGGATGGGTTTGCAATATTCCATTTTTAATTTCTTGAGCATTTCCTTGATGTACTTGGATTCACATATAAATATTCTTTTCTCTTGTTGAGATATTTGAAGCCCTAAGAAGCATGTCAGCTCACCAAGTAAAGACATCTCGAAATGAATTTGCATCTTTGTAGAAAACTTATTACTTAGTCAATCATCATTGCTACCAAATATTATATCATCCTCTTTAGCTATTAGACATCCTTTAGTTGCTTCATCCAGAACATATATGTCATTTGGAGCTCGACTTGTTGTAGCCACAATTTCACCATACCTCCCTTTCGTGATTTCACATTTTGTGGAGTTGAATAGTATTTTGGGTCCTTGATCAAACATTTTTCTAACACTGATTGGACTATGATTCATGTTTTCAACCAATAGAACATTGTTGGCTATAACATATTTACTTCCGAGAGTGACGATACCTGATCCTATAACATTTGAAGATCCATCATTTCCGAAGGATATGGTTCCATCCTTCTTCTCTTTCAGACATAAAAATTTCCTTCTATCTCCAGTCATTTGCGTTGAGCAACCACTGTCAACATACCACACATCTTTGTTGTTTTAAGCCTTGAGAGCGAGAGCACAATTATCAGTCTTCTTCTTCTTCCATGTTCGTTCATTCTGTGGCTTCAAAGATTCTTCTGGAGGATTTCCAAGTCTGCAGTCTCTGGCTATGTGTCCAAAGTTTCGACATTTGTAACATTCAATATTTCTTAAATGTTCAAATCTATTGATGTTTCACTGAGCCCTGGGAGGTTCATATTTGACAGATATCCTAGAATTGTATTCATTCCTGGATGGAAATCTTCATCGAGGAATTGTCTTCCAAGGCTGTTCTTGTGAATCTTGTCCAATGAAGTCTACATGCATGTCAAATCTCATAGGTTCATTGTATTTTGTTGTAGAAGGTCCTGCTTCTTCTTCTTTGTAACTGATTCCAGTTCTGTCATTGTAAGATCGTTGATTGTTGATGAGTTCTTCCAATGCCCTTGAGTTGTTGGCATAGTTTTGGATAGTTTTTCCTTTATTCACTTCCTTACGTAGCGAGACTACTTCGGCTTCTAATTCTTCCCTTTCTTGGGTGCTTTCTTCCAAATTCTTTTGAATTAACTCTTTAATGCATTTGTGTTCTTCAACTTCAATTTTGAGACCTTGAACTTGTTCTTCAAGAGTATTGGAATGGATCTATTACACAATTTTATGATAAAAAGAGGGAGGCTCAGTACTCCTTAAGAGCAGGGATGGTGGAAGAAGTTGAACATGTCAAAAAATATACCCATAATCTCATTTATTACAGACAAAGAAGATTATAATCCAGAAGGGTGGAACCAGCATGGTATGAAGATGATCAATCAATATCATGTTCAACAGAAAACAATGCAGTAAAGTAGTATATAAATAATTGTGTCCCTTTTGAAAATAATCTATCATCAAGGAGCTGTCCTGTTAAAGATCATAACGTGAATAATATTAACTCGCTTCAATAGAATCCATAATTCTTGTCCTTATAAAAATAGTGTACTTCATGCCATGAAGGGGAATCAGTAAAATGTGGTTGAGATGAACTAGGAATAGTCCCACAAGAGGAAGAAAAGGTTGCTCTCAAAAATACTCCCAAAGGGTTTCTCTTTTGAAGGAACAGCAAAAACACTCAAAAAGTGGTGTTCCGTGTAGGGAACAGCAAAGGAAATGCACACCAAAAAGCAAAAATACACATAAAAAAGTATGAAAATGCAAATGTCGTTCCTTTGGAAAAAGGAACAGCAAAAACACACGTGTCGTTCCTGTGGAAAAGGAACAACAAAAATGAAAAGTGCAAAAGTGCTATTCCATTCGGAAAGGAACAACAAATCGTGAAAGTGCAGAAGTGTTGTTCCATTTGGAAAGGAACAACAAAACGTAAAAGTGCAAAAATGGTGTTTCATTAAAAAATGAACAGCAAAAAGTGGAAATGCAGAAGTGCTATGCCATTTGGAAAGGAATAGCAAAACGTGAAAATGTAGAAGTGGTGTTCCATTCGAAAAGGAACAACAAAAAGTGGAAGTGCAGAAGTGCTGTTCCATTCGGAAAGGAACAGCAAAACGTGAAAAAGGAACAGCAAAAAGAGTCATGGAAAAGGAATGGCAAAATGACCCGTGACAAAGGAACTTCTTGACCAAAAAGGTGTTGTTCCTTTGGAAAAGGAATAATAAAACGAAATTGCTGTCCCTTTGAAAAAGGAACAGCAAAACGACAACAGTGCACACAAACGCTGTCCCTTCAAAAAAAGAACAGTAAAAATGCACAAGCATGAAATGCGAGCACGCAAAGAATGAATTAGCTGTTCACTATATTAATGCTGAAGATGGGTGACAGTTTGAATGAAGCAACACCTGAAACACAAAATATAAAAAATATCAGAAAAGAAACACGTTTTATTTAAAAACAATATGTAAATAACTAAATTAAGTGACAACAGCTATGATGTTATGTCAAAAAAATGATCTCTTTGAAAAATATTTTGGCAGCAGTGATAAGACATGAATCTTCCAATGGAAATAAATTCTTCATTTCTTCTATTATGAATCCGTTGGGTAATGAGTTGGATGAAATTTCTTTCAAAATCACTCGTCCATAAATTGACCTTCTTTTTCTTCCTAGGACCTGCAAAAAACGAGTATCTACCTGCAATAAAACATTAAATCATGGAGAAAGAGAGGTGTACGGGCTCCCTTAATCCAAGAATTATGAAAAAAATTAACAAGTAGTTACTCTGTATAACAAATCCACAGAGAAAATAACAAAGTAAAATTTATTTGTCACCTGCGGGAGAGCAGTGGTCGACCATACTAACCAGCAGTGTTTTAATCACAACTTCTTTGTTTTTCGTTGAAATTGAGTGATTCCAAAGCAAAATGAGAGCTAATTCAAAGGGTTATCTCCAGTAGCAACAGGTTTTAAAAATTCAATGCTATGATATGTCAAATTTGTTTAGAACAACCTGCATAACAGAGTCATTTTCGATTACCCAATCTAGACCAACGATTGATATTTCAAGCATAAATTCTTCGTTTGATGTCGGATTCAAATGATTCAAATTGGAAATGAAAGTAGATTCATTTATTTATCTCCAATAGAAACAGGTTTTGAAGAAAAGAAAAGTTGATAGGTCAAACACTGTAAGGAACAGCCGGAAATACATAGTTTTAAGGGTGCTGATTTACGATAGACAGTCAGTATTTTGATCATAAATTTTCCATACGATATCGAAAATGAGTCATTCCAATTGCATTGTAAACTAGATTCATAGGGGAATCTACCATAGAAACAGGTTTTAAAAATTCATTCATTTAGGCCTCCAAAAACTGACTGTCCCAACTCTGTTCCTGAGCTGCCCGCTAGACATCCGGTCAATGTTTTGGTTCTAACTTTTTCATTTCAAATCCAAATTGACTGATTCAAATTGGGTTAGAAAGTAGACATCAAGGGCTACCTAGGGTAGAAACAGGTTTTAAAAATATTCATTTTTGGTCCCTCAAAACATGACTGTCCCGACTGTTTTTCCAAGAAATTCATCAAGCCCGCAAGCCAAAAAAATGATATTCAAGCATTTTTTTCAAATTGGTGATAAAAGTGAATATGAGTGTTTGTAGAACTATTATTTCCATTATGAGTCATCTACAAACACAAATGAATTAAAAAAAATTATCACCAATGTTGATTTGCATAGCATGTTGCAACAAAAAAACAACTAGTTTTACATAAAAAAACAAAATGCATTTATTTATTCCCTTATTTATTTTATTTTCTACACTAACCTATTTTAATTTGAAAAAATGAATATGACTACGTATATGAGTACTTCCAGTGGAGCCATTTTCGAAATAAGACTTCACGTATACACATACCCAAATTTGAAAAGTGCATATTAATGAAAATCAGGGTATGAGAAGTCAACTTCCCTTGAAAAGATGGAGTCAAAAATTGTTGAAGTGTGGAGCAATGTTGCGAACAAGTGATGGAGTGAAACCAATCTTCAATATATCCGTTATTTTCTTGATTTCCCATATCCATCATATCATTAAGTTCTTGAGCTGTTAAAATGGTTTGTTGATGCAAACTAGAAGTAAGCTCATTTTCTTCCATAACTTCTACAATTTTTGAATTTGAAACATTCTGAATCTCATTGTAAGTTTTCTCTAATGGCGCATGTGAAATAGAATGGGTGGGAAGGGTGGGTAAATTTGGCAGTTCAACACTGTAAGTATGTTGTACTGGTTTATTGCGGTGAGGGTGTGGAATTAGTTGAGCAGGAAATTCAAAAAGATGTTGGACAGTTTCTTACCATAACAGAAGATGTCCTTCATGTGTTCCTTCAAAGCTCCTTCTTCCAATGTTCCTGTCAATTAGTTAGTGAAATGGGTGGTGCTTACATCACCACTTGAATGAAATCATGTGATCCATTTTTTTAAAAATTTCTATCTTTTTCCTAATTATTCACAAAAATTCAAACATCTATTTCTACCCAACAAAGCAATAACAAATCTGTTAGGAAAGCGGACAGTGGAGCAGGGCTTGTACATGCTCCGCACGCAGGTTCTTACCTTCCGTTTTTAGGATCCAACTCTTCCCTAGCAGGCACTCATCAGATTCACACTACTCTTTAGAAATGGCTACACTCTCCCCGGCAACGGCGCCAAAATGTAGAGCGATAAAAAGGGTCTTTTTAACTCCTAATTACCTTGACATTAATTATCAACCCAGGGACGACTTTTTGTTTCAAGAGTGTACTCAGTCTGAGGCGGCTATTTACTCAAGAGTAATGTTTTGCAGTATAGTGCTTAAAAATACAAAAGTAAACGGATGCTTGTCTATAACTAAGTTACTTCAAAAGAATAAATCACACATTCAGAAAACTAGGCAGCTTATCAGTCAAGGGTTCGGCAGCGATAACCCATCCCTTTGGAAACTGATGGAAAGGAAATTAGAGCATAGACCACAGGTCTGGGAGCTAGACAGTGAATGCAAAAGCTCACTACAGCCTTAGATCGTCTCTCACACCAAAACAACAAATGCGAGTAAATGGAACTACAGATAGCAAAATGGAACAACAAATACGGAATGGAGCGACAAGCAAAATAACTAAGTCTCGCGGTAGAAATCAAACTTAATCGATACACTCCAATGCAATCCAAATACCGCAATCTTTGACTCTTAAGGAAAATCACGCAAAACACACTAATAGAACAGCGTTAAGTATTAATGAATTATAGAACAGTACTGATAAATCAGAAACGCACGCATCACATTGGAATAATAAACTGATCAACCTGAACCAACAGGAATACAACTGTGCTTCTAACAGAACACTATTATTTATACATCCAACGATTATGAAGAACACTACCTCAAACGAATATATGAAACGAATGTTAATATAACAGCTCTGCAATAGAACAATAAGAGTATTTAATTAAGGCTGATAACATGTAATGAACTCTGAACGAATCAATAACATAATGCAGAGTCAATCCACGATTCCACCTGTAACAACTTCAATTATTCAATATTAACAGAGCATGTAATATTAATTCATGAAACATATCAAATTACCAAATAACAATAATAAACAAACCACGCAGAAATCAAACCGTAGTGATACAGAAGCAAGTGTCCTCCGGGGCCGGGCCCTTAGCCTCCAAGGGGACACCGCTTGAAGCTAATCCAGTAACAGAGGTGGAATAATCACCAAGCTTTCATTAACGCATCGATCAAAAATACATTGAACCAGTTCTCAACGAAACTTAATAATCAAAGCTGATGTTTTACAGAAATTACATAAAAGCGTATTTCCAAATCCCCCCCCTCTCTGATCTCTGTTCTGATTTAAATAAAGAGAGATCAGAGAGCAGTTACAATAAAGATGAGTACAACATGATTTCTATTACAGAATTAGATTGTTTCCAACCAATTGATCAACAAGAAGAAGGCGAATTTAGCTTTGCAGCTGAGATTTGGAGGACGGCCGCAACCACAGATCTGAGAAAATCGTGCTCAAAGAACTCTGCGAATCTCTCAACACAGGCCGAATTTGGGCAAACCGTTCTTTGCTAAAGTTAATTGGGTCCGTTCTGGACAAAACCCATGTTCCAGATTTTCCAGATTCGTCTTCATTTGCTCAGAATCTCAACCGCAAAACTGTCACTCCTTATTCCAGCGCATTTCTGAGTTGGCACTTTTAATGATCAAATATTCAATCTGGAAATTACCTTGGAGGCTAAAAATGGTGAATAATGTTATAACCAACTTATTGAAACTATCATTGATAAAATAATTCATAATCATCAATTTATTAGAAATAAAGAAAGATAAACAATATTCATCCATAAGAGCATAAATCATTTATAAAATGGATTTAAATGATAAATTATAACAAATGATATAATCGAGAAGAGTAAAAATGGATGAAATAAGTGTTACAAAGTGGTTGTATTCACGGCCCAACAGATTTTAAGTCCTGAGATGTAAGATTGGATTAGACAAGATTCTGAAAAACCTGGTACTCGTGTTGCCAAGGTCTCCCATTCTCGAGTGTACTCATCCACATCTCCTTTTTGGCGTAATTTGATAAAGGTTGAAAAAAACTTCTCTTCTTTTATGCCTTGAAACCTTTTGAAGAACGCATCCTTAAATTTCCTCCAACTGATAGCGAGCGTTGTTTTTTTCCACCACATATACCAATTATATGCTTCTCCTTCCATTTTCATGGAAGCATGCTTAATTTTTTCGTCATCACTAGTAATGTCATAAATCTCAAAATATTCTTCTGCTTTATTAAGCCATGCAACGCTATTTTTTTCATTACCATCAAATTTGGGTAGGTCGATCTTGGATTTGTGCTGATATGCTAATGGTGGAACAAGAAGGGGATATTGATTAGCGAATGCATTCCAGAGCTGCTTATTTTGAAAATCTGCATTAATATCTTCTTGATGATGTGGGGAATTGATTTTTTCCTGATGCTCTTCCGAGTTCCCTGAATCTGCGGAATTGTTTTGTTGATTTTGTTCCACGTTAGGAGATATTGGGGATTATGTTTGACTTAACTTATCTATCTTATCATTAAGCTTATTAAGGAGTTCTGTCATATTTTTCATTGCTTCACTTTGATTTTCTGTGGCCTCATGATGATTTAGCCACATTTGTCTTTCTATTCGATTTGTCGTATCATGAACCTTTTTGATGTCGTTGGAATGCCCTGCAACTGTTCCTTCAAGATCGACTAATATTTTTCCGAATTCTTCGGAATTGTTATTGATTTGTTTCTCAAGATCTCCCAATTTCTTCTGGAATTCAGCCATCGACATCGATGAAGACATTGAGCGTGTATGAGGTGGGGAATATTTTTCTGCCAGTTTCTTCTCTCTCTCTTTTTTTTTTTTTTTTTTTTTTTTAACTAATTTTTATATAAAAATTAATTTTTAATTAAAATTTATATAAAAATTGAATTAGTTATATATATATATATATATATATATATATATATATATATATATGTTTTGTTTTTATTTTTATTTTTATTTTTTGAAACAAATCGATTTTTTAACGTCCACCAAGAGACACGATGGTTGAACAACGAATAACAAAAAAACGACTTTGTGATTTGTTGACTTCGGCTTCGGTGGGGACAGCCGCTGACAAAAGTGAAGTGGCGGAAGGCAAGCTGGTCGGGGACGGAAGGTGGACGGGGGACGTGTGGACAGGAGGGTGTCGGGAAAGCCAGGCAGGAGTGGAGGCGGCGGGGAGGATAGAAGTCGGGGAATGCGGAAGGCCGGCAAGGAAGATGGTGTCGGAATGGTCGGGAAGGGGGAAGGACTGGGGAAGGGGTAGGAGGCGGGAGGACAGGTGGTGGTAGGGGAATGACAGACGTCGGGAGAAGGTTGACGGAAGACGGCGGTGGGAGACACGGGATCGGAAAGTGGGCGGAAGGGAGTTGTGGGCAGGGGTCGGGTAGCCGCAAAAAAATGGGGAGTCGGGGAGCGGTGAGGGGGCAGCGAGGGCAAGAGGACTCGTGGGGAAATGGCGTAGGGAGAGGGTGCTGCTATAGTGTTGTGCGTGAGGGGGGAGGGCTGTGAGAGATGGGGAGTGTATGTGAGGTAATGAGCGTGAGAGCGTTGGGAGCGAAAAATCTAAGATTTTTATTTTATTTTATTTTTTAAACAACGGTTGCTGCTCACAAGCGCTTGGTAAAAAATCTGCAATATGGAATTCTTGTAATTCCTTAATTCTGGGTGATCATATAGATCCCGAAGAGCAATGGCTCCGATACCAATGGAGTGTAAAAACTCTGGTAAACTGAATAAGTATATATTATTATTTATAAAATATGAGATATGTGATATGATTACAAAGGGGAATCACCGAGGCTTTAAATATAGCCTCATGGTGTCCCTTGGTGAAGAGGCATGATCTTTGATCATGCCCTTTCACTTAATAAAACCTAATATAACTATATCTAACTAACAATTAATAAAATATACTTTTCTTCTAATGAAGAAAGAGAGATGACACTTTGATTCTTACAATACCATGTAAGAGGTCCTGAACCAAGAGTGAATACATATATTGCAGTAGAATTTTGATCATTAGGGTCACCAGCCCAATCAGAATCAGTGAAACCAATCAACAATGGAGATGCTCATGCATTGTAATGAATCCCAAACTGAACTGTACCTCGAATATATTGAAGTATTCTTTTAGCTACTTTCAAGTTACTTTCATGAGGTTGTTGCATAAATTGAGCAACAATACCAACAACAAAGGAAAGGTCAGGACGGATATGGGTTAGATACAAGAGTTTATGACCAACTTGACAGTATAAGATAGCATCAAATTTAGGGTTAGTACAAGTGATGGAAATCTTGACTCCAGACTGACAGGGAGAAGGGGATGGCTTATAGTCTTCCATGTGAAAGTGGTGTATAATATCACAGGCATACTTGGACTCAGATAGGGTAATACCTTCTTTGGATTGCAAGACTTGAAGAACAAGGGAATAATGCAAGTGTCCTAAGTCTATCATTTCAAACTTATTTTTGAGGCTATAATTCACATGTTTTATATGGTATCGATCACTACTAGTAAGGATAGGATCATCAACATAAAAAACAAGGATGGTGACGGACTTAGCTAATTTCTTGGTGTAGACAATGTTGTCAAAATGACACCTAGACAAGCCATTATCTAATAGAAATCTATCCATTTTGGCATACCAAACCCGAGGATCTTGTTTGAGACCATAGAGAGACTTCCTAAGGCAAAAAACAAGGCTAGAGTCATTTTGGATAAAGCCAGGGGGTTGGTCCATGTAGATTTCTTCATGCAAATCTCCATGTAAGAATGCAGATTTAACATCCATCTGTTGGACTTCCCATTTAAACGAGGAAGCAAGGGAAATAAAAATGAGGATAGAAATCATTTTTGCTATAGGGGAGAAGGTTTTGGTATAGTCAATGCCTTCAACTTGTGAAAATCCTTTAGCAACAAGACGAGTTTTATGTCTATACACTTTTCCATCTGGTCCAAACTTTGTTTTGTAAACCCATATTCATCTATCAATTTTTCTTCCTTTTGGAAGAGGAAAAAGATCCCAAGTATCATTCACCAATAATGAACGATATTATTCATTCATAGCTTCATCCCAATCTGGATGACCAGAAGCTTCTTGAAAGGTGTCTGGATGAGGATTTTCTGGAACTTGAGCCAATAAGGAAGAGGCTCTTTCAAACTGAGAACGTATACGTCGTCGATCTACAGGGTCACCTACAAGAGAACCTGCATCCCGAGTAGAGCGGACCCATCTTGGAAGATGTGGAACGGAAGGAATAACATCAAGAGGTGGAGGAGGTGTTAGATGAAAGAATCCCTCTTGTGGAAAGGATCGATCTCCCTAGTATCCTAAGGATATATAGAAACAAACAGACAGATGTAGACCATTTTCTCTAGACTATTTTTCTTAAGAATTACTAATTAACTTAGAAGAGATACTCCTACCTAAATTCCAATGCTTTCTCAGTCTTTAATCCAATAATTCCAAAAGATATCGATCCAACATATAAGATATGCAATCAAATACAGGAAAACAAGATCAAAAGCATCTGTAAAATATGATAATTCAAAAGGAATAATCTATCTTAGTGATAAAGGAATCTAAGAATTAAATCATTCAAAAGATAGATGAACAACTGAATGAGAAAATAGAATCCATTTTTATTAACTTTGAAAAAAAAAATAAACCTTACAACCTTGACGCCTTGATGTTCGTACAGGTTCTTCTGGGCTCCTGAACAACTGTTTTCCTCAGTTTGACAAGACCCCAACTCTCTTTATCAGCACAAGACTATGGCTCTGATTATGTAATCTTTCTCATGCTAATGGCACAGAATATGGAGAGTATGTTTATTCAGCAATTCCCTTCAAAACTATCGATTTCTAAGTACTCTCTTCAAAGCAAGAAGCAAGTATTCTTTGAACTCTATATGTGTTAACCACCAAGTACTAAGTACCCTTGAGACTAAAACTTGGTCTCAATTTATAGAAAAAGGGAGGTATTTTCAGCTCAAAAAAGGAAGGGATAAAGCCCTCTCATCATGGGATTTCAGCTCAAAAAGCCAAAGGATAGCTCCATCTATGAAGGGATAAAGGCTCATGAATGGAAGGGACGAAGCTCGATCAAATAGCGCTTCTAGAAGGCCCCAACTGGGAGAATATTTGACCAACTTGGATTATAGAACTTACTTTTCTCTTTATTTTACTTTTATCAGGGTACGTAGTTTTAATGAACAAATCATGCGGGATGTGCCGTAGTTTTTATAACAATAAACTGCGGTACCGCAGGGAATGACTAGGAAAAGTGTGGAGTTAGGCTTTTTAGGGTTTTTAAGAGCTTTTCTCTAGTTCCAAGACTTGGTTCAGGAAATTTATGTTTTAGACTTCTAAGGAAGCAATAGATAGGTAATGATGAACCCATATAGACAGCTTCAATGTCATGGTGACAAATTTCAGTGTAACAAATTGCCCCCTAAAGTGCAAAGTCTGAAGAGTTTTTTGAAGAATTCTGAAGAGTGAAGTGCTTTATCATTCTGAGGATCGGGCTATCATCACGTCAGTTGAAACTTGGAAAAACATTCAATTAAAGCACATATATATGTATATCATCCCTGAGGTAGGCATTCCCATACTCAGATCAAAACAAACTATATGTTCCGATACAGAAATTATTTTAGAATTAAATGACGTAGTAGACACAGTATGGATGTATCCATTTGTTATAAGCATTCTACTATATGATGAATAATAAAAATCCTCATAGCTTGGATGGTGGAAACTAGATCCAGGGTCTTGATTTCTGCTTCTCGAACTAGTATGATTCTATCCATGCGATTGATTGTGTCGAAGTCGAACATGGTAGAAACGACTTTATTACCAGAAAATGATGTGAAATATTAACAAGTGTGAGATAAACCACCAATGATGACAATGGATCTCAAAGTACTTAGTACAATCTATGAAATTTTAATTTGTGATATGAAGTCGAACATTTCATAAAATCATTCGATTGAAGGGCAATGATGCAACCTGTCGTCGAAGGTGAGAAACCTGCCATTAGAGCATGCAGATCCCAAGGTACTAATAGGATTCTAGATAAACTTTCTAGATGATGAGTTTTCATCGATAGAAAGTGACCCATCGTAGGAAAGCACATGACACAAAATTGATCAAATTTTGAAGAAATTTTTTTGTAAGGACTGACTCAGGGATGTTCAATGTGAATGGAGATGAATGTTTGCAATGAATGGTTTATTTAACTAATCTCTTGAACACATAACGACATTGCAGATGGTTTGGTGAAGATTTACCTAAAGCTAATACCTAGAAACCAACTAAAGACTTTCAATATGGTTTGATTAACTGTTGGCGAAAGGATTTTCCAAACCCATACATGAATGTGATAAAAGTGTCATGTTCAAGAGTGGTATACAAATTTTTTAAATAAAGTGTGACAACTGGATTCTTTTTCTCTCTTTTCTCCCACCATTTCTGGAAAGTACCTCTTCATTTTTGACAAGCTTGAGGAGGATAACATTTTCTTGTAATGTAAGCTCATCCTTCGAATGAGTCCAACTTAGTATTAAAATCGAATCCTAAGAACGGGTGGTTCGTTCCTATTTATAATTTACAGGTCCTTTACTGTTAAGTTTTAACGAGTCTAGTATAGTTGAAACTCAGTGTTTTTCAGTTTTAGGGAGTCAGAAGAAAAACTTAAGAAAACTTCGTGGGTGTTATTTTTCTTAATTTTAGTATCTCAAGCCCAAAAAAGGATAAAATAATGCAAGAGAGAACTCTATTGACCATGATTAGTCAACATATACCTTTTTCGTAAATAGTCCATTTCAGTCCAGAAAAGGGCTAAACCTATACTGAATGGACAACTGTTCATTTCCTTTAATGAGTTCGAATATTTAAGCACTCCACAATGTTTTCATGTTTAGAGAGTCTGGAAAGGGCTTAAAAGAGAACTCCAGGGTTTTGCTTTTTCGTAATTTTCAAGAGCCTGAAAAAGTGATAAAAATATGCTCATCATTTTCGCTTTTTCATAAGTTTAAATGAGTTCAAAAAAGGAATAAAAATTTACTCATGGTTCTCAATTTTTCGTAAGTTTTAACAAGTTCAAAAAAGTGATAAAAATGTACTCATAGTCAAAATGATTGTTTCACCCAAAAATCCTGTATTCTACACAAAAACTCAATGATTAAACATACTTGTTCTTAAATAAGTAAAAATTATTTGAAAAACAACTTTTCAAAGTGGAAAATAAACAAAATATTATTTTATTTATTCAAAAAACTTTATAAAAAGTAGTTCAACCAATTCATTTTTACCATTTTCATCTAGAGTGAAAATTGAGAGCCTTTGGTAGAAAAAGTTCCGAATGAGATATCAGAAAAACCAACCATTCAAATCAAAAACCATCGAATCCAGGTAATCCACAACACATTTCTCTTCATTTTTATCTGTTTACGTTCTCTTTTTAGGCTTTAAAATCATTTTTTAAGAGAAAAATAGGTTGAAAATTTCACCCTTGGGCTTCCGCAAGTAATACACACAGTACCTGCGGAGCGCTTCCACACTTTTCATGCATAGTGCGTGTGGTAGCTCACACTGTTTTAGTGTAAAAAGTGCGGAGGCACCGTGAACAAAATGAAAACATTATTTCTCTAAAATTAAGCCAAAGTTTTCCATTTTAATTGTGTCTAATCTTTCAATATGTCCATTATGGAGTATCCACAATGCTTGAATAGAGAGAATGTGAACATGGAGAAATAGATGAGGCAGTTATAGGAAGCTTGACCACATTACGTGTGTTGAAAAACTGCAGATTATACAAATTTTGGGCAATGCAAGGCATGAGGGCTCAAGTAGAGCTACTGACATGGTTAGTCAATAGGTTGGACGTTCAATAGTAGTGTTTCATTATCGGTGATCACTAGATCGAACTTGAGCTGGAGGATATCTACTTCCTCACTGGTTTATCCATAAGAGGAGAACCTATTTCCTTGTTCGAAGCTATACCAGGTGGCCAGCCTATCACTAGATATTAACAAGAATTTTTTAATGAAGAAGAAGATCCAAAATAAGACTACATTGACATAAAACCATTATCATTTTTGAAATCAAAATGGTTGTGTTCAAAGTGACTAAATTGTGTGGGAATGCAACTCCACACGTGGCTACTAAAGCCCAGATGCAGGCAGTGGTTGATTTCTACAGAGGCACCATTTTCAATTGGTGTGAAGGAGTATTGGCTAATGTAAAAGGCCAATTGACCAGAGCTAAGAATGCAAAGTTGAAAAAAATTGGATATGGACCTATCGTAGTTTATTTTTCTCTGGAGAGGATTCCGTCTCTTGCTCCTCAACTTATCTCGGTTGATGCTAGTGGGATTAGAGAGCCTCGGATGGTCTGCTAGGTGACTGTGATGGCCCATCATAGTGAGGGTGTTGAGATGGTTCGATTTACACCTGCATATTTTCATTGGCTACAGAACCAAATCTTCGCCATTGAAGATTTTCCATATGCAGGGATAGATTTCCGTGGTGATCCTGATATGCACCTTCCTCCAGGAGCGCAATGGGATGAGTCAGGTAAATCAATCATTTTGATGTGTTTTTAACTCTAATTTTCTTTTTGTTTTTTAAAATCGTATAATACTGATAACAAAAAATTTAAATGCAGATGTTGGTCCATGAATATTAGCCAATCTCTGTTGCTTCGAGAGGAAGCGAACAGATCCTATTTCACCGCCAGAGAACTAGGAAGCAGAGATTCTCACTGATTTAGAGCAGAACCTGGAGAGGTTGACTAGAGACATTCCAGAGACTACTATGGATGATATTCCTCTTCATCTCCAGAGGCATGTTGCTGGCGTTCCTGGCCAGTTTTGGAGATATCTGCATAGAGTGGCATGAGCGATAGTATATTATCATGATCATCATCACGGATAGTGGATGACCATCATAGACTATTGTATTTTTTTTTTTTGTATCACTATCTTTCGAATCATAAGGTGTTTTAAACCTATGCTCCTAGAAGATGTAATATTTTTTGAAACACAAACTCTATCTATGATATTACTACTTTTGACAGCTATCTTGTTTAACATTTATCGAATGTTGTTTTTAATTTATTATTTTTAATGTCGCAAATGTCTATTTATAAAATTATTAGCTAATGCATTAGCCAATGTATTTAAAATTCTTGGAACATGTTGATATTCAATATAATCAAACTGTCTTTCCAAGAGACGAACCTTTAAGAATAATCTCAGTAACACTGGATTTTTAAATGTGTATACTCTGTTTAAGTGTGATACAATGAGTTATGAATCTAACCTTATGATTAAGCGTCAAATGCCTAATGAAATGGCATCAGATAATAACTCAATCACTGTGCTATATTTTTCAACATTATTCATTGTTTGACCAAGGCTTACCCCATGCATAGAAACTAACTCATCGGTGGGTGAATAGATAACCTAGGCTGTGGAAGAGATATTCTATGTATTACGATAGGCACCATCAACAAAACCAATGTACGCTTGAAGGGACGTCAACATTTTAAATATCAAGAGTAATCAAGATAAGCATGAATATTAGTCAACACAAACTTAAACTAGACAAACTCATCTAATCTAAAGTAAATAATCTAGAAAAATAACTAATGAGATCTTCACACACAAAAATTAAGCATAATATCTCTTTATATAAAGTCCATTTTTGGTTTTATGTAAAGAGACACCGTCATAATCAATCAATTCATAAGCCCATTTTGCAAGAACTCACTTGAAAATATAAGGACTATGCCACATGGGTTCGAATTTCCCAGCTCCTAGCTTATCATTAGCTTGTTCATATACCAATACTAGGTCACCCTCTGAAAAAACACGAGGCGTAACACTTCGATCGTACTGAGATTTAATGCATTTTTTATGAGCTTCGGTAGCTAATGCAGCAGTGCGCCTAGTCTCATCTACTTATGCTAGGTACAAAAAGTTTTTTTCCTCCTTAGAGGTAACTAGTAGTAACTCTATGGCTAATTGGAGTGGTAGTATTTTGCATTCAATCGGTAACATAGCTTCTAAACCATATATCAGTTGAAAAGGAGTGAACCCTGTTGTAGTTTTTGCTAAGGTTCAGTATGTCCAAAGTGCTGAGAAAAGCATAGTATGCCAATTCAATTTATGAATTCCAATTATCCTTTTAATCATAGTGGTTAAAACCTTATTGAAAGCTTCAACCTGACCACTAGCCTGTGGGTAATATGGAGTAGAGTTATCATGGCACAGGCCAAGTTGGTCAGAAAGTTCGGTCATCATAATGTTTCGAAAATGGATCCCATGATCAGTAATGATAGCTTGGGGTACACTAAATCTAGCAATCACATTATTGAATAAAAATGTAGCTGCAATTTTTCTATCTGCCACAAATTTAGACATCGCGTTGGCCCATTTGGTAAAATAATCTACTGAGAGAATAATATACCCATACCCCCTGGCCGAGTGAGGGTTACATGTAATGAAATCAACGCGCCATTTTTCGAAAGGACCGACAAAAATTATGGGGTGAAGAGGAGTTGGTGGTGCGCACATTTTTCGATCAAAAATCTGATAGTTATGGCATTTTCAGACCGCATGAATGCAATATTTGAATAACGAAGGGAAAAAATAACCCGTGTGCAATATCTTTTGGGTTGTGGCATGCCTAGACATATGATAGCCACATGCTCCAGAATTATAGTCATTTAAAACTCATTTAGCCTCTTCATGAGTTAAACATCATTGAAATACAGAATCCACACCTCGACGATAAAGCATGTCTCCAACAATATTGTACTGTTGAGACTGGTAATGGATCTTTCGTGGATGCGAACGTGAAATTTTAGGCAAAAAATTTTGGGTTTGGAGATAAATTATTATATCTCCATACCAAGGATCTAACATACTGATAAGAAACAGAGATTCATCAGTGATCAGATGCTCTACCACAGTTTCTGTTTCAGTATTCGGGAAGTCACACATAAGTTTGGCGAACACTAGTGATTTCTTTGATTGGGATTTTTCAAATTCTAAATCAAACTCCTAAAGGATAACTATCCATTTAGATTACTTTCCCCCGAGAAATTTCTTAGTGAGAATATACATCATTGGGTTGCAGTTATAAATCACTATTTTTTTTTGTAACATAATGTAATGACGAAATCGTTGGACAACTTGAACTGATACCAAGGCAAATTTCTCCACATGTGAGTATTTAATCTCTATTAGATTTAGATTCTGACTGAGATAGTAAATCACATGTTCATTATGGAATTCATCTTCCTGAACTAATACCATTCCAATAGTAGAATCAGAGGCTGCTTAGTATAAAAATTAATCCTGGCTATAATTTTGTGGATGTAGTAATGGTGCATGGGTCAACACGTGTTTTAAAGCATCAAAATATCTATCAGCGATCTCATCCCAAATAAAAGGAATATTCTATTTCAAAAGCCTGGTAAAACCTTTGGTTAACTTTCATAGTTCTGGATGAATATACGTAGAAAGTTTGCTTTCCCTTGAAAACTTTGGAGTTGGAGAACTATAGAAGGAGGAAGTAAATTTATTATGGCCTCAACCTTCGAAGGGTCGACATGAATGCCTTGTTTCGAAACAACAAATCCTAGTAACCTACCATATTGTACACAAAAACACACTTGTGTGGATTCAAGCGAATCTTATAATACCTACATCTCATAAAAATCACTCGTAAGTGAGTTGGATGATCTTCCCTGTGTAATGAATGAGCAGGTAAATCATTGAGATAAGGTTGCACAATGTGTTTAATTTCATGAAAATCATAGGACATTTCCCTTTGAAAAGTTTCCCCATCATTCTTCAATCCAAAAGGTAGTTTAAAATAAGCAAACATTCCCCAAGGACAAATGAATGTCATTTTCGATTGATCAATAGGGAGTATTTTGATTTGATTGTATCCGCAGAATCCATCCACAAATGAATACATTTCATTTCTGGCACAATCGTCAATAATTTGGTCGATGTAAGGGGTTGGATAATTGTCCTTAGGACAAGCTTTTTTAATATCCCTATAGTCGGCACATACTCATATTGTTCCTTTTTTTTAGTAACAGGAACAATATTAGACACCCAATCCATTAACTAGATTGGATAAATAAATCATGATTTCAGTAATTTCTCGACTTCGGCTTTAATAGCGGCAGCCTTTCGTGGATGTATTAGACGTAATTTTTTTTTTATCGATTTAGCATCCTGGTAAGTTTTGATTTCATGAATGAAAATTTTGGGATCAATTCCTAGCATTTCTTCATAATACCAGGCAAATATGTCGCGGAATTCCTGAAATAGGACGTTATAGGTAGTAATTTCATTTTACGTACAAGAGGCACATATATGAATGTTTTCAATAATTCTAAGTTTGACTGATATGTCAGTAGGAATCGTGGATGAAATATTCCCCAAATTTACCTTAGAATCTGAATTTGTGATCGATATGGGATTCTAGGGTTCCTTGACATAATCAATTGTAAAAGACGAAAAATTATTTTTGAATCTATCAAGCTCAGGTAAAAATGATGACCTATGATGAAGATCATCCCATGGTAAATCATCTCCAGACAAGAATTCATAGATTCTCTCATCAGTATAAAAAATTTCTTTAAAAGGATCCAGGATTGATGTTATAGCTGAGTTTGATGGTGAAAATGATTCTTCATTTACCACATTCATTGGGTCAGAATCAGTTGATGGTGAATTGTAAAATGACTGTACTATTTGATATGCTAACTCCAATGGACTCAAAGGCATCGTGCCATTATACGAATCCACCTCTGATTCTAAAGGCACTACCCAAGGATCATCAAATGGAATAGTTCTTGATGTAATCATATTGATATTAGAAATAGTACGTGGTATGTTAGGTGGAGGCATAGAAAATGTTCCCAACAAAGCAGAATCTTTAATTAAACCTACTCCTACATCTTCATAAGGGATAGTTGATCTTCGAATGTGTTGAATACTATCTATAGAAGCTAGGTCGGATGAATAATAGGAGAGCTGATCGACTTTCACAATATTTCCTTGGTGAGGAAACATAATTAACTGAAAGATGGATGAGATGACAATAGTCATAGCATAAGAACAATTTCAACCCAGAATAAGGTTGTAATCCAGAGGGGCATCAACTACTTCCACATCTAAATTAATGGTTTTACCTTCGACCTCTATAGGTAGATCCTGTAAAATTCCATATGGATAGAATCCTATTCTGTCAAAAGCTTTGAGGATTGTCGGTGATTGGTTAAGTGTCGGAGAACCAAGTGATTTCCAACAGTTTAATGACATAATACATGTAGATTCTCCTTCATCAATAACAGTACGAAAGCAACGTCTGTTTTTGACTAGTGCTGGAATTTGAAAATCCATTTGATGAGGTAGTCGTGGTGTAAAATTTTCTAAATCGAAGACCATAAGGTTCAAATATTGAAGATCTACAGCTCCAATTACTGATAAAAGTAATTTCCTTTATGTTGGGTGTTTGTGCTCAACCTAGTGTTCCTAAATTGAGTTCATTAATTGTCAACCAGGGTTGGTAAACTGTTGAAGTGTGGTGCACTATATGTGCCTAGGTATTTTTTTCTCACTACAATGTGTTTAGTGTTTTCTGATGTTTTTGGTTTTATTGTTTTATGTTTGAAAAGGGAAATAACTAAATGCTGGTGAAAAGAAGCTATTGGCCTAAACTATGGATGGCAAATAACAAATGCAAATACTAAAACAGAACAAAGCCTAAACTATGGCTGGAAAACAACAAATGCAAAGCTTGATAATGACTTCAAGGAAATAAATCACAACATGAGCTTAAAATTATCTAATTCATTAATTAAAGATGTGTTGGAAGAGCTTGAGAAATGGACAAGTTAAGTGTAAATGAAGTTCTCCTAAATAAACAATCAAACAATCAACTTACAATGTTACAACATATCATCCATGGTTAAAGGTTTATTAGAACATATTTGGAAAAGAACATTTGTAGCATAATAAGATTTCTACTCTAAACTAGCTTCTAATTCTGTTCTGCAACTCAATTTAGCACCACTAGGCCTCACTCAAAATTTATAGATTTCTTTTTAGAATAGTCTTTGAGAAAAGGCTTATTTGTGAAGTGGTAAAAAGGTTGCAAAATACTCCAGGCCTTAGACTGATACTAGCTTCTGTCCTGATGATTATATATTAGTATGAGTTTGGAACAAAAGAAGTTTTGTAAATAATAAAGACCGTGGTATTTAAATTTAACAAATAATACAATTTAAAATGCAATGGATAGCAACTAAACTTCGAATGTTAATACAGTGAGCTAAGACTAAACTAGAGTGTTACTAGTCTACTTGAAGTACAGTGAACAGTGTAAAACTAAAAAGCCATTATCAAACTTGAAATGAAATGACAGAGCTAAACTAAATGCATTCTACCTCCGGAGTGCTGTAACTAAGTTAACATGCAACTAGTTTATGGAATTATACAGTCCATCTCGTTCAATAAGAATGATATTTTGGAAGAGTTTGTAAAACAAGTATGGCTGTATTATTCAATGAAGTTGAACATAAACATAAGACTGAAAATAAATACAACTAGAATCTAAGACACCACGGCTGTTTCTTATTCGTTGTTAATGATGTTTTGGAAGAGTTTGTAAGAGTAAGACTGGCTGTGACACTTAGTGTAAACAAGCAACTAAAACCTACAATACCACAACTATGCCTTATTCATCGTGATGATATTTTGGAAGAGTTTATAAGAGTAAGTCTAGCTGTGATAATTAATGAAAGGAAATGCAACTAAAACCTACAACACCACAACTATGCCTTATTCATTGTGATGATATTTTGGAAGAGTTTATAAGAGTAATTCTAGCTGTGATGATCAATGTAAACAAGCATGAAACATAAACTTCAGAAATCTACTTAAGTTAGAAATGAAAAATAGGACTAAAATACTTATCTAAACCATATAAACAAGGCTGCTTAGGAGGCAGGGGCCCTCTACCACCAAAGTAGCACGCAAAATCTACTTCAAGATTGACTCAGTGCTTTCAATAAAGTGATACTTCTTGCATTAGAGAGAAATTACTTCAAAACAGAGTGTTTTCAGACTTCTGAAATCTAGCAATCAATCACAAAATCTAACCTCGTCCCTCGGTTTCTCGAGCCATATTTATAATCAAAAGTACATAACTGTCTTGAGATAACCTAGGGATAATTTTCTTTCCAAATAAAAACCAAACTAGGACTCTAATAGTGGTCACGTAATAGAATTAAGGACATCTGGACTGTACTTGTCCTATTAGGAGTCTCTCTCCTAGTTTGAGTTCCCACGTACATAACTGCCTACAGAATTCCATTCAAACTTCATGGAGAGCAAAAAATGATGAGGGAATGATGTGGAATATGCCCATATGTGCTTTTCTCCAAGATGACACCTGGAACCTGCATAGACATAAAGACAACTGCAGAATCAACAACTAGCTACAAAATGTCTGCATTGTGTAGCTAGATCTAGTTCAAACAGTACTACAATGAAAAAATCATAAAAACATAGCAAGTTAGTCATGATATTCATTCTTAAAGAAATTTTAACTAATTTCATTGATCATTTGAACCTGTGATTAATAATGGACAAAAGAAATGGAGTGGAATGTGGTGGAAGAAAGAACATTCTTGGAGCTCAACATACCCCCACTGCTAGATTCTTGCATGTCCTCATGCAACTATTTCATGAACTCTGAGACCTCTACAAGAACATCCAATCCTATTCTTCTGCTTTGCCTGGTAGTTAAAGGCCTTCTGGGCTTCCTGATGATTAACTTGAACCTTAAATTGGTAAGTGCCCTAATTAACTTTTTGTTTCTCCTTTTCAATTTTTTATTGGCCTTTTCTACTTTGTCCATTTGTAGAGACAGGGTTGAATTCATATTGGTTTTTAGTTTAACTTGCTCCCTCAACATATCATTTTCAGTCCTGATATGCCTATTAAGTACTTCTAGCTCGTACTTATCTCTTCTTAACATATCTATTTCAGACTCTGGTGGAATATGGGTTATGTCTCTACTTTCTGAAGCTTTTCTCTCCAATGACTCAACATAGTTGTAAATTTCTTGTTGTGCAGGGTCTATTTCAGGAGCTTCTTCATCAAAATCCTGCTCAGTAGGTGTTTCTTCGTCTTCTATGTTTATGACTCCAGTTTGTTTAACTTTTGTTTTCTTTAGTATCCCCCTCAATCTGTGGCTCCTCCTCGGTTGAGATGGCCCTTATCCTTTCTCTCTGGAAAATTTTCTTATGATCCTCTCTTTCTTAAGCTGCTTCTTAATCTGAACTAATTTTTCAGAAATCATTTCTTCACTGCTTTCTTGTATTGTTTTACTAGTTTCATTTTTGGAGGATTTCCATTTTCTGCTTCTTTTTGCAGGTTTATCTTCAGGTGGAGGTTCCTTTGGTTCCTCAAAGTGATTTCTCACCAAGAAGTCATCCCAAGTATCTCCCATTTTTGCTAAATGATGTTCAATTAAAATCTTGACTAAACCATGGTGGTATAAGGTTGTCTCCAGAAATTGAATTCTCTTTTGAACACTTGAAGCCATTTTCTTTAAACTATGAAGCAAGAAAAAGGGTAAGTTGAGTTCTTCTTCTAGAAAATGCATTATCAATCGAATATGGTAAACATAGAAAGTACCATATCTACCTTCACAAGTGATGAATTTTTGCAGGATAAGCAACATGTTCCTCCATTTGTTCTTTAATGCAGAGCTAGGGATACCCTTTTTAAAAACAGTGACATCCATACCTGGTGACTTGAGTATCTGCTTCCATGCTTCGTTATGAAACTCTCTATTCTTAAACCACCTTTCTCCTTGTCTAGGCAATCCTGTTGCTTCTGCAATAAAAGCCTCTGTGACAGTGAATTTAATATCTCCAACTTCAACCTCGGCTCCATTAAAGGATCTTGCAAAAGTTTTAGTAACCTCTTTGTGGAAGCCACTGAATTTTTCAAGGAATTGCAACCATCATGCTTGTTGTAAGATTTCTCTGATTTGGGGATAGCCTTCCAAGTAATTAGTGCCAACTGTTTCAGTTCTCACGATGAGGCCCATAAATTTTCTTCAATCTTCAATTCACTAGTATTTTTCTCACGGTGAGAATGGTCGTTAAAAAGTTGTTTTTTCTCCACAAATGTTTCCTCTGTTCTTGGTGACAATGGTTGTTACAGAGATGCCTCTGTCTCACAGACCGAAATGGTTAAGAGTTGTCTACGGAAAAGAGTGATATGGAGTGGTTACGGAATGAATATAATGAGGTGAGGATGATGTATATGAGGTGAAAGATATCACATAAGGAAAGACCACGGAGATATTTTGTAAAGAATTCAAAAATCATCATTAAATTCTTAGTGACGTGACTAATCCAATCACTTCAGCACTTTAACCATTTAGATTTTGAAATGATGATCGGATATGGGTTTTGAAATCGCAGAATAGAAGGAGTTTTATCCAAAGTTTTTGCGGGAGGTTTGTTACGCATGATCAACAAAATTAATTAAAACAACTTTTTTGAATAATATATCACTAAACTATGCTAAAATTTTTCATGATATGTCATTATAATCATTTCATACCTTTGCCTTTGCTTTTATTTTCTTGTGATCTTGATATGCTTTGTTCTCTCCTGAAAATCATTATTTTTTGAGTCTTCATAACCTTCTTGATTTTTCTTGTTCTTGGATATGCAGGATCATTTTGTTGCAGATCAAATGATTACTAGACAGTGCTTTCAGGCTCTCTGGCTGCAGAATGTCTGTCTGGCTGTAGAATGTCTGACTCGCTGTAGAATGTCTGATTGATTGCAGAATGTACCTGTAGAGAACTTGAAACATGAAATGGAATGGTTTGGAGCATGAGTGGAATGTTGTATGGAATGAGTGAGGATGGATAATAAAATATGGTGTAATGGGATATGAATGAAGTGAGTAATGGAGTGGAATGGATAACATCTTATGAAATGGAGTGAAGTATGAGAAGTGGCCTAAAATTCATGATATGTATTATTCAATTGCAGAAAAACATCAAAATTTAAAAATCTGGAATGAAAATGAGGTGGAGCATGGAGTGAAGTGAAGGAGGTGTGGATGAATGAATGAAATGGAGTATGGATGAATGAATGAAATGGAAAATGAGATGGACCATAAGTGAAATGAATCTGCACTTATGATTTTGTAATAACTACTTGCAGAAAGAACAGATTTGAAAAGCTAGAGTGTCAGAAAGATTCTAATTTTCACTCCACCTTTTCTGTATAAACATGCCAATCAGTGATTGGTTTTCATGTTTATACTTTATTTTTATTTTTTATTTTTATTTTTTTTTCAATATCTGACTTCAGAAAATTCACTTAAGTTGATGAAGAAGAAAAATTCTTCTTCATTAACTTTATATCACTGCTTTCCTGGAATTTCTTGACAAATTCTTCTCTTCAGAGTGGCTTATGATACAGCTTCAATCTATGACCATTCACAAGAAAAGTGACCTCTTCTTCATCTATTGTCCTGATTTTTATTGCTCCATTGTCAAAAATTCTTATAATTTCATATGGCCCAAGCCAATGTGTTTGGAATTTACCTTGAAAATCCTTGAACTTTGAATCAAACAAGAGAGCCCAGTCACCTTCCTTGAACTTCTTTTCCTTGATGTACTTGTCATGCCATCTAGTCCTTTTCTGTTGGACTAGACTTTTTTTCTGAACTGCATCTTGTCTGATCTCATCCAATTCATTAATCTACTCCAATCTATGCTTTTGTGCCTCTGATAGATCAAGTCCTAGCTGAACTGCCATTTTGAAAGTTTGAATATGGAACTCTATGGGAAACAAAACTTGCTTTCCATAAACAAGTTCATAAGGAGTATGGTTTGTTGTGCTTCTCCATGTAGTTCTATAGGCCCACAAGGCTTCAGGAAGCCTATCTACCCAATCTTTTCTATGTAAATGGACGGTCTTTGTTAGGATCCCTTCAATAACCTTATTAGTAGATTCCACTTGACCATTTGCTTGTGGATGATAAGGAGTAGATTTTTTGTGTCTGATTTTGTACCTCTCCATCATTTGTTCCACTAGCCTTGATGTGAATTGAGCTCCTTGATCTGTAACAATTTCCCTTGGGACACCAAAACAAGTAAAAATATCCTCAAAAAGAAAATTAACTACAGATGCTTCAGTAGCAAAAAGTAATGGCTTGGCCTCTACCCATTTGGTAACATAATCAGTGCAAACTAATATATATCTCTTTTGTCTTGATGGAGGACTAATAGGTCCTACAAAATCCAAAGCCCATTTTTCAAAAGGTTCAATATGTACTTGAGGTTGTAATGGCATTTAACCTGAAGGAGAAGGTTTCCCTACCATTTGGCAACTGTCACACCTTTTGACATACTCTTTAGCATATTTAAACAAGGAAGGCCAATAATATCCTAAATGAAGGATCTTATAGGCTGTCTTCTTATCAACAAAGTGTCTGCCACAAGGTTCATCATGACATGCTTTGAGAATCTCAGGCATCTCATCTTCCTGAACACATCTCCTAATGATAAAATCTGGACCAGTCCTGTCCAACTCATTAGCAACCCATGAATATTTTGCACTGTCATGAATGATTTTTCTTTTATCTCTTGCATTCATTATTGAAGGAAATTTTCCTGAAACTAAATAATTAGCAATGTCAGCAAACCAAGGAGTTTGGGTAGAAATTGCAAAAATATATACATCAGGAAATTGATCTTCAACTAGAGTGTCATCTTTGATGTTTTGGAGTCTAGATAGGAAATCAGCTACTGTGTTTTGTTTTCCAGGCCTATCTAGAATGGTAATGTTGAATTCTTGTAAAAGCAATAACCATCTTATGACTCTGCCAATATTAATTTATTTGTTCATTAAGCATCTAATTGCAGAATGATTTGTGTGAACAAAAGTTTCATAGCCTGTTATATAGTGTCTGAATTTGTTTATGGCATGAACAACAGCTAAAAACTATTTTTCAGTTACAGTATAGTTTAACGCTGCAGGAGTCAAATTTTTACTAGTATAGTAGATGGCATAAGGAATCAGGTCTTTTTTTCCCAATACTGCTCCTAGAGTTGTATCTGAGGCATCTGTTGAAATATGAAAAGGTAATTTCCAGTTAGGTCCCCTTAAAATAGGTGCTTTAGAAATTTTTGTTTTAAGGGTCTCAAAGGCTAACTGGCAATCAGAATTCCATTTGAATTCATAGTCTTTGGTAAGTAATTTGAAGAGTGGAGATGCTATCTTGGTGAATTTTTCTATAAATCTTCGATAATACCCTGTAAATCCAAGAAAACTCCTAACATCTTTTTGACAACTTGGAATAGATAAGTTAGAGATGACTTCAACTTTTGACTCATCAACTCTAATCCCATCCCCTGAAATGTGATTTCCTAAAACAATTCCTTCAGTAAACATCATAAAACACTTTTCATGACTAAGTGAAATATTTTCTTCTTTACATCTCTTTAAAAAAAATTCCAAGTTTGCTAAGGCTTCTTCAAATGTGTTTCCATAAACTGTGAAATCATCCATATATACCTCTACACAATCATGTATTAGATCTGAAAAAATTCCTAATACTACCCTTTGAAATGTTGCAGGTGCATTGCATAATCCAAATGGCAATACTCGGTAAGCATAGGTACCCCAAGGACAGGTAAATGTGGTTTTGTCTTGATCCTCAAGTGCTACTTGAATTTGATTATAGCCACTAAACCCATCTAGAAATGAGAAGTACTTTTTGCCAGCTAAGGTATCTAACACCTGATCTATGAAAGGTAGGGGAAAATGATCTTTAAGAGTAGCTTTGTTTAATTCTTGGTAGTCAATACATACCCTCCATTTACCATTTTTCTTTGGCACAATTACCAAAGGAGAAACCCACTGACTATCTGAAATAGGATAGATAAAGTTGACATTCAAAAATTTCTGCAATTCTTCTTTAACAATCTCCCTAAGATTTGGATTCATCTGTCATTGAGGTTGTCTGATTGGTTTACAATTTTCCTCTATGTAGATGTGATGAGTGCAAGTCTTGGGTCTTATCCCTTTCATATCAGTGTACTTCCATGCATATGCAGAAGAATGTCTCTGTAAAATTTTGACTAGCTCTTCTTGTTGAGATTTTTCTGGGTTCTTGTTTATGTTTAAAGTTTTGCCTGGATATATCTCAATTGTAGAGCTACCAAATTTATCCATGTAATAGAGAGACATCTACCTTGATGAAAAAAACTCAATGTTGGATTCTTCTTGAAATTGTTCATGTTTATGTTCCGAAGAGGATTCAAAGTTTTCTAAAGTATTCAAAATTTGACTATCTTCACTAATTTCTGAAATTGTGAAGAGAGGTTGTAAATCTTCTTCATCCTCTATCCATTGAGTATCATCTAAATCTGTAATTGTCCTTGCTGGAGGATAAAAAGTGAATTTCTTAGTTGAACTACCATCAGAGATGTACATATCACCAGATCTACAACTAATGAAAGCATCAGCTGTAGCTAACCAAGGTCTTCCTAATATAATTGGATGCCCTCCTAGATTATTCTTAGGAGTTAGGTCATGAAATCCACAGGGTACTCCCAAGAATCTAGGAACACTGGAATGTCTTATATTACCCCATCAGGTTTGATCACAGATCTGTCTGCTAATTGTAATAATGTGGGTGTAAAGAGAAGATTAGGAAGTTTCAGTTTATCCATAATTTGTCTACTCATGATATTGATTGTTGCTCCTAAATCAATGAGTGTGTTCTGGATCTTAATTCCATTGATGTGAATTTTAACAACTGGATTTCCTGGGTCTAGATACTTTGGAATAGCAATTTTACCCATCATGATATCTGCTATTTTTCCTGCCAGTTGAATTTTCTTCGTCTCTCTTATTCTTTTTCTTGTTTTCTTCATGCTCAACTCCTTTATTTCTTTGCTAAAATTGGAATTTCCTTGATAGCTTGTAATAATGGAATCTTAATACATACATTTCTTAGCTCATCTAGGAAATCATAATTAGGCACCATAATTTGTTTTTCTACACCTCTATCAATTTGTAATCTTTCTGGAAAGGGAGGTGTAGGAGTGGATGTTGATGGCTGCTCTAATACAGGAGTTGAAATTATTGGTTCTTTTTGTTTTGGTTTTTCAATGTTTGGGTCCTGAAAAGATGTGTCTTCTTCAAGACTTTTATTTTCCCATAGAGAATCTTCCTCAGAGTTGTCTTGTTCTTGTATGATCACAGAAGGTTTCCTCTTTTCAAGTATTCTTCCAGACCTAAGTTGAACATCACTAAGGTCTAGAGGGGTAATTAAATAAGTTGGAAACTGTTGGCCTTCTATCATGTATGTATTCTGAGGATTTTTATTGTTGGGGTTTGGTATGGGTTGAGCAGGCAACTGATTTGATTTCTGAGGAAATGGTAAGGGGAGTGGTTGATTTTGATGTTGTGGATTTTGAGGATTCTGTTGAGGATTTTGTTGAGGATTTTGAGGAGAAAAATGTGGGTATGGTGGGTAGGATGGTGGATATTGATAGTAATGGGAGTATCTTCCATATGGATTTTGTGCTCCTTGTGCCCAAGCTTGAGATTGATTTTGAAATTGGGGCCAAGGTTGCTGCCAAGAATTCCAGTTTGGTGGGGGTTGATTATACATTTGATCATGAAATCCTTGTGTTTGAGGTCCTTGCCAAGGCCTTCTAGAGACAAAATTGAGAGATTCTGTGGAAATTGTAGGAGTTTCCTCTTGAAAGACAACTTTAAGACCAGGAAGTGAAGGAAAATTCTTGGTCTCATGTTTTTTCTGAACAAATGACACAGGTCTCTACAAATTTTGCATCCAAAGGACACTCTCTCAAGGCATGCTTCTTTCTACATCTGGGACAAAAGATTGCTAAGGCATTAGATTCAGCTTTTTGCTTGTTTTGTAACTTAAGGGTGTCTATTTGTTCACTAAGACTCCCTAAGATGTCAAATTTGAAATCATCAAGCATATGTCCTATTTCTGCCCTACTTACTGTCCCAGAAGTAGACTTACTTTCCCTTGCAAGAGCAGGGTCTCTTGGGCCTTTTAAAGTTTTGGATTTCCCTCTTGAAAGGTTAATACATAACTCAAATATTTTAGGTAATGTGAGCTGAGATATATCCCCTTTTCCCATCATGTTAAGGATATCCAACCATTCATCCCTAATTGTCTTCAATAAGAGAGCTTTTAAAGTGTCTTGATCTAAGTTCTCCATTTTTTCTCTTTTGATGTTGTAATGAAATCTCTCCAACAAATTTTCCAGGTTTTCATCTTCTTTTTGTAACATCTTAAACACTTCCTCCTTATGATTGATTGGCATACAATAATCCAAATACCTCTCTAGAAATGCTTGTTTCATGTCTTCCCATGTCCTAATATAATTGTTGATCAAACTCATAAACCACTTCAATGCTGCTCCTTTCAATGTTGAAGGAGATATTTTAAGTTTTTGAGCATCTTGTAAGTAGTCATAAGTTCTACACAGGACTTCGAATTCAAATAGGAAGGTTTCAGGATCTTCAGTTTTAAGTCCATAGAAGTTTGGAAGGACAGAGGGTGAAATGTTTTTCATAGTTGTATTGGTTTCTTCATCTACTATAGGAAACCCAAAAGAGCTTCCCATTTCTCTCCTACCTCTTCCTCTACCTCCTTCTCCTCTACCTCTACCTCTACCCCCTCCAAATAATGTGTGTTCTCCATTAGAGACTCCTCCTCCCCCTTCTTTTGCCATAGTTGATTCTTCTGTGGAAGTGGAAAACTTTGTGTCTCTAGCAGGGGTCCTTGAATCTTCTTCTAAGACAGATTTAGTGGATGAAGTGTAAGGTCTTTCTAATGGAATATCTAATCTTAAGTCTTCTGGAAGTCTAGGATCAGTAAAGGATTGAATGTGGGTCTGAGTTGGAGGTGTACTGGCTCTAGGTCTTGATGAAACAAGTGGTGTTCTAGGAATCAAACTTCTACTTCTTATGAATCTACCCCTTGAGTCTCTCTCTCTACACATATCATTGTTTTTTGGAGTTAAGAAACAAGGATACCTAGTTACACTTCCCCGGCAACGGTGCCAAAATGTTTGTGCTCAACCTACTGTTCCTAAATTGAATTCATTAATTGTCAACCAGGGTTGGTAAACTGTTGAAGTGTGGTGCACTATATGTGCCTAGGTATTTGTTTCTCACTACGTTGTGTTTAGTGTTTTCTGATGTTTTTGGTTTTATTTTTTTATGTTTGAAAAGGGAAAGAACTAAATGCTGGTGAAAAGAAGCTATTGGCCTAAACTATGGATGGCAAATAACAGATGAAAATACTAAAATAGAACAAAGCCTAAACTATTGCTAGCAAACAACAAATGCAAAGCTTGATAATGACTTCAAGGAAATAAATCACAACATGAGCTTAAACTTATCCAATTCATTCATTAAAGATGTGTTGGAAGAGCTTGAGAAATGGACAAGTTAAGTGTAAATGAAGTTCTCCTAAATAAACAATCAAACAGTCAACTTACAATGTTACAACATCTCATCCATGGTTAAAGGTTTATTGGAACATATTTGGAAAAGAAAATTTGTAGCATAATAAGATTTCTACTCTAAACTAGCTTCTAATTCTGTTCTGCAACTCAATTTAGCACCACTAGGCCTCACTCAAAAGTTATAGATTTCTTTTTAGAATAGTCTTTGAGAAAAGGCTTATTTGTGAAATGGTAAAAAGGTTGCAAAATACTCTAGGCCTTAGACTGATACTAGCTTCTGTCCAGATGATTATATATTAATATGAGTTTGGAACAAAAGAAGTTTTGTAAATAATGAAGACAGTGGTATTTAAATTTAACAACTAATACAATTTAAAATGCAATGGATAGCAACTAAACTTGGAATGTTAATACAGTGAGCTAAGACTAAACTAGAGTGTTACTAGTCTACTTGAAGTACAGTGAATAGTGTTAAACTAAAAATCCATTATCAAACTTGAAATCAAATGACAGAGCTGAACTAAATGCATTCTACCTCTGGAGTGCTGTAACTAAATTAACATGCAACTAGTCTATGGAATTCTACAGTCCATCTCGTTCAATAGGAATGATATTTTGGAAGAGTTTGTAAAACAAGTATGGTTGTATTATTCAATGCAGTTGAACATAAACATAAGACTGAAAACAAATACAACTAGAATCTAAGACACCACAGTTGTTTCTTATTCGTTGTTAATGATGTTTTGGAAGAGTTTGTAAGAGTAAGACCGGTTGTGACACTTAGTGTAAACAAGCAACTAAAACCTACAATACCACAGCTATGCCTTATTCATCATGATGATATTTTGGAAGAGTTTATTAGAGTAAGTCTAACTGTGATAATTAATGAAAGGAAATGCAACTAAAACCTACAATACCACAGCTATGCCTTATTCATCGTAATGATATTTTGGAAGAGTTTATAAGAGTAAGTCTAGCTGTGATAATTAATGTAAACAAATATGAACATAAACTTCAAAAACTTGCCTAAGCTAGAAATGAAAAAAAGACTAAAATACTTATCTAAACCGTATAAACAAGGCTGCTCAGGAGGCAGGGGCCCTCTACCACCAGAGTAGCACGCAAAATCTACTTCAAGATTGACTCAGTGCTTTCAATAAAGTGATACTTCTTGCATTAGAGAGAAATTACTTCAAAACAGAGTGTTTTCGGACTTCTGAAATCTAGCAATCAATCACAAAATATAACCTTGTCCCTCGGTTTCCCGAGCCATATTTATGATCAAAATTACATAACTGTCTTGAGATAACCTAGGGATAATTGTGTTTCCAAATAAAAACCAAACTAGGACTTTGATAGTGGTCACGTAATAGAATTAAGGACATCTAGACTGTCCTTGTCCTATTAGGAGTCTCTCTCCTAGTTTGAGTTCCCACGTACATAACTGCCTATAGAATTCCATTAAAACTTCGTGGAGAGAAAAAAATGATGAGGGAATGATGTGGAATATGCCCATATGTGTTTTTCTCCAAGATGACACCTGGAACTTGCGTAGACATAAAGACAACTGCAGAATTGACAACTAGCTACAGAATGTTTGCATTGTGTAGCTAGATCTAGTTCAAACAGTACTACAATGACAAAATCATAAAAACATAGCAAGTTAGTCATGATATTCATTCTTAAAGAAATTTTAACTAATTTCATTGATCATTTGAGCCTGTGATTAATAATGGACAAAAGAAATGGAGTGGAATGTGGTGGAAGAAAGAACATTCTTGGAGCTCAACATTGGGCATGATTGCAGCACTTCCAAAGCCGACATTGTTGAAGGAGATATTGCTAAATCTTCGAAAATGTTTTAATTCTGAGTAGTTCTCACATGTGGACTAAAAGCTGATTTACGAAGTACACCTTTAGCAAGCAGTTTGATTATTAGATCAGGATTCGGTTTCTAGATACGAAGAGGATCGGAAACCGAAGGAAACGTAGCTGGTGTAGAATTAGAATTTTCTAGTTCTTTACCAGTAACGAGACTTTTGCTACCATAATCTTGCGATCAAGTCACAACCATTACTTGAGACATCGTCAAAATATCTGCTGACGTATTAGAAGAAGATCCAATCATTTTTCTATCTTGAACTAGAAAATGATCCTTCAAGACAATGGGGGTGGGTGAACCTTTGACAAATTTAGATACCTCGGCCCTATGCAGACATTCCTTGGTGAAATGATCCTTGTCACTGATAAGACAAGGATAAAAAGGTTTCTGTTTATCATCAGTCGATTCTTTTTTATAAGTTTTTGCCTTAGGAGATGAAGTCTGTTTATTATTTTTCTTCCCTTTCTTCTTGTTGCTGTATTTTGACTTTGTAGTAGATGAATCTATAATGTGAATATTAGCAGAATTTTCTGAGGGAGATTCTCCTTTTGGTGAATCAGGTAAAGTTATAATAGGAGAAGTAACCTTCAAAGATTTCTTCTTACTCTTAGCCGTACTAACTAAAACGAATACAACATCAGCAACACGAGACCTTGAAGGAGTTGTCATTATCTGACCAGGAAGTGATAGATCAGGAATTTTCTCATACAAAGTACTAGACTAAGTATATACCAAGTCAAGATATTGAGCTTGAGCAATAAATTTTTCTTTTGTAACAACTCCTCCTTTGGTTACATCTTCAGTGATTTTTGGTAGCAATGACTTGACAAACCATTTTTCCAATATTTGATCAGGGATAAATTTTTTTACCAAAAATCTTCTACGTCTCCATTCATGTATATGATCTGATATGTACGTAGATGCAGATTATTTTAGAAAATTTAATAATTCTGTGGCGTTGTCGTATCTGATGGGAAACTGAAAATGAGTTAAGAAAGCAATTGCTAGAGTGCTAAAATTGGTAAATGAGCCTCATGGAAATTCAATGTAACACTTGGCGGCTAATCCTATTAACGTTCTCTAAAAAGGTCTAAGTCAAATGGAATCATCGATTAATGAGTTGGATGCACAATAAAGGTGGTAAGTCATGACATGGTTAGATGGATCCTCTCCTGATTTTCCTTCAAACTTCGGGATATCACTGGGAAAATTATGTAGCATGGGTAGCCAATACAAATGATAATAGATGGGATCATTCGTAAGGCGAGACAAATCAGGTAAATCTAAAGTTTCTATGAATGGAAATAGATGGGTAGGGTCTTGTGGATAACCTTGTGAAAATAAACCAGTCCCAGTAGGAGGATATCCAAGATATCCTAGAATAGGTTGTGCATTTGGAATCGGAGTGCCCCTTCAATAACCAGGAATAACCAGAACATACTGGGGTTGAACAAGTGTCTGATATGTATACCCAGGATAGACTAGAGTTTTTGGAATAGGTCCATATTGGTACGGCCCTTGATACAGTTGATAAGTAAACTGAGGTTGACTTGTTATAACTATACTTGTACCGAGTTGTCCTGCAGGCATCTAAATAATAGTCTGAATTGTAGGTCCAGATTGCAGAATAGAAACCTAAGGAATCTCTACTGATGTTTGAGGGGCAGAAGTAATAGGAGTTGTAGACACTCCAGGAATAGGTGTGGTAGGTTGAATAGAAGTTTGAGCAGCAGTTTGTGGTGGAGTCATAGCTGTACTCGGACTAGGCTGCTGAACAAGACCAGATGCAAGTATTTGAATTGTAGGCTGGACGGGTTGTTGGGGTTGATGATAGCCAACTGGTTGTCCAAATTGATAATAAGGTACTTGTACATTTGGTTGTAAATTATGTTGGACTTGGGATGGATCCCACACCATTCCGGGATATGAGGGTTCCATTGAAGGTTGTGCATAAGACGGACCATAACTAGGTTGAACATATGGTTGGTAATTAGCTGGATAATTTCCACCTCCTTGTAACATTTTCTATTCTGGATAGAACTATTGTGCTAAAGGAGGTTTCAATCCCTAAGCTGGATACTGTCCTTGAGGTTGATATTGACCTTGAGGCGTGTACAGGTTTTGAGGCAAATATTGACCCTGAGGTTGATATTGACCTTAAGGTATGTACTGTCCCTAGGGTTGATATTAACCCTGAGGTATGTATTTTCCTTGAGGTTGATATTGACCCTGAGGTATGTACTATCCTTGAGGTTGACCCTCAGGCTATATTTCACTACCTTGAGGTTTCCCCCCAGGCAGTATATTACTACCTTGAGGTCTGGGGTTTGGAATATTTCCAGACATTATATAAACCTGCTCATTGTTCAAAGTTCTAGTATTCGATTCATTCAAAATAGATGATGACATTAGTTTGTTGGGAAAAGGAAATGCTCATGGGAAGGTACCAAAAAGAAACTGACAACCTGCAGGAATAGATGGACCGCCATGTAAAAATGTTTCTAGCGATTCAGTAAACATAGATGACTCACTAGAAATGTTGAATGGAGTTCTATAACCTATGGGCATAGAGTAAAAGGGAATTCAGGGTGGTGAATACTTTAGACCCAAGTTTTGTAGAAAATCCATCAATGAAGAATACCAAGCATCTTGTCTAAAAGGGTTGTAAAAATTTGATTCACGTTCTTTATGTTTTAAATTTTCCTGAGTTGAAGGAAGAACAATTTCTTCCTCTATATCAGTGATTTCTTCAATACTAACGAGACCAGAAGGAAGATCTTCTGTAATCTGATTCTTCACTCTAGGTGAATCAGGATAATCAGGAATTGGAGCATTGAATTCTAAATTAGGTTCATATGTAGCAGGTTATGTTTCCGATTCAAAATTTTCAGGCTATTCAACTGATAATTCACTTGTTGCAGAAGTAACTTTAGTTAATTCAGAAATTGAAATTATCTGTGGAGTATTTTCTTCTATTTGTAGTTGATCTACTTCAAAATCAAGATGAATAATTATGTATGATTCTCCGTATTCTGTTAATCCAGTTCTACCGATAACATTTGGTATCAGATATTTAAGTATTTCTAGTTGGCTTGGTGTATACTCAGGGGGTTTCCCCTGAGTTCTACGTGATCATCTCGGTAATTCATCCACGGTTAAAAATTTTAACACACGCAAACAAAGAAAATTTCAATAAAAATCCCTAAAATCACTAAGGGAAAATCTTAATGAATCACACGCCTATAAAAATCTAAGAGATCAATCCACACACAAATAGTAGATCCTCACACTAAAAACACTAGTTGGTGATGAAATCCAACATCGTAGAATTTTAATGCAGAAGTGGCGGTTGGAACATTTACCTCGAAAACTTGCTTAATGAAACAGACCGGTGAAATTTTCTCCACTTAATCCATCTCAAGTGAAGATAACCCTCCGGAGATTCCAAGTGAGTCTAGCTGATGTCTGCTCAAAGGTACAGTGGGACCTCCCCTCCACCATCACCTTAGGAAAGATTCCTAAATATTATGGCCACTAAGGTCACCAACGAGAACACATATACTTGGGGGAATATTCTACGATCCGATATACACACAAGGGCAGAGTAACAAGCTCAATCCCCTTGAAGTCTTCTTGACATAATCCAAGGTTTATCGATAAGTGACCCCAGGCTCCTCGACAATGGTCTATCCGAGGTTTACCATTTTTAATACGTGCACATCTTCTATCATTCCCAATGAGATAGGTATGATTACCTCACTGTTCGGATATGATCTCATGCTTGACTCCTTTAGGAGGAGCTTCTCAGAGCATACATGCTACAATTGGAATTTCCTATCGCAATATTGACTACTTGTTTGTTTTTATTGTCTTGAAGAGTTAACTAAAACCTAATCTAAGACACTAGCCTAAGCTATATTGGTGGAAAAAAGCCCTAGAAAATCTAAAATTTCTAGATTGATTTTAGTTAAGTGTTACTTTTAATTGGTAGTTTCCTAGGACAATGGGTATGGAAATGAAACTTTGATGATGTTTTAATGACTCGAATCAAAATATGCTACAATGCATCTATATGATAAAAAACTCATTTATTTTCAATGAAATCTAACTAGAGGAAAGATTTGAGAGATTTCAATCATTTTAAAAATATCAATTCCTTCTTTCCTATCTAAGAAATTTTGAAAATAAGACAATTCAAAGAACTCAATTTCAAAAAGATATTTTGCCCAAAATGAAATTTCCTATATCCTTTAGATCATAAACACAAACAAACTTCTTCCAAAAGGAAATGAAATTTCTCCAAAATTCAAAACTAAAAGAAAAATCTAATGTTGAATTCTATATAAAAATTAAAGGATATTTAAGCCTGGTTTGTAATCTAACCAAGAATTTTCTGCTTATTCCAGCAAGAAACCAAAACATCCAACAAATGGTTTTAAAATTAAATTCAGACCTTATCAATCTAAAAGGTTTTATAAGTTTGCAAATGAAAATAAAAGGAAATTTTCATAAGAGTGACAATTGCATAAAATTTAATGGCTCAATAGAAAAGAAATGAAATACAAAATAGCTGAGGTATACAAAAGTTTCTGATTTAGATCAATGGGAGGACTAGGAAAATCATTTACTCATAATATGCAAACTAACTGATAAATCACTTCAACACAGAAATTGTTGAAAGAAACCTTGAAAGAGATCTTTTAACAGTCAAAACATATTGGGATAATCACAAGAACCAATAAAATGGACTTTAGAAAGTAGAATTCTTACTTTTCAAAATTTTCCAGAAGTTCGCAGTTTCTAATGGAACAAGGTGTGGTACCGCACTTTATTCTACTAAAAACAACAGAGTCTACCACTCTATTTTTATACAAAAAGTGTGGAAGGCTGAAAAGTATAGAAAAAATAAAAGTACAAATTTCTAGTCCAGAATCCTACTGGTTCTATACCCAACCCAATTTCAAGCTAGTCAAAGTCAAAGAAATCTCAAAAATCAAACTGAAAATAAACAAGAAAACTAAGTTCAGTCTTTATATCCCAAGTGGAGTCGCCAATTTGTTAGACGGAGGAATCCCTTTTGCGGACAAGAGCGATCTCCCTAGTATCCTAAGGATATCTAGAAATAGACAGATATATGTAGACCATTTTCTCTAGACTATTTTTCTTAAGAATTACTAATTAACTTAGAAGAGATAGTACTACTTGAAGTCCAATGCTTGCTCGGTCTTCAATCAAATCGTTCCAGAAGATATTGATCCAGCATATAAGATCTGCAATCAAAGACAAACAAACAAGATCAAAAGAATCTGTAAAATATGATAAGTAAAAAGCAATAATATATCTTAGTGATCAAGGAATATAAGAATTAAATCATTCAAAAGATAGATGAACAACTCAATGAGAAAATAGAATCCATTTGTATTAACTTTGAATAAAAACAAGAAAAATTACAACCTTGATGCCTTGATGTTCGTATAGGTTCTTCTGGGGTCCCAAACAATTATTTTCCTCAGTTTGACAAGACTCCAACTCTCTTTATCAGCACAAGCATATGGCTATGAGTATGTAATATTTCTCATGCCAATGGCGCAAAATATGGAGAGTATGTTTATTCAGCAATTCCCTTCAAAAATATCGAGTTCTAAGTAATCTCTTCAAAGAAAGAAGCAAGTATTATTTGAAATCCCATGATGAGAGGGATAAAGCCCTCTCATCATGGGATTTCAGCTCCGAAAGCCAAGGGATAGCTCCATCTATGAAGGGATAAACGTTCCTGAATGGAAGGGGTGAAGCTCGACCAGATAGTGCTTCTAGAAGGCCCCAGCTGGGAGAATATTCGACCATCTGGGCTTTTATAACTTACTTTTCTCTTTATTTTACCTTTTACAGGGGTCCATAGTTTTAATGAACAAATTATGCAGGATGTGCCACATTTTTTATAACAATAAACCATGGTACTGTAAGGAATGACTAGGAAAAGTGTGGAGTTAGGCTTTTTAGGGTTTCTAAGAGCTTTTCTCCAGTTCCAAGACTTGGTTCAGGAAATTTATGTTTTTAGAATTCTAAGGAAGCAATAAATAGGTAATGATGAACCCATATAGAGAGCTTCAATTTCATGGTGAAAAATTTCAGTGTAACAGGAGGATTTTCACCCTCATTGTCATCATCTCAACTAGAAGGAATGTTATCAAAAATAGAAGAGATAGAGAGAGGTGGCACATATGCCGAATTAGGCTCACAGGCCAAAGGTGGCACACACACTGAATTAGGCTCGCAGGCTGATATATTTTCATCAAATTTGACATCTCTTATAATGATTATATTTTTTATTTTGGTTGAAGAAGTCTATATCCTTTGAAATCTTCAGAATGTCCAACAAAAATGCACATTTCAATCTTAGGTTGTAAGGCTTTATGTTTTGCATCTGGAATATGGGCCCAAGCATCACTTCCAAAAACATGAAAGTGACTTACATCTGGTTTGATTGAGCTCCAAGCTTCTTCTGGAGTTATATTCTTTAAAACCTTAATATGAGTACAATTTACTATGTAATTTGCACAATTAATTGCTTCTACCCAAAAATTGAGACCAAGTCCTTTACATTGAAGCACACAATTAGCCATTTATTTTAAGGTGTGATTCTTTTGTTCAGCTACAGCATTTTGTTGTCGATTATGTGGAGCAATATGTTTCAATTGAATTCCATTCTCAGTGAAAAAGTTGATAAATTTGTTGTTAACATATTCAACTCCATTTTCTGATCTTAACTTAAGAATTTGATGTCCAGATTGTTTCTCAACATCGGCCTTAAAGGCCAAGAACATGTTAAAAACTTCACTCTTGAGTTTTAAGAAGTATACCCAAGTGCATCTAGAAAATATTCAACGAAAGTTAAGAAGTACATGCAACCAGAGAGAGAAACAACGGGAAGTGGACCACATAAATGACTGTGCACAAGCTTCAAAGGGGCTGAAGCATGCCAAGATGCACGTTTGTCAAAACTATCCTGACGATGTTTTATGAGTACACATCCGAAGAAAACACCATCTCAGAAAGATACTATAGGAAGATATGTCACCATATTTTCTTTACATAGAGTTTGAACAGAGTGATAGTTTAAGTGACCAAATCACTTATGCTTAAGTTTTATCACTTCATCATTATGGGCAAAAAAATCGGAGGGAAGACATGATGACCCAAAGTTGTCAAACTGTTACAACCTTGTGGAATCATCAACAATGCCAATAGCTAAAATATGTCTAGGATCTTTGAGGTCCTTGATTACAACATCATGAGGTGAGAATTCTACTATTTTTCATTCACCTGAATGAGTTTTCCAATAAAGAGATAGATGTTTGCATGAAAAGGTAGGAACACATAGTACATAATTACACTGACCATTACCTATATGAATGGTTCCAGATCCTACAATACTAAGAGATCTATCATCACCAACATAAATATGTTTGGTGTTACAATCATTTAAGGAAGAAAACATGGCTTTATTTATGGCCATGTGGTAAGAGGCTCCAGAATCAATGAGCCACTCATGAGAATGAGAAGAAGAAGATACATTTAATTCATAACCATATGCTTGAAAACCACAAGCAGAAAGTTCCATTCCTAAATATGAATGTGAAGATTTGTAATATTCCTAAAATTTAGCATTTTGCTAAATGGAATATTATAGATTATTTTGTCACTAGGTAGGTGAATAAATGGGTAGGGAGGCCCATAAATCTCCTTAGAAGCAATAAAAACACTTCAAGTATGAAAGGAGACCTTCTAAGCAGCTAAATAAAGCACCTTTGAGTGTGAACATGGGTTGGAACATGTTGAACCAAACAACTTTGACCAAGTCAACAACGATGTTATGGAGGAGTGAACATTAAATGAGGAATAACGCAATTTTGGAGGGAGATTGATTTCATGAAGGAAATGAACTAATTGAGTGTGGAAAAGGGCAAGGAAGCTCATAATATATATAAGGAAGAGGATGACATCCATATGGGGATGTTATGGATTTTTGATTTTGTGGTTTGCATGACGATTTGCATTCTTCAGCTCTTTAGTTGAGATTGTTGTGTTGTTTAGCACTGGGTGTTCCTGAGTGGGAATCTCACCTATTTCCTTGAGAGGCCTCTTGGAGGATAATTTTACTTCATTTCCACATTCAGGCTTAGGGCTAAGCTTCAGTCTTCAGCTGTAGTGCAGTTTCTGCAGAATATTGTGTTGTGTTGTAGGGTGTTGTAGTGGAGGGTTGAGAAACCCAATTTCTGAGCTAATTTTTCATAGGAGAAAGGATTTATTCTCTTGGGAGATTAGCAAGGAGGGTTCTTGGGCACATTTCAAATCTTTGGCACTAGGCCAACTTATCCCCATCATTCACAGTGCAGTTTCAACTGGGAATTGAGTTATTCTGGAGGGCAGTTTCAGAGGAGAGTGTAGTGGCTCTTTTAGAGCGTTTTCCTGTAGGTGAAGGGTTCAAAATTTCATTGGAGGAGACCTTTGGAGGAGATCTACATTAGATATATATCATTTCCAACCTTCTATTCTAGGAGCTTCAGTTGCAGTGATGCTTCAGCCCTAGGGATGTAGATCACCATTTGTATTTGGGAATATTTCTGGAAACCCTTCCCGGGTTCTCTTGGAGAGATGTCTAGGAGTCCAGATCTTCATTCCTAGCATTATTTGAGCAAAATAACTATTGGCTATGTGTTATATTCTTTCCACGACTAGTCATGTGTGGGGGGGTGACTGTCCCCTCTGTACGTTGCGTCGGGCGCAGTAGGGGGGTCATAGGGGGGGTGGTAGCCCCCCTGTCGGGGTACAGGGCAACACCCCGGGAAAAAAAATTTAGGTCTTATTTTTTGGTAGGCAGACCCGCCCATGGTTTTGTGCATGGGTTTGCACATGGTTTTGGGGTACGATGTTTTTCGGCCCTTGGTATTTTATAGATCTGGTCAAGGGAACTATGGTTATGTTCTAATCCAGGGTTAATGGATTGGGGTTTATGTATGCTTTGGCATGTATATATATGTGTTGTAACACTAAAAGTAATATAATGAAAAATCAAGCTGGTCGTCCTGATTTGGGATCCAAGGGAAAATATCTGTGTTTATCTGTTTTATGTTTTATGATCTCGCTATTTTTTATTTTCTATTTTAAGATTCGTTCATAGATAATTCCTATACAAGGTTAAAACCTACATTTGGTATCAGAGTAGTTTCAGCTTCAAGGGGACGCCTTTGCTGCTGAGGGGTTTTTTGCTCGGGCCTATGTTAGACCTTGTTCAGTGGGAGATCTGCAGAATCAATTCTTGTGGTGAAAGAAGATGGTGAGCGGTGGAAAAATAGAGATAGAGAAATTTAATGGTCAAATATCTGAGTTGTGGAAGCTCAAGATGGAGGATATGCTGGTGGATAAAGATCAGTGGATCGTAGTAGATCTGGGTACTAAACCAACGGCAATGTCAGATGAAGACTAGAAGAAGCTAGATGGGAAGGAAAAGAGAACAATATGTTTGTGTGTCTCAGATTTACTATTGTTGAATGTATTTGGGGAAGCTACGGTGAAGACCTTGTGGGACAAACTTGGGACTTTGTACCAATCTAAGTCTCTGGTGAATAAATTGTTCCTGCAGAAAAATCTGTATAACCTGAGGATGAAGGATGGAGACTCAATGATAGAGAATCTGAATGCCTTCAATACTATGGTAATTCAGCTATCATTTGTTGACATTAAAATCTCAAATGAAGATAAGTGCATCAGTTTGTTGTGTTCTCTACCAGACTCATGGGACAGTTTGGTTATTGCACTAGGTAGTAATAAAAATACCTTGAATTTTGATGACATTGTCTTAGCCTTGTTGTCACAGGAAATGAGATGGAGAAATATGGAGGGTCATAATGGAGATGCCTTATCTGTACAAGGAAGATCCCAGAACAGAAACAAGAATAAGGTTTCGAGTGGTAGATCTAAATCTAGAGGGAGATATAAATCTCCTGGAAAGTTTGTAAATGTGTGCTGGAAATGCAAAAAGGAAGGTCACTACAAAAAGGACTACAGATCTAAAGCTCCTGAGAAAGGAAAGGGATCTGATCATGCTCCTTTTGCAGAGGCAAAAAACACCTCAGATGAAGGTAGGGATGTGTATTTGGCTTTTTCTTCAAATACACATGTAGATCATGAGTCATGGTTGATTGATTTGGGTGCATCCTTTCACTTCAATCCCCATAGGGAGTGGTTCTGAAATATTGAGAAATATGATGGCGGTGATGTCTTCCTAGGGGATGATAGGAAGGAAAGAATCGTTGGATGTGAAAAATTCAAGCTGAAGCTGCAAGGTGGAGGACTATAACACTTCCTGGTGTTCTGCACATTCCTAAATTGGCTAGAAATCTGATTTCTATAAGCAAGATGGATGATGCAGTTGTAAAAATTGTGTTCGAGAAAGATACCTATAAGATGGTTCGGAGAGCACTAGTATTAATGTGGGGATTTCGGATTGGAACTCTATACAAGATTCAGGGTAGCACTATTATTAATGGGTGAAACAATTTGGTGGTTCCCGAAAGTGGAGTAGAAAGCCTAGCGGTCTCTGGAGAAAAGACCATGTTATGGCATCAAAGGCTTGGACCTATTGGAGAGAAGGGCCTTCAGATACTACATGGAAATGGTATGGTAGAAGGTATGGCTAAATTCTCTCTAGATTTCAATTTCTATGAATATTGTGTATATGGGAAGCAGAATCGGGTGAGTTTTCCTTCTTGTGCTAAGAGGGTGAACAAGATATTAGAGCTTGTGTACAGTGATGTCCTTGGACCTATGTCGATTCCATCACTGGGTAAGTCTGTGTACTATGTTTCATTCATAGATGACTTCTCAAGGAATACATGGTTATATTTCTTGAGGAAGAAATCTAAAGTCTTTGACAAATTTAAATAATTTAAGGCTCTAGTGGAAAACTAGACAGAGAAGAAGATAAAAGTGTTGAGGATAGATAATGATGGGGAGTTCTGCAAGAAGGAATTTGAAGAGTTCTGTAAGAGGTTTGGTATATCATGGCATAAGACTACTCCATACACACCTCAGCAAAACAGAGTTACAGAAAGAATGAACATAGCTCTGACGGAGAAAGAAAGAATCATGCTCAGTTGTACTGGGTTAAGACAAGAATTCTGGGCAGAGGCAGTGGAGACTGCATGTTACCTGGTTAATAGATCACCTTCATCAGCGTTGGAGGATAAGACTCCACATGAGGTATGGACTAGTAAGAAAACCTCTCTTTCACATCTGAGGGTATTTGTATGTGATGTGTTGGTCCCCCATGTTTTGATAGTTTGGAAAATCAAAAGACAAGGCAACATCAGAACCAATCTTTAGAGTTACAGGATCTAGTCCTCTTGCTCTCAGAGAGGGATCTCTCAATTATTTGTTTTTTGCAAAGGTTTATCTTGTGTGCTTTGTGTATTGGTTTTAGACTAGTTATTAAGTGCAAGTGTTTGTTTGTTTGTTTGGTTGAATTGATACAACAGAACATAAAAGGTCTACGAAATATAGGTAGAAAGGGGAAATGTCAGTTTCATTGGGCTATGGAGTCAAAAAGAGGTTATGACAAACGTATAAATGGATATGGGATATCAAAGGGAAAATCTAACTTGGCCACAGGATCCTTTAGTTTATGAATGAGATGGACATTAATGGTTTAGAAAAGAGAAGTTCAATTCTCAACAAAGGGAATTTGAAAGCACAACTTGAAAAATAAAGAGTTATTTGATAGATAGGGCTAACCATGAATTCTACAAATCACACTTTAAGCAAATAATGACTTCAAAATTTTTTTTAAAATGAAATATAAGATTCGGGGAACACCCTATTTCCTCAAATATTTTATTTCAAATGACTTAGAAAACATAAAATATTCACTGATAATTACGGACATAGAAGAGGGAACACCTAAATACATCTATGATCACAACTATAAATACCTTTAAGCCAACTGTTCAAGCAAGGACAAGGGGCATGATCGGAATAAACCTCCTTGGCTCACTGTAAACAAAGATACTTCAAAGGGAGACTTCAATAACAACCTTTAAGTGGCAATAGACAGGTAGGGAGAACCATAAATCATGCTGAAACCAACTATTCAAACTATTAGAGAAATAAACAAGCATGAGGACTAAAGAGATAGATTAAAGACTCTAAAATACCTCAGCAGAAGAAAAACATAAAATGGTGAAGGATAAATAGGTCTAAGGTGCTTCCAAGAGTCATTTCTTAGCCTAAAAATTTCATCCTACTGTAGTAATAATTTATGGAACAAAATGAAAACAGAGGAAAACATTAAACAGTTCAAAATACTTCACCAACAACCAAGCTCATGGATCCAATGATAGAGCCTTCTCAAGAACAAGAATGCAACAACATCATCAGGGCTTCCAAGACTTCAATTTCTTCTTCAACTTCTACAAACTATGTATTATTTTAGAGAGTTTCAATATTACAACTAGTGATCAACCAACATTTACAATGAACTCCTCAATAAGATTTTATAGAAGGATGAGGAGGTCAAAAGAGAAAAAGATCTATGGGTTCAATTAATATAGTTAATGCTTCCCGGCCTTTGAGGGGCTCGATGGAGAAGTTTACAGATGTTTGTCTGTATTAATTGTTTTACATTTAAGAATTGAGCTCGGTGGAGAGCTTTCGTTGAATTTGACGCTCTATGTCATATCTGTAGTAACTCAATAGATATTTTGCAATAAGTTCTTCGGCTAAATTAAATGTTCGGCTGTCGTGAGGAAAATATCCTCTGTTCTGGTCATTACTCCACCTATGTTGAATGTTGTGAGGCCACAGGTGGCAATCTGGTAGCTGAGATGAATCAATTTGCCTCTGATGTGGCAGTGGAGGCATCCTCTATCTGACAAATATTCTTTATTTGCCTTTAACTATGTTTAATTTAGTGGATTAGGCTTTTTGATTTTCGATCTTAGCCGTAATCCATTAAATTGTGGAATTAATTTTTAATCTTCTGTTCTGTTGTGGCTAGGTCTTCAACACTGATACTCTTTGATTTGATTTAATCTTACCGTGTCTTGTTGATGTGAAGGTTCCACAGAGGGTTCATAATAATATCAGTGCTCATGATGCATTGATAAACCTGGATGGGAACCTTTGCCAAGAGATTCCTTTGATAATCAAAGGCCTGGAGAGTCATCACTCTCGGCCTTCCATTTTATATAAAATATTTTAGAAACCTTTGAAGTCCTACACAAACCAAGAAATAATTATGAAATCCTCCGTTTATTGGGTAAAAATGCTTAAGAGGTTGTGGTTAGGAGCATGGCCATTCGATGACAACATCCAACGGCGAAGATTCATTTGTGGGGGTCAAAGGAGGTGGTTGATGAAATGGTGGGGGGTTTTTAAGTCATATCCGTCGATCTTGGATAGATCAATGGTCAAGATTAGCTATGAACTAATAACGCGAAGGGGTCACATTATTGGAAATTAGAAGAAAAACAAAGGAAATGAGTGAAAAATCCTTTGGCGAAGGAAAAAATGCACAGGAAAGAAAATTGAGGTTTCGGGATGAGCGTGGGCCGTCAGATCAGATTTGAACCTGAGATCAACGGTGGAGATAGCTCATTGAAAACCTTTGGATTATGGCGGAGGGCGATAGTGTAATGAGAGATTGAACACAAGCCATTGATCTGCAGAGATCAACGACGGAGGAAGTACGCGATAGATCATAATGCAAATGGGGAAGGGTGGTTTCGGAGAGAAAACCGGCAGTATCGCGCAATGAAAAGGCGGGTAGGCGATATTGCCTTTTCGAATGCGATATGCATTCCTGCCCAACACATGGAATTTAAAAACAACTTATATCGCTTAATTTTGGGGAATTAACACCCGTGCTTAAAGTAATGTGAAAATTCATAGTAGCCGTAAGATCTGGGTTGTCAGATCAAACAGTGGGGAGCGAGCGCAATATCAACTAGATGTGCAGTGGATAGGAGACAAGGTCATTTTATTATGGGCTGTCCAATCAGGGGATTGACGGCGGAGCTCAGATCTGGAGGGAGGCAGGACCCACAAGGGTCAGGCCTGTTGGGGTTAATATAGGCCGTCAGATGTAAAGGATCAATGGTCGGGATTAAAACTGGGGTCAAACAAAATAACATATAGGGTAGAGAGAGGTTTAATAAGGACTGTTGATCTGCAGAGATCAACAGCTATGATTGGCTGAAAAAACATTATGAAGCGGGGTGTATAAAATTTAACCAAAGTTAGGAGGATTGATCTGGACCATCCGATGTTGACACGTGGATGGCCTGAATGCAATCAGGGCTTGGGCAATCGACAGGGCAATAAACATGGGAGCGCCAAAGCGATTGATTGTGGGCCGTCGATCTGCAGATTAGATCAATGACAGAGAATGGATCGAAAGGTGACCAATCAGGGGTGGCATAATAAAATATTTAACACACCAATGAAAATATCCGATGTGATACAGCGCTGGCCATTGGATTGGCCCAAGATCAACGGCGGAGAAGGGCTTCAACCAATGAACGAGTGGGACCACATTATAAAATAAAAAGGTGAAATTTATTAAAAACAAAGGTTTAAGGGTGTCGGGTGGGATATATATGAGCTTTGGTGCCCGTTTGCCAGGGCCTTTGGATATATGAACAAGTGAACGAGACCGGGGCTTTATATGCAAGGTGCCAATCGGAATTGGGAGGAAGGGTCGAGCTTTTCAATCTACCCATTAAAATATCTCCAATGCGAGATCTTATTTGCCATTGATTGGTTCCTAAGATCAATGGTTTTCTTTGAAAAAAACATTGTATTGGCGGGTTTAGTGTATAACATTGGAAAAAGGGGGTTTTATGTTTTACAAAGGAAAATAGTAATCAGGAATGGTTTTTGCAATGTTTTAAGTGCCCGATTGCGGACCCAAGGGTTATATGAAGAGGTAATAAGATCAGGGGTTTACATACAAAGGGTTAATCGCATCGGAGGTTTTGAACATGGAAAATAGACTTGTGCGGGCCAATTTCTCCCATGCGATAAGCGCCGAAAGGGTATAGCGCTTGGTTCTAGCGCCAGGGCATATGTGGGGTAGTGGTTTAGGACTCAGCCCAAAGGGGCTTAAGCCTTAACACAAAAAATATATTTTTTATGAAATTTTCAGGTTTTTCTAATGGATTTGGGGGTTTCGGCAAAGTTCAAAAGTGAGTTTTAAGCTTTGTAAAAGGATTTTCATGAAGGGGAAAGGGGAATAAATGAAAAATAGAATAATTTTATGGGGGAAAGAGGGAATAAAATGAAGGTTAGTTTTGAGTGTAAGGAGGGGAAATATGGAGTTTTGCAGCAGCCTTTTCTCTATGAAAATAGCAGAATTTTTGAGTTCGAAAGTGAAACAGCAGTGAAGATTAAACAAAGAGCATGATGTCTTCATGAGTCTTCAAGAGATAACACTTTTTAGCAATAAAAATTGTTTCTTGAAGGCTCGAAAAATGATTTAGCCACCATTTGATATGACAAATTTTATTGGTGGCTAACAGTGGCTCCACTTGGGGATGGTGCCTTCTTGAAGGCATCAAGAACTTTAGACTTGCATTCTATGGAGGTTGATCAGTGCCTTATCCATTGGACTGCATTTTATTCATTTGGATGGTCTTCTTTTGCTCTGAAAAATATTAGCATCCATGAAAAGTAAATGATTTTCATCAACACAAGCTTTCTACCTACCCAATCCTACTGATCTAACATTTTTTCTTCTTTAGAGTGCACTTGGATCAGAAAACTCTTTTACAATATTTTATTCTTTTGAAAGAAAAAAAAACTAATCTAATTCTACTCCTTATTTCTCCATGAACTCAGATTAAACAGTTGAGTTCATATGCTTCTCTACCTAATCTACTAATCTGTTAGGATTAAATAGTCTAATAGATTTTTATTCACTAATTTCTAAAACAGAAATTTAAAAGCATACAAGTCAGGATTGAACAGTCTAATTTGTTGTTGATCTATGGCATAAAAAAAAAAAAAACTGCACATAGATATTATTTTGCAGAAAATTAAATCAAAATGGAAGGCTTAAGGTCTGAAAGTTCAAGCACTTCCTTCATCTTTTTTCAGCTCTGTTTTTACTTTTGTTTGAGCTATTATTTGCTTGTTCTCTAGTTCAGATTTTGAGCTTGTTTAAACCTTTAATTTCTGGCCTAATATACCTACTGATAAGCCAAGATTAATCTGTTTGGAAAATCAAATTCACTAACATATCAGCGGTCAATTTAAAACTAATTAGTCATGACTAAGCTGTATGACTAACTAGAAGTGTGTTTTTCAGAAGTGGCATTTGAGCTTGCACACTTTCAGATTTTTGTTCTCTTTTTTGGTATGGGGCTGTACCTTTATTGTTTTTACAATCTGCCTTATTTTATTTCTTTTACTGTTTTTGTATTTTTATTTTTCTAACTTTGAATGCAACGTTCAGACTATGATATTTACAATGAAAAATAAAATGCTTTGAAATTCATGACTCCTGGCAGACGTAATGCTTTAGCATCCTCCCATTGACAGGACCTCCATACAGATCTTCTCCATTCAATTCTTTCAATAAAAATGCATTGTGACCCCTCTCAACATGAATAGCATAGGGGCCTTTCCACAAGTTCTCAAACTTTCCATTTTTTCCCTTCTCTTCTCTTCTTGAATCCCATTTAAGAACAACATTTCCAACCTAGAAATTTTTTGCCTTAGTCCTCTTATCAAATAGTTTCTTTACATTTTCTTGGACTTACTACGTCCTTTCATAGACTTCTTCTCTGATCAACTGTAAATGGATGGTTTGGTTGATTCTCCTCTGCACATAATTCTCTTCGACCTGCACTTATTGAAGGAGCTTCATGACTGGAACTCCTAATGAGGTGGGGAAAACTACATCCATGCCATAGACCAGCTGATAGGGGGACATATTTATTGAATTTTTTGTATTTAACCTATTAGCCCATAAGGCATGAACCAGCTTATTGTGCTATGATTTCTGATTCCGATCCAACAATTTTTTGATGATATTGATGAGGCTCTTGTTGGAAGATTCAGCGAATCCATTTCCTTGGGGATATTATGAAATAGAATGGCCCAAAGTTATGTGGTATTTGTAACAGAAATCAACCATTTTCTTAAATTTAAAAGCAATAGCATTATCTGTTATGATTTTTCTGGGACAACCAAATCTGGATAGGATATTTGTTTCAAGGAACTTGATAATGACAGAGTCATTAGCATTTCTAGAGGGTATAGCTTCTATCCACTTGGTAAAGAAGTCAGTGGCCGTGAGAATCCACTTATGTTGGGCTGAGGAAGATGGGTGAATTTCCCAAATGAAGTTTAAACCCCATTATTGAAAAGGTGCCTCAACTCTGATAGGATGTAATGGTAAGGGAAGGAGTTTTCTTTTGCCATAAAAAATTTGACACTTATGGCAAGACATGACCAACTTCTGAGTATCTAGGAAAAGGGTAGGCCAATAGTGACCAGATCTAAGAATTTTGTTGTGGCCTTCCAGTAGAGGTGTCCTCCACATTCTCTGTCATGCAACTCATGCATGATTTTTCCTGCATCATCTTCAAGTAAACATTTAAGCAAACTTCCAACAAAATTTTTCCAATATAATACCCCATCTAAGATGCAATAACTCAAAGCTTTTTGTTTCAAAAATCTAGCTTTAGTTTTAGAAAAAGAAGGAGGGGCATTCAAATATAAAAGCACATAAATAATGTCAACATACCAAGGATAATTCAGAAATGTGTCTTCAATGAAAGGAGCAGTAGATTCTTCTATTTCTTCCAACACATCTACCATATTCATGTCTAGTGCTTGGAAGTTAGACTCAGCCATAAGTTTTGCTAATCCTTGCCCTTTAACTAATTTGATGGGCTTGATTTCTAAGTCATATTCAAGAATAGTTACAATCCATATTCCCCTTTTACCATCAGGGTCTTGACTTAGAATGTCCTTGACAATAGTATGTGGAACAAAATAAATTATGTGAGAGTGTAAAATATAGACTCTAAAGTCCTTTAAAGCTTTCACTAATGCTAAGGCTTGCTTCTCCATGATGTTATATTTGAGAGGAGCATCTCTTAAGGCCCTAATAAAGAAGGATATTGGTTGTTCTTGCCCCAAGTCATTCTTTTGAAGTAACACTACAGCTATTGTATGCTCAGATGCAAAAGAAAATATATAAATTCTTTGGTAAAATATAGACTAATCAGGACTGGTGTTTGAGTAAGAGCTTGTTTGACCAGTTTGAATGATTGTTTAGCTGGTAAAGTCCTTGTGGGGTCTATTTTGATTCCCTCTTCTGAAATTATATGGCAAAGAAGTTTACCTTCTTGGAGACCAAAGAGTGTCTTCTTGGGATTCAATGACATGCCAAATTTCCTACACTTCTCAAAAACTTTTCTCAAATGAATCAAATGTCCTTCATCAGTTTTTGAGAAGACAGTTATGTCATCAAGGTAAATGATTATGAAATAGCGAATATCTTTAGAGAAGGCCATGTCCATGGCCCTTTGGAAGGTAGCCCCTGCATTCATCAATCCGAAAGGCATTTTGACATACATAAAGGTGTCCCAAGGTGTGGTAAAATAAGTTTTGATTTGATCAGTTGGGAGCACTAACACATGGTTGTAACCCGAGAACCCATCTATGAGTGATATTATTTTTGACCCAACTACCCTTTGAAGTATATGGTCCATCTTGGGTAAGGGGTAGTTGTCTTTTAGAGAGGCCCTATTTAAATTTCTGAAGTCAATACAGAGCCTGATTTCCCCTGTCTTCTTTCTAATAGAAACTAAGTTTGATACCCATTTTGAATATCTAATTGTTACTATGATCCCAGCGTCATGCATCTTTTCAATTTTTTCCTTAACTAAAGGTAGTAAAATAGGGGTTATTATTCTTAGCTTTTGTTTGAAAGGCTTTTGATTTTATTTGAGAGGGATTTTGTGTTGAATGATGCTGGTATCATATGATTTCAAGTCTTTGTACCCCCAAGAAAAAACATCTTTAAACTCTTTGAACAACTCTATGTATTGCAATTTTATGTGAGCTGAGAGAGTGCTGGATAGTTTAATCATCTTGGGTTCTGCTAGGCTTCCTATGTTATGTTCTTCTACATCTGTTTCCACATGCTCCATTCTTGGTTCTTTGGATACATTGTTAAAGTCGAAAAGGTGTTCTAAAGGTATTAGACCTCTTGGAATTGTATCATTCTTACATTGTAAAACTTCCAAGTCTTCTTGGTCTGTGTTGTCAATTAACTCTGCTTCAAAAGGATTCTCATAATGATTTATATCAGTATAATATGTCATTTCAACTTCTGGGATTTGTTCAATATAAAAACAGATTTATTTATGGCTGGTTTCTGATATTGGTATGTCGAAATCGTTTTCTGATTTTAAGAAATCATCTATGTGTTTTTCAGAATCAAACACTTGCCAATGATATTCATTATTAGGCACTGCAGGACTGTGTTTTACCTTTACTCTAAGTTTTTCATTTATCTCAGGTATTTGGCAGTTGCTGGCATTGAAAGCGAGTTCATTTACTAGATGATTTAGTGCTCTAGGAATGAAAATAAGTTCATACTTTTCAAAGTTTTTCAATAAATCAAGGGCAGCATTCGGATATTCCCTAAGCCTTGGATTTCTAGCTGAGTATTCTCCTTTGATTTGTCTTATGATAATTTCAGAATCTCCTAAGATTGATATCTTTTGGGCTTCTAATTTTTTAAGCAATTGTAAGCCTAGAAGAAGTGCTTCATAGTCAGCAATATTGTTAGTGCATGGGAAATCTAATTTATATGAAAAACTTTTATTCGTATTTTGAATCCAAACACCCGCCCCTACACTTGTTTTATTACAGGATCCATCAAAGTTTATTGTCCACACTATATTTGGCTCATTTTCATTTTCTTGTTTCTGTTGATTTCCAAAGTTTTGTATCTAATTTGATGGATGCTCCGATTGTTCTGGTAAAATGGTTGGGTCTATGTTTTCCTTTTCTTGTTGAGTAATTTCATCTTCATTGTACAAGATAAAGGAATCTAAAATTGATTGAATAGAATATATTGGAGAGTTGTTTGGTTTATCTATGTTGCTCACCATGTACTTCATGTGAGATTCCCTATATAGTCTTCTATTTTGGTTAAAAACAGGGATGGTGGCATAAGACATGTCCATTTTAAGGCTTCCCTGAATTTTGGCTCCCCATGATCTTGATAAGAGTATGCCATCTTAGGGGGAATGTCAGCTACAACTATTTCCATTACTAGACTCTTAGCAGGGATTTGAGCTAATTTAACACATAAATATTTGATTAAACCCAAACATTTGACTCTGCTTAAGTCAAAGGAATGAAAATATTTGTATGGTTTAGTAATTTCTAAGCCTAATATTTCCATTACTACCTTGGGCATCAGATTGTGTGAAGCTCTAGAATCTAGCATGGCATTGTGTAAAATTTTTTCATGTATATTAAAACTAACATAGAAGGGAGGAACAACCCCTTCTTGGTATTTTCCTTCAACTTCTGGACCAAAAAACAACTTAGGTTTGTCATCTTTCATGTTTAAGGTGTCAGTATCACTTCCTAGGTTCAAAGCTTTTAAAACTTGGTTTTTGTACACTTCTTGGGTTACTAGTTCAGCTAGGGGGATGGTAATTTTTATCTTGGAAATATCTCCCTCAAGGCTGAAAGGAACAATTAATTTTTTCATATTTACATTTGTTTTTTCAATTGAATTCCTTTTAGCAGTTTTGATTTGCTGAACTTTTTTTGGACTGGTAATTGGGATAGTTTTGTTAGGACCACTAGCTGAAGTGCTAGGGGTACTCTGTTCAACATTTGGCTGGCTGTTTTTCTCTTTGTTTAAATCTGGTTTTTAGCCAAAGTGATGGGTTTGTCTACTATCTTCTTAGGCTGACTTTCTTCATTTTTCTTGACAGCAGTGCTAGTGTTCTTATCTTTTGAATTGTATATGTTACCTTTGCTCCTAAGATCATATTTTTTGTGTACCTCCATGATTTCATTTTCAAACCCCAATATATAATCATCAGAATCTTCATAAGTGTTTGTATTTTGATCAGAGAAGAAACCTTGTTCTTCCTCAGTGAGGAAAAAATCATCCCCATTGTCTGATCCAATCAAGTTTACATGAGCTTCTCCCAACCTTTCCATCTCCCTATCTTCCTCATATTGATCCACGTAGTTTTGTTGGAAGGGAGGTCTAACCTATTGGTCACTTTCTTTTTGCTTATCTTTATTGTTTTCTCTTCTATAATTCTGATTTCTATTTCTATTTTGGTTATTTTGAGGTTCTCTTGGTGGCACTCTATCATTCAAGTTGATATTTTCGAGCATCCTCTCCGTCACCTTCACTAGGTTGTCTATTTTAGTGTCATAAGTTGAAGTTGAGGGTGCAATGTCATCTTTATAATTTACCCTCTTCTATGATCTCAACTTATTTCTTTTCTCAATTATGTTTGCTTCTACACTTACAGATCCTTTTTGCATGTCTTCTAAGGTTAAGTAATTTCTCTCCCTTAACTGATAAGCCATTTCAGCATCAAAGCCTTCGGGATACCTTACTAAGGCCATGCCTTGGGGAGGTTTCATGTGAGGTGGAAGAGCATTGTAAACGCTGTTGAACCTAGTGGAGTAGTCATGAACACTCTCCCCTTGATTTTTCTTGAGGATGCTATATTCCGCTAGTATTTAGAGAGGATTCTTTTTGGGTTCCCATTTGTTGATGAATGTTTGATGCAAAGTAGGGAGATCATTGATGATGTTAGGCGATAAGTTCTTAAACCACTTATTTACATCTCCTCCTAAACTCTAGGCAAATATCCTCATCTTCATGGTTTCTTCTTCTATCTCCATGTATTCAAATGCATCTTCCATCCTATCTACATGATGTTGATTTGTTGTAGACTCTTTTCCAGTTAAATGAGGAATTTTGGATTGGTAATCATTTGGTAAGGGAAGTAGAGGTTGTGGTAACATTAATGGGGCATACCATGTTGCCATGGCTGGAAATAAGGGTGGGTTTACAAGAGGTGGATTTACAAGTGTGAAAGTGGGCTGAACATGAGTGTTTTTGATGCAGGAGCATTAGGCAAAAAGAAATACTTTGTATTTTATTGAAACTTAGGGGTTTTTAAGATTTTAGAAGAGCTAGATGTTTAGAAATGATTTGAGTAGGTTTTATGTATTTTTAATTAAATATTGTAAATAATTGAGAATATGAGAGAATTTGAGCAGTTGAGGATGTAAAGGGATGAGAGATTTTTCTAAATATTAATTTAGAAATTAGTTTCATTAATTATGGGTGAGAGAGGATCCTTAGGGATTCAAGAGTGATTTTAGGATTTTGTTGAGAAGTTAAAGAGCTTAAATTAGATCATTGTAAAATTGTATAAATTGTCAAGTCTCAAAGGCATTGGAAAATAGAGAGAGAGAGAGAGAGAGAGAGAGAGAGTGGAGGTTGATTAGAGTAGAAGCAGGGATTTTGCTTGTAAGCCTGCAGGCAATTGTAAAGGGCCAATGGTTGAAAATCAGGCCAAAGAAGAAGAATGTTGATGTAAGTGTTGTTTATTAATGCAGAAATTGATTTCTGAAGTTCATGTCTCATTATTGAGTCTGTGTAGAATTGATTGAGTAATTTAGAATAAAAATGAATCGATTCTGATAGAAGGAGAATTATGTTTAGGACATTGGGTGAATCACGTGTTTATGGTATAAAAAGGGGTTTTGAATCCTTTTGAATTGTTGAGTTATATGGTTCTGTTTTAAATAGAATGAAATCGAATGTTTTATTGGGCTGGATTAATACTTCACAATTCTGTTAACAAATATATGAAGTCCAAGTAGATTTTGGAACAAAACAGAAGTTTATTGAAGTCTAACTTCAATACAGATGGGACTGAAATTTTGAGATTGAGCATGTTTGAATTTTAAGTTGAGATGTTGTTGTGAATTGGCATCGGATTGAGCAGATCTGTAGCATCAAGTAAAGAGGAGATAGACAAGACTGGAAGGTTGATTTTGTGTTTAAACCCATTGTATAAGCGTTCTGGTTCGATTGGCAACAATCAATGTGATTCTGGCTTTAAAAGTTACCAATGAAGAATCTGTGATGTTGCTGAAACACAATCTTCAGCATAGAGGGTAATTCGTTTTGTTTGTTAATGTTGCTGAAACACAATCTTTAGCATAGAGAGCAATTCGTTTTGATATTGCTGAAACACAATCTTCAGCATAGAGAGAAGTATGTTTGAAAGGAAGAAATTCGTTTTGATATTGCTGAAACACAATCTTCAGCACAGAGAGAAAGCGATGAATTTTTGGGTGAATCGAATTAAAGTCTGTGTGATTCAACTTCAAAGCAATCAGAAATTTAAGCCTTGAAGAAGTAGTTTTACAGCCAACAAACGCAAAGCTCTGGCATATTAAAGTTCATCGTTTCAGAAATTACAGTTCTATCAGTTCAGTGTTGTGACAGGTAATCGATGATGTTGAAGTCCTGTTTGCGGCGTTTTGAAATAACGTAATTTCCAATGAAAGTTCTGAAAAGTGAAGGATGCTAAACGCAAGACTGGGTTGAGTCTGGTCGAAGATTCAAACCTAGAGCAGAGTTGATAGACTATGATAGAGTATTAGCGCAGAGGAGATATCAATCGAAGGATCAATTCGATTGCAGAATGGAAGATGTTGCAGCATGGTAAATTTCCAGAGAAATGTGGATTGGAAGTTCAACCGATTTTAGAAATGCAAGCGCTGGTATGAGCCAGCGCTTAACATTTGTATGGTGGCCCAGTTAAGTTTTGATTAAATAAGAATTGAATAAGCGTGATTCAATTTAGAGAAGATTTGGTTGCTGGTACTATTCTTCAAGGTAAGAGTAATCTATTCAAAGATTAATTTTTGAGCCTCCGCAAAAGTTTATGAAATTGTAAGAAAGTGGAATTTCTTGACATGAAATAGGAATTGCATTTTTATATGCATGGTATTGGGAAAGATTCTGGGTATTGTAGGGTTTTCCCTGCATCAAGTGGTATTAGAGCAGGAAGGCTTTGTTGAAATTGAAGATGTTTGTTTTTCTGAATGAGTGCAAGGAAGGTTCTATTGAGAACTGAAGTGTGTTTTATTTGAATGTGTTCTAAATGTGATATGCAAGCTACACAATTGTAGTGAACAAGATTGCAGAAATAAATGGAGGAAAAGATCATACAGGATCTTAAAGGTGAGATAATTTTCTGATTTGAAATTTGTGATTAAATTTTATGGTTGCAGACAAGATGATGGCAGTGAACCTGATGTTCCAGCTGAAGGTTGGATAGAGAGAACAACTGAAGTGTTCTAAAGAGAAGGTGAGTTGAAGAGATAGCCTAGAAAGAGCAGAGGGAGTGCTCAAGAGGTTCCAGAGGTAGTGAACCAATACTTACCAAAAGACCGGGTCCAATGAAGTGGATTGGTGAGGTAAGTGGCAACAGGAGAGCTTGCTGTTGCAGAGGCTAGTGCAACTCATGGTGAGTGAGAAACTCATGGAGAAGATGATCATGGAGGACCAGAGAAGAGTTTCAGAGGAATGCCACAGAGGTGAGATGACTGATAAAGTCAGAAAAATAGAAATTGCAGTAATGAAGGTACAATTATAGGTACTACAGGAATGGATGCAAGAGCAGAAAAATTAGAAAGGAGGATGGATCTTTCCACTGAAGGGAAAGAGAGTTATTTGGCAACCATTGTAGATGAAGTTGAGGCAAAGTGAGATTGCCTTATTGAAGGAGGAACTTAGAGTTCTTGAGCCAGAGATGGAATTTGAAAATTTCACATGCAGATATGTTCAAAGGGAAGTGCTTGAGGAAGCAGTCAAGACTGAAAAGTCTTGTGGTTTTAAAAATAATAAGTTGTGTATGTTTGAAGATATAGTACATGGATATGAGAAAGCTTTAAAGTTTGTTAAAGAGCAGGAGGGAGAATTGAATCTGAAGTCTGTTTAGATCAATGCTGAGATAGAAAGATCTCAGGAGGAAATGAAGACAAAGGAGTCTAATCAGAATATTAAAGCAGGAGAAGGAAGACCATCTGATGATGATTCAAGAACTGGTGAAGGTATGGAAAATTTTGTGAAATTTCCAAGTTCTACTCCTTATAAAATTGTTGAATTGTATAAGAAACTAGATCTTCAGAGAAGAGAATTGGAGAGGCAAAGGACTTACACACAGGATAATTTGCTAAAGAAGCAAGACAAGAAATTTTTCATGAATGACAGTCATGAAGAAGAGGGTGGAAAGAAAGAGAGACTAGCTGACAATCTCATGGTGAATGCGAATCAACATACTGATGTGCTGACAAAGGAGTTGGAAAGGAACTCAGAGCAACCAGAGAAAGCTGAGGAGAAAGCCAGTAAATATTTTCTGAGTCCTGAAGAAGACTTGGAGCTATAGAGGGAAAATTTGGTGACTGAATCAACAAGTGAGACCATTGGGTCTTATGATTTTGACGCTGACAATTTGATTGTGTATACAGGTGATGCAGAAGACAGTCCATCATTTGGAATTTTCTTGGAAGAAGAAGAACTGTTGCAGAAATAAGATGAGACAGTGATGTCTCATAAGTATAGGCTTGTTACCATGGGTGACAAGAAAGAGTTGGCTTGTCTGAATAGCCAAGAGAGAACTGTGGGGAAAATTTTTGGAACTGCTACAGTGATAGAGGATGAGGCTACAGTGTTTGAAGAACTTGATTTGATTGCTAGAATCAATCAAGATGATGATGGAAAATTACTGAAGATTGTCGAAGGGGAAGACGAAGGTTCTGCTGGAACTAATTTGCAGCATGTTGATGAAATTCTTGAGAAGAAATGGCTGAAATTTTTGTTGGAGACATTTGAACCAGAGAAAGAAGTTGCAGGCACTGAAGTAAATTTGCTCGAAGTTGAAGAAGGAGCAGATACTAGTTTTTTAAAATTGATTTTGTTTACTAGTATACAAACAGAGATAAATGGATATGTTATTGCAATAAGAGAATTAGATGATAATCTATTTTCTGAAGATAAATTTGCAGGTGATGAGCAAAAGAATGTTGCAGTGGGAAAGGAAGTTTGGGAGGCAACAACATGTGGGGTGACATCTACAGGAGTAAAACCAATGTTAGCAACATGTGGGGTAGCATCTGGAAGAGTAAAACCAATGTTAGCAACAATCGGGAAGGTAACAGCTGAAGCAACATTGACAGCAGCAACATCAATGTTGGCAGCAAGAAGAGCAGTAACAGCAGAAGCAGCTACAACAACTGAATTGACAGAAATTGGGGACAGCAGCAGTAAGCTGGACATAGAGATTGAAAGCATCAGAAGACTGATGATGAAGGTGTCTCAAAAGCAGTAGACAACAACAAGAAATCAGAAGAATTTAAGCAAGGGAAAGACAAAAGAAGAGTATGAAGGCATAGCTGGAGGCAGGATGCAGAACAAGATATGGAAACCTGGAGAAAAGCAGCAAGCAACAATAGATGATGACTTGTAGAACAAAGTGTGGGATCCAGGAAGACAAGGAAAGATATTTAAAAATGCATGATCAGGAGATCATGATCATTTTTCAACCTTGGGAGTCTGATGCAGGAGCATTAGGAAAAAAGAAATACTTTGTATTTTATTGAAACTTAGGGGTTTTTAAGATTTCAGAAGAGCTAGACTTTTAGAAATGATTTGAGTGGGTTTTATGTATTTTTAATTAAATGTTGTAAAAAATTGAGAATATGAGAGAATTTGAGCAGTTGAGGATGTAAAGGGATGAGATATTTTTCTAAATATTAATTTAGAAATTAGTTTCATTAATTATGGATGAGAGAGGTTCCTTAGGGATTCAAGAGTGATTTTAGGATTTTGTTGAGAAGTTGAAGAGCTTAAATTAGATCATTGTAAAATTTTATAAATTGTCAAGCCTCAAAGGCATTGGAAAAAGAGAGAGAGAGAGAGAGAGAGAGAGAGAGAGAGAGAGAGAGAGAGAGAGTGGAGGTTGATTAGAGTAGAAGCAGGGCTTTTGCTTGTAAGCCCGCAGGAAATTGTAAAGGGCCAATGGTTGAAAATCAGGCCAAAGAAGAAGAATGTTGATGTGAGTGTTGTTTATTAATGCAGAAATTGATTTATGAAGTTCATGTCTCATTATTGAGTGTGCGTAGAATTGATTGAGTAATTTAGAATAAAAATGAATCGATTCTGATAGAAGGAGAATTTTGTTTAAGACATTGGGTGAATCACTTGTTTATGGTATAAAAAGGGGTTTTGAATCCTTTTGAATTGTTGATTTATATGGTTCTGTTTTAAATAGAATGCAATCGAATGTTTTACTGGGCTGGATTAATACTTCACAGTTCTGTTAACAAATATATGAAGTCCAAGTAGATTTTGGAACGAAACAGAAGTTTATTGAAGTCTGACTTCAATACAGCTGGGACTGAAATTTTGAGATCGAGCATGTTTGAATTTTAAGTTGAGATGTTGTTGTGAATTGGCATCGGATTGAGCAGATCTGTAGCATCAAGTAAAGTGGAGATAGACAAGACTGGAAGGTCGGTTTTGTGTTTAAACCCATTGTATAAGCGTTCTGGTTCGATTGGTAACTATCAATGTGATTCTGGCTTTAAAAGTTACCAATGAAGAATCTGTGATGTTGCTGAAACACAATCTTTAGCATAGAGGGTAATTCATTTTGTTTGTTAATGTTGTTGAAACACAATCTTCAACATAGAGAGCAATTCGTTTTGATATTGCTGAAACACAATCTTCAGCATAGAGAGAAGTATGTTTGAAAGGAAGCAATTCATTTTGATATTGCTGAAACACAATCTTCAGCATAGAGAGAAAGTGATGAATTTCTGGGTGAATCGAATTAAAGTCTGTGTGATTCGACTTCAAAGCAATCAGAAATTTAAGCCTTGAAGAAGCAGTTTTACAGCCAACAAACACAGAGCTCTGGCATATTAAAGTTCAGTGTTTCAGAAATTACAGTTCTATCAGTTCAGTGTTGTGACAGGTAATCGATGATGTTGAAGTCCTATTTGCAGCGTTTTGAAATAACACAATTTCTAGTGAAAGTTCTGAAAAGTGAAGGATGCTAAACGCAAGACTGGGTTGAGTCTGGTCGAAGATTCAAACCGAGAGTAGAGTCGATAGACTGTGATAGAGTATTAGCGCAGAGGAGATATCAATCAAAGGATCAATTCGATTGCAGAGTGGAAGATGTTGCAGCATGGTAAATTGCCAGAGAAATGTGGATTGGAAGTTCAACTGATTTCAGAAATGCAAGTGCTTGTATGAGCCATCGCTTAACATTTGTATGGTGGCCTAGTTAATTTTTGATTAAATAAGAATTGAATAAGCGTGATTCAATTTAGAGAAGATTTGGTCGCTGGTGCTATTCTTCAAGGTAAGAGTAATCTATTCAAAGATTAATTTTTGAGCTTCCACAAAAGTTTATGAAATTGCAAGAAAGTGGACTTTCTTGACATGAAACAGGAATTGCATTTTTATATGCATGGTATTGGGAAAGATTCTGGGTATTGCAGGGTTTGCCCTGCATCATTTTTTCACAGTGGTAGTATAGATTGGAGTGGAAGAAACACTTGGGCCAACAAACTGATTTTGAGCAAACTTGTTATGGAAAAGGCTAAAGTGATGAAGAAGCTCGAAATCAGGAGGAGTGGAAGGTGGGGCTTCTCTATTGAAGCTTTGTTGTAAATCTGCAATGTCAAGATCAGTTTGGTTTAAATCACTTTGAGATCTAGTTCTAAATATGTTCTTTGTACGATGTAAATCAAAGTGTGAATCCTCTAAGACAACAAGGTTTTCAGGGACAAATTTTTTTCTTAAGAGGCTCCTATTAGCAGCTGATTTTCTAGACTTAGAAGTCTGCCACAAAATTCTCTTTAGATTGTCAACGATTAAAGGAGGATCTAGGTCTGGATGGGATCTAGTGTTGATCTTATGTGAAGCCAGACTGTTTTTTCAAAAATGAGAGAGTTTAATGTTTTAGGGAATTTTTTTGGGCGTTTTACCTCTCACGATGTCTTATCTAGTATGGGACTAGGCTTCTAAACTTCTTCAAGGCTGGTTAACATAGTCTTGAAGAGATCTGGGGACCTATATGAGTAATAGGCCTACTGGGGCAATAGATTCGTCAGGTGGAAACTATTTAGCTTCTATGAAGGTAAAATATTAGATGGTTCCACCACCACGTTTATTATGAAGCCAAACTGAAACTTTTTTGGGTTTTTTTGAGTTATTTCGGTCTTATAGGTTATGAGAGTGTCCTAAATCTGATTTAACACTTAGCTAAGGTGTTTAAACATATAGAGTTCACTCTTATGGCTTGGTAACTGGTTGCTTCAAGGTTTGATAAGTTCTTACAGGAATCCTAAGGGTTACTTAGTTTGTCATTGATTCAATTAAGTCCTATCATGATTACCATTTTTGTTAGGTAGTGCTTGAAGAAGGCTACTTATGTTATACTAGATAGGGAGTGTTTTGTTTTAAATATTTTACTCAGGGTCCCACCGTGATCGCCATTATGTTGGTCCCCCATGTTTTGATAGTTTGGAAAATCAAAAGACAAGGCAACACCAGAACCAATCTTTAGAGTTACAGGATCTAGTCCTCCTGCTCTCAGAGAGGGATCTCTCAATTATTTGTTTTTTGCAAAGGTTTATCTTGTGTGCTCTAAGTATTGGTTTTAGACTAGTCATTAAGTGCAAGTGTTTGTTTGTTTGTTTGGTTGAATTGATACAACAAAACATAAAAGGTCTAGGAAAGATAGATAGAAAGGGGAAATGTCAGTTTCATTGGGCTATGGAGTCAAAAAGAGGTTATGACAAACTTATAAATGGATATGGGATATCAAATGGAAAATCTAACTTGGCCACAGGATCCTTTAGTTTATGAATGAGATGGAATTTAATGGTTTAGAAAAGAGAAGTTAAATTCTCAACAAAGGGAATTTGAAAGCACAACTTGAAAAATAAAGAGTTATTTGATAGACAGGGCTAACCATGAATTCTACAAATCACACTTTAAGCAAATAATGACTTCAAAATAGCTTTTAAAATGAAATCTAAGATTCGGGGAACAGCTTATTTCCTCAAAGATTTTATTTAAAATGACTTCACTGATAATTACGGTCATAGGAGAGGGAACACCTAAATACATCTATGATCACAACTATAAAGACCTTTAAGCCAACTATTCAAGCAAGGACAAGGGGCATGATCAGAACAGACCTCCTTGGCTCACTGTAAACAAAAATACTTCAAAGGGAGACATCAATAATAGCCTTTAAGTGGGAGCAGACAAGCAGGGATAACCATAAATCATTTTGAAACCAACTATTCGAACTATTAGAGAAATAAACAAGCATGAGGACTAAAGAGAGAGATTAAAGACTCTAAAATACCTCAGCAGAAGAAAAACATAAAAAAATGAAGGATAAACAGGTCTAAGGTTCTTCCAAGAGTCATTTATTAGCCTAAAACTTTCATCCTACTGTACTAATAATTTATGGAACAAAATGAAAACAAAGGAAAACATTAAACAGTTTAGAATACTTCACCAACAGCCAAGCTCATGGATCCAATGATAGAGCCTTCTTAGGAATAAGCATGCAACAAGATCATCAGGGCTTTCAAGACTTTAATTTCTTCTTCAACTTCTATAGACTATGTATTATTTTAGAGAGTTTCAGTATTACAACTAATGATCAACCAACGTTTACAATGAACTCCTCAATAATATTTTATAGAAGGATGAGGAGGTCGAAAGAGAAAAATATTTATGGGTTCAATTAATGCAGTTAATGCTTCTCGGCCTTTGAGGGGCTCAATGGAGAAGTTTACAAATGTTTGTCTGTATTAATTGTTTTACATTTAAGAATTGAGCTTGGTGGAGAGATTTCGTTGAATTTGAAGCTCTGTGTCATATATGTAGTAACTCAGCAGATATTTCGCAATAATTTCCTCGGTTGGATTAACTATTCAGCTGTTGTGAGGCAAATATCCTCTGTTATGGTCATTACTCGGCCTGTGTTGAATGTTATGAGGCCACAGGTGGCAATCTGGTAGCTGAGAGGAATCAATTTTCCTCTAATGTGGCAGTGGAGGCATCCTCTATCTTATAAATATTATTGATTTGCCTTTAACTATGTTTAATTTAGTGGATTAGGCTTTTTTATTTTCGATCTTAGCCGTAATCCATTAAACTGTGGAATTAATTTTCAATATTTTGTTCTACTGTGGCTAGGTCTTCAACACTGATACTCTTTGATTTGATTTAATCTTACTGTGTCTTGTTGATGTGTAGGTGCTGCAGAGGGCTCATAATAATATTAGTGCTCATGATGCACTGATAAACCTTGATGGGAACCTTTGCCAAGAGATTCCTTTGATAATCAAAGGCCTGGAGAGTCGTCACTCTCGGCCTTCCATTTTATATAAAATATTTGAAAAACCTTTGAAGTCCTACACAAACCAAGAAATAATTATGAAATCCTGCATTTATTGGGTAAAACTACTTAGGAGGTTGTGGTTAGGAGCATGGCCATTGTGTTGGGTATGTGTTATAGTCTTTCCACGACTAAGCATGTGTGGGGGGGTAAGAGGGGGGGCGATAGCCCCCCCTTTGCGCTGGGCGCAATGGGGGGGTCATAGGGGGGGCGGTAGCCCCCCCTGTCGAGGTCTGGATCAGCGCCCTGGCGAAAATTTTTGGTCCTTAATTTCCGGCGAGTAGTCCGTGTCCATGGTTTTGTGCATGGTTTTGCACATGGTATTAGGGTACGATGGTTTTCGGCCCCTGGTATTTTTGTAGATCCGGTCAAGGGAACTACAGTTATGTTCTAATCCAGGGTTTATGGATTGGGGTTTATGTATGCTTCGGCATGTATATATATGTGTGTTGTAACACTAAAAGGAATATAATGAAAAATCAAGCTGGTCGTCCCGATTTGGGATCCAGGGGAAAATCTCCGTGTTTATCTGTTTTATGTTTTATGCTCTTGCTATTGTTTATTTTCTGTTATAAGAATCGTGTGTAGATATTTCTGTTCAGGGTTAAAACCTACATTTGGTATTGGAGCTGTTTCGGCTTCAAGGGGACGCCTTTGTTGTTGAGGGTTTTTTGCTCGGGCCTGTGGTAGACCCTGTTCAGTGGGAGATCTGCGGGATCGATTCTTGCGGTGAAAGAAGATGGCGAGCGGTGGAAAGATAGAGATCGAGAAATTTAATGGTCAGATTTTTGAGTTGTGGAAGCTCAAGATGGAGGATCTGCTGGTGGATAAAGATCAGTGGATCGCGGTAGATCCAGGTACTAAGCCAACAGGAATGTCAGATGAAGACTGGAAGAAACTGGATCGGAAGGCTAAAAGCACAATATAGTTGTGTGTCTCAGATTCAGTATTGTTGAATGTATCTGGGGAAGCTACGATGAAGACCTTGTGGGAAAATCTAGGGACTTTGTACCAATCTAAGTCTTTGGTGAATAAGTTGTTCCTGCGGAAAAAGCTGTATAACCTGAGGATGAAGGATGGAGACTTGGTGACAGAGCATCTGAACGCCTTCAATACTGTGGTAAGTCAGCTGTCATCTATTGATATTAAAATCTCAGATGAAGATAAGTGCATCAGTTTTTTGTGCTCTCTACCAGACTCGTGGGACAGTCTGGTTATTGCAATAGGTAGCAATACAACTACCTTGAATTTTGATGACATTGTCTCAACCTTGTTGTCGGAGGAAATGAGACGGAGAAATATGGAGGGTTATAATGGAGATGCCTTATCTGTACGAGGAAGGTCCCAGAACATAAACAAGAATAAGGTTTCGAGTGGGAGATCCAAATCTAGAGGGAGATCTAAATCTCCTGGAAAGTTTGTAAAGGTGTGCTGGAAATGCGGAAAGGAAGGGCGCTATAAAAAGGACTGTAGATCTAAAGCTCCTGAGAAAGGAAAGGGATCTGATGATGCTCCTTCTGCAGAGGCAAAAACCACCTCGGATGAAGGTGGGGATGTGTATTTGGCTTCTTCTTCAAATACACATGTAGATCACGAGTCATGGTTGATTGACTCAGGTGCATCCTTTCACTTCACTCCCCATAGGGAGTGGTTCTGCGAGTATGAGAAATATGATGGTGGTGATGTCTTCCTAGGGGATGATAGGAAGGCCAGAATCATCGGACATGGAAAGGTCAAGCTGAAGCTGCAAGGTGGAAGGATTAGAACACTTCCTGGTGTTCTGTATATTCTTGCATTGGCCATAAATCTGATTTCTGTAAGCAAGATGGATGATGCAGGTGTAAAAACAGTGTTTGAAAAAAATGCCTGTAAGATGGTTCCGGGAGCATTGGTATTAATGCGGGGAGTTCGGACTGGAACTCTGTAAAAGCTACAAGGTAGCACAGTTATTGATGGGTGTAACAGTTCTGTGGTTCCTGAAAGTGGGACGGAAAGCCTAGCTGTGTCTGGAGAAAAGACCATGCTATGGCATCAAAGGCTTGGACATATTGGAGAGAAGGGCCTTCGGATATTGCATAGAAATGGTATGGTAGAAGGTATGTCTAATTGCTCTCTGGATTTCGATTTCTGTGAACATTGTGTATATGGGAAGCAGAATCGGGTGAGTTTTCCTTCTGGTGCTAAGAGGGCGAACAAGATATTAGAACTTGTGCAGAGTGATGTGTTTGGACCTGTGTCAGTTCCATCACTAGGAAAGTCTGTGTACTATGTTTCATTCATAGATGACTTCTCAAGGAATACATGGATATATTTCTTGAGAAAGAAATCTGAAGTCTTTGACAAATTTAAAGAATTTAAGGCTCTAGTGGAAAACCAGACAGAGAAGAAGATAAAGGCGTTGAGGACAGATAATGGTGGGGAGTTCTGCAAGAAGGAATTTGAAGAGTTCTGTAAGAAGTGTGGTATAGCACGTCATAAGACTACTCCATACACACCACAACAAAATGGAGTTGCAGAAAGAATGAATAGAACACTGATGGAAAAGGCAAGAAGCATGCTCAGTGGTACCGGGTTAGGACAAGAATTCTGGGCAGAGGCAGTGGAGACTGCATGCTATCTGGTTAACAGATCACCTTCATCAGTGTTGGAGGATAAGACTCCACATGAGGTATGGACTGGTAAGAAGCCCTCTCTTTCACATCTAAGGGTATTTGGATGTGATGCATATGTACATGTTCCAAAGGAGAAAAGGACCAAGTTGGATAATAAATCTGAAAGGTGCATCTTTATTGGGTATAAGGATGGTTTAAAGGGTTACAAGCTTTGGAACCCAGAAACAAGAAAGGTTGTGTACAACCGAGATGTGGTGTTTAGAGAAGTGAAAGATGTTGTTAAACATGAAGTCCTACCAAAGGAACCTGAGAAGATAGAGTTTGAGCTAAAGGAGGATGAATCAGACTCTACAACAGAAGAAGACTCAGAATATGAAGAGCCACAAACTCCAGCTTTGAGAAGATCAGTTCGGGAAAGAAGGCAACCAGAAAGGTATAGTCCATCTACTTTCTATTCAGGTTTTGCCTTAACTATAACTGATGATGAACCCAAAACTTTCAGGGAGGCAGTAGATTCAGAGGATGGAAAACTATGGAAGGAAGCCATGGTTGATGAAATGGAATCCTTGCACAAAAATGATGCATGGGATTTGGTGGAGTTGCCGGCTGGAAGGAAGCCCATTGGGAGCAAATGGGTGTTTAAGAAGAAGATGAATGTAGAAGGCAAGGTGGAGAAATACAAAGCTCGATTGGTAGCGAAAGGTTATTCCCAGGTGCCGGGAATTGATTTTGGTGATATTTTTTTCTCCTGTTGCCAAGGTTACTTCTATTAGATTACTTTTATCTGTTGCTGCTGCATTTGATTTTGAGATAGAACAGATGGATGTGAAGACAACATTTCTTCATGAGGATCTAGAAGAGAGATCTACATGAAGCAACCTGAAGGCTTTATGGTGAAGGGTAAGAAAGAACTGGTATGCAGGTTGAAGAAGTCTCTGTATGGGTTAAAACGGTCACCAAGGATGTGGTATCAGAAATTTGATACCTATATACGGGGACTTGGCTTCACCAGAAGCAAGGAGGATCACTGTGTTTATTTTAAATTAATTGGTGATCGTGTTATATATCTGGTCTTGTATGTGGATGATATGTTGTTGATTGGAAATGACAAAAAAATTATCCAAGATTTGAAGACCCAACTGTTCTCCAAATTCGACATGAAGGATCTTGGTGCTACAAACTGTATTTTGGGCATGGAAATTAAGAGAGATCGGGCAAAGAGGAAGCTCTGGTTAAACCAGAGGAAGTATGTCGAGACTATATTGCAGAGGTTCAATATGCGGGATAGTAAACCGGTGAATGTTCCTATTCCTGTAGGTGGAAAGCTGTCTGTTGAACAGTGTCCCAAGACACAAGAAGAAGAGGAGTATATGTCCCGTGTTCCATATGCAAGTGCAGTGGGTAGCCTGATGTATGCAATGGTCTGTACTAGACCAGACATTGCACATGCAGTGGGAGTATTGAGAAGGTTTATGTCAAACCCAGGGAAGGAGCATTGGACAGCAGTGAAGCGGGTTTTTAGATATTTACGTGGCACTAGTGATTATGGCTTGTGCTACCAAGGAAGACCAGGATTAGAAATAATGTTGGACATTCGTGGTTTTGTTGATGCAGACTGGGCTGGAGATCTGGACCAAAGAAGATCTACAAGTGGGTATGTGTTTAGCCTATTTGGAGGCGCAGTCAGTTGGATGAGTAAAAGACAGTCCGTAGTGGCTCTTTCAACTACAGAGGCAGAATACATAGCAGCCACTCATGCAAGCAAGGAAGCAGTTTGGTTGCAGAGATTGTGTTCAAGTATGGGGTTGGTACAGCAAGCTATAAGGATAGACTGTGATAGCCAAAGTTCAATTTTCTTGGCTAAGAACCCTGCTTATCATTCAAAGACAAAGCACATTGATGTTCAATATCACTTTGTTAGAGATATGGTTGAGGCTAAAAGGGTGTTACTGGTAAAGGTGGACACTTTGAAGAATGTTGCAGATGCATTGACAAAGTCTGTGAGCACTCAGAAGTTCTCTTGGTGTAGAGAAAAAATGGGTGTTGAAGAATTGGGCCAATGACTAAGCCCTCCTGTGGCCCCTCGTGGAAAGAAAACAACAAG